>OZ014522.1:358411431-358941431 GCA_963966055.1 Lathyrus aphaca | reverse complement strand
TTTCATCATATTGTCCATATTTTAATTTCCATTTCTTAATTTTATCCATTTCATTTTCATTATCCAAATTCACCAACAAATTATCCATTTTAAACAATTATCCATTAATTAAACCATTTTTCAGATATCCATAAATCATTAAGAAAATCCATTTTATACATTTTTTAAATCAATTTCATTTTTACCCATTATATATGTCCTTTTTCTAAACCATTATCTACTTTTCATTTAAATCCATTATTTTCTAATTCATGTTCACAAAATTCATTTCACAACCATCCAAGCCCAACTACATTCCTAAGCCCATCCACAAAATTGCAACAAAAAAAAACAAATACACTCTCCAAGCATGAAAACAACACTTCAACATGCTTCCTCACACCCATTTTACATCAAATTTGCCTAGCCAAATACCAGCCATGCCAAAACACAACGCTCCACTCTTGTACCAAAACAACACCCTGCTATCAAACCTGCAAACTGTACATGACCTACACATTGCACCAACACTCCATAACGACTCTCCACCACCATGATCCAAGACCCACAAGAAACAATAACTAATTTGTACCATGTATCTACAAAACAAAACAATACAAGCCATAAGACAAAGCCCTGCAAAATCGGGCGTATTCTTTTCTTGGGGCTACTGATTGTAATTTTTTTGTTTGGGCATTTGTGTGTCTTCAACTTGGGCCCTCATAGCCCATTTAATTCATTCTTGAGCCCCTGTTATTTTCTACCAACACACTCCTTAGCACACATGAACCCTCCTCTGTTATTTTTTATTTTTTATTTTTCTTAGTATTTTTCATTTATTTGGTTTTAAGTTTTTTCTAAACTTCGAAAAAAAAATTGTTTAAGATTTTCCTTTAAAAATTATTTCTTTTCTTAGTTTTGTTTAGTTTTTTATTATCTTTTCAGTTGATGAATTCTAAATAATAGGGATTGTCGGTTAATCGACTAAAATCTTGATTAATGATGAGACCGCTTTCTTTTTTCTTTTGAGATTGTTCTTGCTATTAAATAATTGTTTGATTATTCACTTAATTATTGCATTGCGATTTCATAGCATAAATTGATTTTACTTTCGAGAATCGTATGGATGCATAAAGTCACTCGCTCGACTTCTTATAGAGGGACTCTCACATGAGTCCACTCTAAGATAGTTAAGTAGCTAAATTTGATGCCTTCAATTTTGATTACTTTTGAGTCCCATGGCTTCCTCTTGTTCCTCCTTACAACGAGCACTTTTATTTTATCACATAGTTTAGGACACTTTGCACACACACAGCTTCCTCTTGGGCTACCTTACAATTACCCTATTTATTTCTCGCAATCCCGTGTATTGTTTATGTACCCCGTTCCTCATTCTGATGTGCGTTGTTTACTTTCTCGCTTTGGTTGTGATTTTTCTCGCTAGGAGAACCCTTAGGGACTAGGATTAATCTCACCTCTTTTCGAACCCTTGATCCAACGTCAAGTGTTTTTACCTCATGCACACACTCACATTTTCCTTTGTTTTTAGTTTCATTTACTAGGAGCACCTTTAGGGACTAGGAATCGAACTAAGTTTTTCTCAAACCCTTAGTCCAAGGCCAAGTGGAACCCCTACAAACTTGATCAATATATCAAGCCATACCCTAACACTTGTAAGTCGAGTGCCTTTTGCCTCGCCATCAACCTTAACCTGACACCATTAGGTCCTCATTTCACAACCTTACATCGTTTCACACACATATTTAAACCTCGATCCAGCATTAGGTATTTTTCAAACATTATTTCAAAAAAGGTGAAAAAGAAAGGTATCTAGTCTTCAATGTTTCTCATCAAATGTTTGGGTGCGAGATATCTTTCTCGTGTGTAAACAATTGACACCTCTAAAACAAAACAACCAACTCGTAGGCGCAATGATCTCAATCCTTTGTGAGCACCCTAATAAAAAACCACTCATTCCCCCATAGCAATTAACTTTAGATTAAAATCTTTTGCAACCTTTTTCCTTTTTTATTCGAAGAATACAAATAGCATATGTTAACATTCAAATCATAAATCCAACTAAGAGGTTCCCATTGAGTACAACATACATGAGGGGTGTGAATATCTTCCTCTCATGTAATCTACTCTTGAACCTATAATTTGGTTGTGATGACCATTTTCTCTTTTTCAAAGGTTTTCTCGATATTTCCCTTTTCCTTTGTTGGAATAAATTAAGTTCGGTGGAGATTCTGTTCGAACGTAAATATATTTTTCCGCGGTCTTTTATCGCTAGGTCGTATTATTTTTTCGAGGTACGAAAGATGAAAATTATGCTTGGGAAATACATTGCTCCGTGCAAGAGAAAGTCAAGCCTAACTTGGTTTGATTTGTGATTGAATGTCAACTTTGATTATTTATCCTCTTCAGTTTTGTTAATGATGAAGTTCTCTTCCCTACATGGGTTATTTTGATTTCCTTCAGTAATTTTCCTCTAGGAAGGATAATGGATTATGTTACCCCTCTTATGGGAAGGTTCCATATTTTATGATTTGGCTTGTGCCCCTCCTGGGCTGTTTCTCTTTGGATTATTCAGCTTTATTGCTTGTTGCCCATTTTGAGATCATAAGGGGAGAATAGTTTATTGATGGTAATTAATTCAAGACAATTTATGAAATGTAACATGTTTAGCTATATATTCTTGTATCTCCTTAGAAAATGTTTGAAGTTATAGTCTTTTTTGTCTGCATATTATGCCTATTTTTGCTCCTCTATGATAATACATGTTTTATGTAATGAAGTTGGCCTGTAGAATTATGCTCCACATCTTGTATGTTGTATTTGCCTAAAAATAGTCCAAAGGGGGAACTTTGTTTTACATATTATTGATGTCATTTTAATAGGAAAAATGTGAAGCAAGATATCATGACATTATGTGAGACATTCTGTCTCTATGAGCTCAAACCAGGAAGAAACATTTGGAGTAATGTGTTCCACATATTTTGAGACATTTATCCTAGCCCAGAAGTATGTTTGTGGTGAGTAAATCTCATGCCTTTTGAAGATTTGTTCACATTATTGTTCAATCTTGTTTAATTTTTTATTATTTTTTGAATATGGAAAGTTTTCCCAGAAGATCACTCACCACGAATAAAATAGAACAAATGTGATTTATGAAAATTTATCACATCAAAGATTTCAAATAAACTTAATGAAAAAAAAATTTCTTGCAGTTGGACTCTATTTCGATTTAAGAAGAAGCTTTCCATTGTAAGACTTAGAACTTAAGAAACAAGCAAGACATGTTTTACTGTGTTAAGTCTTTTATTTTGATTTTTTTGTGTGTTTTTAACCTTTATTCACTAGTCATTTTTCCATATTGAGGAATAAAGTATTTTTTAGTCATAATTTGTTCCATCATTCATAAGATATTGTAACGTTCCAAACACTTAGGAGAATGTTTAAGAGAAAGTTAAAGAGGTCTCATATTCAGGCGAGTCCTGAATAGAAATTCACGGATAGTACTAGGAAAATTGGATTTAAATTAGAAGAGTTTAACTAATATCAATTTGTACTTTTGACTATCGAGATTGGATTTCCTTTCTTCGATTAATGCCTTCCAAATGTAGGTGACTTTGCAGTGAACTGGGTTAACAATTCTTTATGTCATTTTACTTATAATTGGAATTTATTCGTTACAACATTAATTTTTTCATACACATTTTTATGACATTATGTATTACGTCTTTTTGTTTGACGAACAAAATTTATGATGACATCAACATCAATCCATTGAACAATTATGTTGGAAAACACCATCAAGGTCATGATCAAAGACATCAGGATTAAAAAATGCCACTAGGTGACCATATCTTCTTGTATACCTAAGTTATACACATGCTTTGCACAACTTCATTGAATTTTCAAAGGAGACTCCTTCAAAGCTATAAAGCATTCCTTTTTCATCTTGGTTGGTATAGAACATTAGTTTTCTTTTAAATTTCCTTAAGTGAAACTTTTTAATGAAGCATTCATATGATTGATTAATTTCTAATCCAAGAGAGTATCGAAGCTCTCCCATCATAGACCTTTCAAATTTAATCTACACAATATCATAAACGTTCTTGCACAAGGATTTATTAGTGGCACCATATCGACAAATACAGGCACAAGATATAAATACTTGGTTTTAAAAATGTTGTATCATTCTTCCTTCTTAGAAATCTCTTTTCAAGCAAAAAAAATATTCATAATCTCAAACTAAGCTCTATGAGTTTGTTTCAGATTGCAGAAAGTCTTTTTTGTAACACCTCAAAGTCGATTTTAATTTAATTGATGTGTTTCTTTGTGAATTTAGATGTTTATGATGTTATTTATGTTTTGTGAAGTTTTGGGGTTGGCTTAATATATTATTAATATTAGAAATATTAAGTTTAGTGGGTTTAGTTTATTATTTGAGATTAAATAAAATAAAATAAAATAAATTAGAGGATAAGGGCATTGTGGTCTTTTGGTTGAGGACTAGTGAGGGTATTTTGGAGAAGGTCTATTGAGGTCTTAGGGGAAAGAGTGATAAATAGAGTAAAGGGGGTTTTGTGAACGATCAATTGGAAACGATCTCACTTTTGGAGAGAAAGAGAAAAGCTTTGAGGAAGGAAAAGCTAGGGTAAGAGGCTTGAAGTTTCGCAAGGATAAACGAAGGAATTACTGAACCTAAGGTATGGGGAGTATTTTCTTTCCGGTATTATAATGTGAGAATAGAATTGGGGGCTTTGAGGTATAGTTTTAGGGTATAGGGATTGATGGATGATTTTTGGGTTTTTCATGATGATTTGATGAATATAATGATGTTATATGATGTATTTGATGTTATTGTGAGGAATCTTGATGTTAAATGTAATTCTGCTGCTATACTGATGTTAAATATGGGTTTTTACTGAGATTGTCACATAAGAGGAGTGTTGGAAATCGCAGAAAAAAATCAGCAGAATTCGTGAAGCTCACTTAGCGAGCACAACCAGAGAGATGTGCGCTTAGCGAGCCCTGTAAAGTTTTTGAAAATGATTTTTTGTGTGTTCTGAAGACTGTTTTCTTGAGGTGGTCTAGGACTTAGGCTGCTATGATGTTATAGAATTGTCATATGATGTGGTTTAGGGATTTATAAGGAGAATTAGTGATTATATGATGGATGTTGATTCTTTTTTATTTTCCTTGAGTTATGAAGTATGAGTATAGGATTTAGAGGTATGATGTTAGATGAGCACGTAGTATGACGTCCTATGGGTATGTAATATGATGGAATGAGTGAATATGAGGAATGATGATATATGATGAATGCAGATGCAATGTTTATGATGTTATGAGGATGATGTGTGTAATTGCGTCTTGCATTCATGGCATTCAATCACGAGAGGACTTTGGTCCATTTGTAGCTTCAATCCCATTGTGAGGATTGAAGTGATATAATCTTATGATGTGCTCCCTTAGGGGAGGGTTGATGGCCCAATGTCCATCTATGAGGATGCTTTGGTACCACATGTATTATTAAGAGGTTGCATATCATTCTAAATGACATAACATGAGTTGCATTGATTTTGTGTGATGATGAGATCTACTTGATGTTGTGTATAAATGAGTTATAATGAATGTATTTGTGATGTGATGATAATGATGTTATGTATAATTGAGCTAGTGATGATAGACTGATATTGTTGTTATAATTTTTTTATTCTCATTTTCTATATTATTTTATTGAATGTGAATTTACTCACCATGCCTTCCTTCTAGTGATGGTCTATTATGCCATCCTGCAGATAATCAAGGTTAGCTCGGTGCATGCTTAACTCAGAGGTAGGGAGTTGTCGAGTTAGTTAGAAGTGGAGTCCTTCTCTGTGTCCAGTAACATCGGGATGGGTTTCGCTTGAGTATTTATGTTTTACTTGAATTTAAGACGTTATTTCTTTTAAGTATTTTGGTTTGAATGATGTTTAGATTAAATTATGAAGGTTTACCTCATTGAAGAGAAAGATGATGTTTTCTTTTCCGTTGCGTATTTGTTCAAAAAGAATCTCAAAATTGTTTTATGATTTTGTTAACCCGTGTTACGGGCCAGGACTCAATGTGATGTTTTATGATGCATGAGTTATTTGAAGTATGTGACATCTTTTTCTTGAGTTTTTACTCTGATAAATGAATAAAATGTATGCTATTTGTGATGGGGTAGAAATGGTGTTACATTAGTGGTATCATAGCAGTATTTCTGGTCGTGTCGTGTCGTTGTCAGTCATGTCGGTTTTTTCATTTGAGTGTTTTGAGGTTGAGATGTTTTTTGATGTTGTTGGTGATTTGTAAAATGGCATCGAATCGTGCTTTGCGGACGCGGTAGCTGAACTTGTTCAGGCTACGACGCAGAACAATTTTTGTGATGAATTTCATGCCTTGGGGATTTTTCATAGGAATAACCCGCCTAAGTTCGAGGGTTCCCATTAACCGGAGAACGCGCATAAGTGGTTGAAGGAAATTGAGAAGATTTTCAGAACTATGGCATGCTCCGATGCTCAAAAGGTGCAGTTTGGCACCCATATGATGTATGAAGAGGCTGAGGATTGGTGGGATAATACCCATCAGAGATTAGAAGGAGTTGGGGCTTCCATAGCTTGGAATATGTTCAGGAGAGAATTTTTGAGTAAGTACTTTCCTGAAGACGCTTGTGGCAAGAAAGAGGTCGAGTTCTTAGAGATGAAGTAGGGGAACATGACGGTGGCAGAGTATGCTGCCAAATTTGTGAGGTTAGTGAAGTTTTGTTCTCACTACAACCGTGATGATGCTGAGTTATCCAAGTGTTTGAAGTTTGAGAATGGACTGAGATTAGAAATCAAGCAAGTGATTGGTTTTCAGCAGATCCGCAAGTATGCTGAGCTTGTGGATAAAAGTAGGATATATGATGAAGATAGTCGAGCTCGATCCGCTCACGATAAGTAGGTGAGTGAGAAGAGAGACAAATGTGAGTTTAGAGGGAAGCCTTATGTGACTCCAAATGATAAGGAGAATCCGAATGGTAATGATGAAAAGAAGCCAAGTGGGGGAGCAGGTTCTATTCCTCTCAAGTGCTATAAGTGTGGCGAAGCAGGTCACAAATCTGATGTGTGCACTGCTACTATGATAAGATGCTATAGGTGTGGTAAGAAGGGCCATATGAAGAATGAGTGTACGAATGTTGAACCAACTTGTTTCAATTGTAGTGAAGAGGGACATATTAGTACTCAGTTTCATAAACTGAAGAAGGTTGCTACTGCGGCTCATACTACTAGTAGAGTGTTAGCTTTGAGTAGCTCAGATGCTCAGAAGAATGATAACTTGATTAGAGGTACTTTTTTTATTAATGATGTTGAGTTGGTTGCTATAATTGATACTGGTGCTACTCATTTGTTTATTTCAATTGAGTGTGAGACCAGGTTGAATTTGCCTTTGACTGTTATGAATGGTAATATGTTGATTGAGATGCCTGTTGATGGTTTAGTTATGACCAACCGCGTGTGTTTGAAATGTCCTTTGACCATTTATGGTAAGGATTTCTTGATGGATTTAATGTGTTTACCTTTACGCCATATGGATGTTGTGCTTAGAATGAACTAGTTAGAATTTAACTTCGTTCATATCAACTGCTATGCAAAGGCGGTGGAGTTTCCTAAGTTTGGCGATGGTGGGGAGATGATGTTTCTATCCGCAAAGCAAGTGGATGAGCTTCTGGAAGATGAACCCCAGATGTTTGCTTTGTTTGCAGTGTTACAAGTGGACCGTGAACAAGTGGGTGTGGAGTTACCTGTGGTCCGAGAATTTCTTGATGTGTTTCCGGATGACATCAGTGATTTACCACCAGAGCGTGAAGTAGAGTTTATTATGGATTTAGTATCGGGTACTAGTCCAGTGTCGATGGCTCCTTATCGGATATCAGCTTCAGAGTTGAGTGAGTTGAAGAAACAACTTAAAGAACTTCTTGAGAAGGAATTTGTTTGTCCACGTGTTTCTCTGTGGGGTGCTCCTATGTTATTGGTTAAAAAAAGGATGGTAGTATAAGGTTGTGCATCGATTATCAAAAATTGAATAAGGTCACTATCAATTATAAATATCCACTTCCAAGGATCGATGATTTAATGGATCAGTTGGTGGGGCTTGTGTTTTTAACAAGATTGATTTGAGGTTGGGTTATCATCAAATTCGAGCTAAAGCAGATGATATTCCGAAGACAACTTTCCGGACGAGGTATGGTCATTATGAATATATTGTTATGCTTTTATGTGTATCCAATGCACCTGGCGTATTCATGGAGTATATGAAGTGAACTTTTCGTGAGTATTTAGATAAGTTTGTAGTGGTTTTTATTGATGACATTCTGATTTATTCAAAGTCAGAAGAAGAACATGAAGGACACCCGAGGATTGTATTACAAGTGTTAAGAGAGAAGAAGCTTTATGCTAAGTTGTCGAAGTGTGAGTTTTGGTTGAAGGAAGTAAGTTTCCTTGGCCATGTGATTTTTAGCGGTAGGATTTCAGTGGATCCTTGAAGATTGATGTCGTGTTGAATTGGGAAACTCTAAAGTCTGCTACAGAGATCAGAAGTTTCCTTGGTTTGGCCGGTTATTACCGAAAGTTCATAGAGGGTTTTTCTAAGTTGGCTTTGCCTCTGACTCAGTTGACTCGAAAGGGCCAGGCTTATGCGTGGGATGTGGCATGTAAGGAGAGTTTTGTGGAGTTGAAGAAGAGGCTAACAACTGCTCCAGTTTTGATTTTGCTGAATCCGGATGAATCTTTTGTTGTGTATTGTGATGCTTCAAAAATGGGTCTTGGTGGTATGTTGATGCAAAATGGTCAAGTGGTTGCCTATGCTTTTAGGCAGATACATGTTCATGAGAGAGACTATCCTACCCATGACTTAGAGTTAACAATTATGGTTTTTGTGTTAAAGATTTGGAGACATTATTTGTTTGGGTCGAGATTTGAGGTGTTCAACGATCATAAGAGTTTGAAATACTTGTTTGATCAGAAAGAAATAACCATGAGGCAAAGAAGATGGTTAGAGATGTTGAAAGGTTTTGATTTTGATTTGAGTTACCATCCTGGTACAGATAATGTGGTCGCATACGCTTTAAGTAGGAAGACTTTGCATTTGTCGACGATGATGATGAAAGAACTTTTGATGATTGAGAAATTCAGAGACGTGAGTTTGTTGTGTGAAACTACATCTGAGAGTGTGAAGCTAGGTATGCTGAAATTGACGAATGATATTGTGGAAGAGATTCGTTTAGGACAACAATCATACTTGAAGTTGGTTGATCAAATGACTTGGATTAACCAAGGTAACAGAGGAGAATTCCGAATTGATGAAAATGGTATGATGAGTTTTCGAGATCGTGTGTGTGTTCCTGATATCCCAGAATTGATGAAAAGTATTCTAGAAGAAGGACATCGAAGTAGATTGAGTATTCATCCTGGCGCAACTAAGATGTATCATGATTTACTGAAATTGTTTTGGTGGTCGTGTATGAAGAGAGATGTTGCAGAGTTTGTATATGCGTGTTTGATTTGCTAGAAATCGAAGGTTAAACATCAAAAGCCTTTAGGTGTGATGCAACCGTTGAGTATTCCGGAATGGAAATGGGATAACATTTCTATGGATTTTGTGACAGGGTTGCCGAAGACGGTGAAGGGAAATGATTACATTTAGGTAATTGTTGACCGATTAACTAAGTCGGTGCATTTCTTGCCGATGAAGATTAATTATTCCATGTCGAAGTTAGCAGAGATGTATATTGATGAGATTGTGAAGTTGCATGGGATACCATCGAGTATTGTGTCGGATAGAGATCCGCAGTTTACATCGAGATTTTAGAAGAGTTTACAAGTTTCTTTAGGAACTAAGTTGAGGATGAGTTCTGCTTATCATCCACAAACGAATGGTCAGACAGAATGGACTACCCAATCTTTAGAAGATTTACTGAGGGCTTGTGTGTTTGATCGTGGAGGTGCGTGGGATAGTCATTTTTTGTTGATTGGGTTTACTTATAACAATAGTTTTCATGCGAGTATTGGTATGGCTCCGTATGAAGCATTGTATGGGAGGAGGTGTAGGACTCCATTGTGTTGGTATGAGTCAGGCGAGAGTGGTGTGCTCGGACCTGAGATTGTGCAGGAGACAAGTGAAAAGATTGAGATGATTCAAGAGAGAATGAAGACTTCACAAAGTCGACATAAGAGTTATCATGATAAGAGGAGGAAAGCACTTGAATTTCAAGAAGGAGATCATGTGTTCTTGAGGGTTACTTCAATGACTGGTGTCGGAAGAGCTTTGAAGTCCAGGAAGCTCACTCCGCATTTCATTGGACCGTATTAGATTTCGTAGAGGATCAGAGAAGTGGCATATCGGATTGCACTACCAATGTCACTTGCAAATTTGCATGATGTGTTCCACGTGTCCCAGGTGAGGAAGTATATTACAGATTTGTCGCATGTGATTCAGATGGATGATGTTCGAGTAAGAGATAATTTGACTGTGGAGGTTTCACCAGTGCGAATAGACGGTAGAGAAATGAAGTCATTAAGAGGTTAAGATATTGCCTTAGTGAAGGTATTTTGGGGTGGACCAGCTGGTGATAGTTGGACTTTGGAGCGAGAGGATCAGATGAAAGAGTCGTATCAGATGTTGTTTGCTTCAGGTACATTTTCGAGGACGAAAATTCTTAAGCGGGGGAGAGTTGTAACACCCCAAAGTCAATTTTAATTTAATTGAAGTTTTTCCTTGTGAATTTTGATGTTTATGATGTTAATTGATATTTTGTGGAGTTTTGGGGTTGGCTTAATATATTATTAATATTAGAAATATTAAGTTTAGTGGGTTTAGTTTATTATTTGAGATAAAATAAAATAAAATAAAATGAATTAGAGGACAAGGGCATTGTGGTCTTTTGGTTGAGAAAAAGTGAGGGTATTTTGGAGAAGGTCTATTGAGGTCTTAGGGGAAAGAGTGACAAATAGAGTAAAGGGGGTTTGTGAACGATCAATTGGAAACGATCGCACTTTTGGAGAGAATGAGAAAAGCTCTGGGGATGGAAAAGCTAAGGTAAGAGGCTTGAAGTTTCACAAGGATTAACGAAGGAATTACGGAACCTAAGGTATGGGGAGTATTTTCCGTTCGGTATTATAATGTAGGAATAGAATTGGGATTTTTGAGGTATAGTTTTAGGGTATAGGGATTGATGGATGATTTTTGTGTTTTTGATGATGATTTTATGAATATAATGATGTTATATGATGTATTTGATGTTATTGTAAGGAATATTGATGTTAAATGTAATTCTGCTGCTATACTGGTGTTAAAATTGGTTTTTACTAAGATTGTCGTAGAAGAGGAATGATGGACATCGTAGAAAAAATATCTGCAAAATTTGCGAAGCTCGCTTAGCGAGCACAACTAGAGAGATGGGCACTTAGCGAGCAAGATGCCTCGCCTAGCGAGCCCTGTAAAGTTTTTGAAAAATGATTTTTTTGTGTGTTCTGAAGATTGTTTTCTTGAGGTGGTCTAGGACTTAGGCTGCTATGATGTTATAGAATTGTCGTATGATGTGTTTTGGGGATTTATGAGAATTAGTGATTATATGATGTATGTTGATTCTTTTTTATTTTCCTTGAGTTGTGAAGTATGAGTATATGATGTAGAGGTATGATGTAAGATGATTATGAAGTATGATGTCCTATGGGTATGTAATATGATGGCATGAGTGCATATGTTTTGTAAAATATCAAGCTTATTGTGAAAGATCAACCAAGGTTCCAAACACACGATTAACTACAACTTTGGGATTAAGTTCCTAAATGTTATTTATTTCAAACTTATTTAACTCTTCTTGCTTAGAAAAAGGCCAATTTGACTCTCTTTGATTTCAATTTTTGAAATAAAAGCCACAAGGTTACATACCTTGTTAGGGGAGTGTCGAGTAGTAACACCCTTTGGAATATCTTCTGTTACATTTTGGATAGGATGGTTTTTGGTTATCCACCATTCCTTCAGGATATTTTAATGATCTACATAATCTTCTTAATTCTAATCTTAAACTCTATCTTGATCTCGGTCGTTTTCTAATTCTTGATCTTTATTTTCATTCTCTAGGTTTGTCTTTTTTATAGTCCCTGCATAATCAACAACCTCCACTTCTACCTACTAGGGTTACTTCAACAAACTTAATATGTATGAGTTCTTTTTTAAATATGGCCTTTTCGAAAAGAAGTTTTAAAAAGATTTGATTTCAAGGTTCTTAAAAACCATGTATATAGAAGAATTTAAAAGATACATTATTACATTTGTCATACAACTTACCTAAAAGTAAATTGTGCTATAAAACTTTAGTCAAAAGAACAACTGTAAGGTAAAATTAGAACTCTTACCAAATGTCGTAGATCTAACGAGATTGCTTTTTTGTTGTTGTAAGAGGAGATTTCTCTTCTTGTATGAGTGAAACAAGATAACACACACACACACACACACTTTATATATATATATATATATATATATATATATATATATATATATATATATATATATATATATATATATATATATATATATATATATATATATATATATATATATATATATATATATATATACTAGAAGAACAATTGTTTATATCATCTTTTGAATTCATTTGTCAATCACATTTGCATCATGATTTGACTTTTCAACCTTTATTACCCAAATATTATTTGGATACTTTGATGCTAGTGGAATACATATTATGAGAAGACATATTTCTCGTTTTACGTTCACAATGCCCTTAATAAAAATGTGAGGGTGGATATCCTTGTTTGCTTTCGTGACTCTTTTTGATAAAACATAACATAGAAATATGTCCATTTTTATTACATTAATTTTCTTTTAGGATTTTGAATTTAGATATTTGTTGGCATTACAAGTATTGCTAAAGCTTTTACTATTGTTCTTAGGTACATAATCAATGTCATCCTTATTGTAAGACGTATTTTGGTTTCTGAACAAAATATTCAAGTTGTCTATTCCTTTAGTAAAATTTTCAAGTATATTTTGAATATCATTATTTTATTTTTTCAAAATGTCACATTGATCACATTTGATAGATTCATCTAAGAGTTTGTGAGAAGATGATGAATTTTGAATTAGATTTTGTTGTCTCTCTTTAAGTCTTTCTACTTCTTCCAATTTTTTTTCTTCAATTCGAGGAGTTTTGATAGATTCAACATCTGGTACTTGACTTAAGATCTCCACTAGAACAAATGTTGTCGAATATGAGTTACCCGATTGAATATGATTATGGATTTTGGTAGATTCAACATTGTTGATGTTGTTGTTAGAATCCATGGTTATGTTGATTGATAAGAGAGAAATAAGAATATCAATTTTTGCCTCATGTTAGGAGTAATTGTAAGAGTAGTGTCTTTATTGTCAAACTCGTGTTAAGGGTACTATTTGTTTTTTTATTAATTTGATTGTTTAAATATTTTGGATTTTGATAAAGGTATGAGGTGAAAAAGATGAACTTGAAGAAGGTGGATTAAAAAAATATTATATTTGTTAATTATATTAATAAATATTATAAAATTATTTTTTATTTTAATTAATTTATATGTCAAGTTTTATATTATTGGCGCCACTTTGGCACCCACACTTAATTGTCACATGTATAAAAGTGAAGAGACCAAGAAAATTTCAAGAAAAATAAAATTAAAGGATAAAAAATTGAATTTTATAATAGAGAAAAAAAGAAGTTAAAAACACCTAAATAGAGAATTAAAAATACATTTAAAACTAAAATATATTCAATTTTAAAAATGACATGTTAAGAAAAAGAAAGAAAATACGTGTGTTCTACCAAATTTAAATTTGAACATATCAATGGTTTATTCCAACTACAATAAATTTACATTGACATCCATCAGTATACTCAAATTCACCTTAAAACATAATATCAAGTTATATAGTAAAATATTTGTCCTTTTTCTTTAATTCTTAAAAAAAATGAAATTCGGTTAAGCTCTTAAAATATTAATTAAAATGAAAAATCAAAGCATATTAGTCCCTCTAATAGAGACTATTATCTTTGTTTATTTAATTTTTTGGTTAGGTATTATTGTGTTCAAAGCCATTTATTTTAAAGAAATATTTGTAAACAATTTCTTAAGAGACTCAATTCAAATAAATGAACAGATGCATGATACAAATATGCTCTAGATGGAATAAGAATTTTGCATTTAATGTATTAAACCAACATATTACAAGATAATTAAATAAAATACGGATTTCTAGGTAATTACCAACGAAGCTGGAATAGCTCAGTTGGTTAGAGCGTGTGGCTGTTAACCACAAGGTCGGAGGTTCAACCCCTCCTTCTAGCGTTTTCTATTTTATTTGCTTTTTTTTCCTTTCAAATCCAGTTGTTCAAGTTTAACCGGCCAACACACAGGCCTTTTGTTTATTAAATCCGCTAACATGCAAAACTTGCTTTTCGCACCGAGATTTATTTATTTAACACCCCATTTTCATATCATACACTAACCTTTCTAAAAGTTTATTTTCAAGTGGTTTTGTTATAAAAAGAAGTTAGTATAATATAAATCTTGTTGTTTTTTGTTGACACAACAAAATTACAATATATACATGATCATCTACGTCTTTATTAGATTAATTTATATTTTAGATTGAAATTTTTAAATAATTGCAATTTTTAAATAATTGCATTCCTCATGTATTTACTATCTATAAAATAGTTTTTATCACTTGATTTCCTTATAAATTTATTTAGTTTTTTTTTTTTTTTTAATTTAGAAAAACTAACACTAATGATATTTAAGAATTAGTTTTAATAACCTTTAAACTTTTTCGATTAATTTATGTCAAAATTGTCAAACTCTTATCATTGAGCAACACCTCATAGCACTTATTATATTTTACCTATATTTTGTGGAATCAAGATCCTCAAGATCAAATCATGTTTTGATGAAGACAAATCATGTGGCAAGAAGGTAAAGATGATCATTCATTGTCAAAGTATCATGATAAAAGAATCACAAATATTTTATATGAAGAACATGATCATTGGAAGGTAAAATGATAATATTCATAAAATGTTTAAGCCCAAGTTGCCCAAAGGTCATTTGCATTGTACAATCACTTTCAAAAAGTTTGAAAATTAATTTTTGTAAGTTTTGTCCAGTGCAATTGATTGCACCCTTAGAGCAATTGATTACATGCTGGAAAATCTTTATTTATGTTGCTTCTGTTTATGGTACAATCGATTGCACCCTTAGAGCAATCGACTGCACCTGTTCAAATTTCAAATTTCAAGTGTTTCTATTTGTAGTGCAGTTGATTGCAGCCCTAGAGAAATTGATTGCTCCCTGTACGAGTTTGAAAAATTGCTTTAAAAAATTGCACCTCTTCATTATTTCATGAAATGACTCTAATGAATCATGGAAATTGTTCCTGATATTTTTCTGAAGAATTGCATGATGATTCAAAGGGGTGTCTATGATCTATAAATACATAAACTTACAATTTTTCAAATCACCTCTTTAAAAAATATTGCATAAAACTTCCATTTACCCACATCTTGTTCAAGTCATTTTTATAAAAAAATTCTAAATATTTTCATACCATTTGAAAGAAAATTCTTGAGAAACAAAGTCTTAAATACTTGTGGAATTATCATTGAAAGAGAAGATCAATCTTGGTATTGATAACATTGTATATACATACTTCAAACTCATTGTAAAAATCAAAGTTTATCTTTATTTCCCTTACTATTCAGGATTTTTGAAAGCAAGTGTGTGCATTGAAGAGGATTGTTCTTCTTGCACTTAGTGTTCAGATCTTAAAGGTGTTAAGAGTCATTGATCTCCATATATGTTAGATAGTAAGCATCACCATTGGTGTGAACAGGTTGTACAATCATTCTAACTATAGCGAAATCTCTTTCGGTTGGAAAGAGAACTGGATGTACCTTCGGTTTGTGGAAGGAATCAGGATAAATCACTGTGTCTTTTACTTCCTATACTTTACTGCTTTCATAACATCTTCACAAATCAGAAAAGTAATATCCTTCATCGATAAAATCTGGAAAAAATTTAAAGAACCTAATCACCCCCTCTTAGGTGCAACTCAGACTTTCAATTGGCATTAGAGCAAGTTTTAGGTAACCTGCTCTTAATCGATTCATAATGACTTCCGCAAAAAACAATCTTGTGCTTAAAGACGGTGGTAGTAGCAATAAGTCTCCACTATTTTGTGGTGAATACTTTGATTTCTGGAAAATTTGCATGAAGGCTTATTTAGAGGCACAAAGCGATGAAATATGGGATGTTGTCCAAAATTTCCCGTTAGCAATTGATTGCTCCCTGTACGAGTTTGAAAAATTGCACCTCTTCATTCATTCTTTCATGAAATGACTCTAATGAATCATGACAATTGTTCTGATATTGAATAGATCCCTAGAAAATTTTGCTTTACAATAATTTGTTTTCAAACACAATGGCTAGAAGAAGTGACTTGGATTGATTCGTCTATACTAAACCATTATCAAAAAGCTCGGATATGCATATGTAAAAACAATCAATGATAATGATAAATTATTCAATAAATATGAGTCAATCACAATCCCATTAAAGTTACTTAACAAGAAATGTTTTATCCAATGATAAATCGAACAAAAATACTATTGAGACAAATTATCAAACACCTTGTGTGCAATCGATTATGTTTGGAAATTTGTATGGGTTTATTGAACATAAAATCCAACCACAATCTAAAGAGTTGTGATCAACTCAACAAGAAATTTTTCAAATTATTTTCAAATAAATTTACCAAATGAATTAATCGCACAAATGATGAACTCAATAATTTGCAAACACAATGTCACAGACAAAGAGAGAGAGAGAGAGAGAGAGAGAGAGAGAGAGAGAGAGAGAGAGAGAGATAGAGAGATAGATAGAGAGAGAGTACGCAAGGGAAACTCCACCTTAGTTTTCTTATTTGAAACCCCTATATGATATTAACCCAATTTACAATACCACAACATAAATTGGACGTCATCAGCTTGATTCTAGATGGCACACAAAAATGAATGAGTATGTGTACTTTGTTTGTGTCTATGCATAAAATCAAGGTTGAAGATGAATAAGACTCTTAGTATGTTCCAGGTTTCGTTTATGATTATACCAAAATCATTGAAAAGAAATTATTCATGTATGAAGTATTTATATGTATGCATGTTTTGAAGCAAAAGAAATTAAATGAATTGAAAAAAATATGAATTTTTGGGAAAATATGTTGCATGAGCTGACTAGTGTAAGTCATTTGCCGACCTGAATAGGTCATATGTCGACTTGTACAATTCATGTGTCGACATGTAGAGGAGGTACATCTAATAAAGTCTATAGACTTTAAAAGTGAAGTACATGTGTCGATCTGAAAAATAGATGTGTCGTCACATAGAGAAAATTTTCTTCTATGTATCGACCTAAAACACATGTGTGTCGACACATATAAATAGCCTTTTTCTATGTGTCGACACATAGGTTATTTTTTCATAAAACTTATTTTTTAATGCATGAATATTTTGCAAAATGTTTTTATGCTTCCTAATGCTAAGATGTACATTGAGAATCAAAGGATACTGTCCAATAGACATCAACACTAAATTATCCTATTTTTTACATCATGCAAAATACATCTAATGGAAAGTTGCATTCACATACTCCCCCTTTTTTATGATGACAAAACTTAATACGGTGTGTTTCATGTCTTCATGAAGACTCCCCTTGAATGTATGAATCCTAACTTCATATTGCATCATTCTTCTCCCCTTTTGACAACATCAAAAAGAGACAAAGAAAGCAATGAGAATTATCATATATCACACATAAACCAATATAACATACATAGGAATTTGTAAATTTAAGATCATAAATAACACAACACTCACATAAAGTGATGTACATATTGTAAATATAATGTCTAAACACAAGTAAAAGCATTTAAAGCAACAATATAACATGGTTGCCACAACTTATACCAGATAACATATACAATAAACATTAAAGATGAATGATACAATGTAATTTAAAACTCTTGAGTTGTTACAAAAGCGACACGATTACGTGACATAAGTATTTGGTGCTCCTGAAATGATGCACACGCATGTGCTCTATCAAGGAGATATATAGATTTATCACCATTCAAACCAAAAACAGAGATGTTATCACAACAATGACACACTACAAGAATTTTGCTAACATTATAACATGTTCAAACATATTTCATGCTGGAATAGATTAACAAAATCATCACATATATCATGTAAGAGCTAATATTAAATAACATGCTCATACACAAGCACCATATTTCAAGTATGGAAAGAAAATAAGATGAAGCCATAATAAGCATATAAATTGAAAGACATCAATTATGATTTTTGGAACTGAACATTCATGATATATTTCATGCATCAAATTTATTAAACATTTGGAACATATATAACATGCCAAAGTAAAAGGCTTACTTTCAAAGGGAGAAAATGGAACAACATTATCTTGCTTATGAATTGATGAGGAATGCACTTGTATGTAATTGAACTTTCAAGGAAGGTTAGAGAAAAAGAATATAAAATGCGTGCAACAAATCATATTTAGGCAAAATTTGTGATATCAACTATCCCCAATTTCCTCCGATTGTTGAAAAATAATTAAGTTGCAAGACATTTTTGTAAAAATATCTGCAAGTTGAAATACCAAATCCCATACTTATATGTACCATGGAGGTATCTAAGGATGCGCTTTACCACTTTTAAATGTGATTCCTTAAGAGCCAGTTGATAACGAGCGCACAAACACACGCTAAACATAATGTTCGACCTAGATGCAGTAAGATATAGAAGAGAATCGATCATACCTCTACTTCTTCACATTAACATCCTTACCATGCTCATATTTTTCCATGTTTCTATTTGTAGCCATTAAAGTGTTAATCTATTTTGCATCTTCCATACCAAAATTCTTTAGTAATTTGTTGCAATATTTTGTTTGACACAGATATGTCCCTTTGTTGAGTTACTTGATTTGAAGATCGAGAAAGTAGTTCAACTCCCCAATGAGACTCATCTCAAACTCACCCTGCATAAGCTTAGAAAACTCCTTGACTAATTGCATGTTAGTGGAACCAAAAATGATGTCATCAATATAAGCTTGAACTAAAATAATATGTTTTCCTTGACACTTAATGAAAAATGTAGTGTCTACCTTGTTAGAACAATTTTGATTCTAATCTTCCATTAAAGTTTTGATGATAACAATATTTTTCTAAGAGAATAGAAGTTCTAATTTATGTTTCACTAAACTGTGTTTAATGTGAAAAATAGAAGTTGTAGAAGTTCTCAGAAGGAAGGATAATCTGACTCTAGTCAAGCATCTTCTAAGAGGAACAACCTAGCGTTCACTTATAGAAGATTTGTTGTCAAAGAGAAGTTCTCATTGAAGACGTTTTTATTGCTGCGTATTCCTTTATGAAACTCTGATATGCGTTTAGAATATTCTGATTCTTTTAATTAAGGACCATTTAAAGAAAAGCAGAATAATGGCTGGGAACAAGAATCTCCTTATTTGGAAGGATTTATGGAAATTAAAAACTATCCAAATCAAGCTATGGATGTTCCCAACGACTATCTACTTCAAATCATTATTTAAATAAATCAACCTGAAGATTTGAAGCTCTCGCTTTTCACGCTCAAATTACTTTTGCTCTTAATATTGTAACAAATCACTTTGTGATATAGCTTTTTAGAAGCATTATTAAGTTACATACTTTTAATCTTTGTAAAAGATAATTTATTTTCCTTGAGTGACTAGTTTAGTCAGTAGACTCAATGAGACTTTGAAAGTAGGTCATTGTGGTTGTATTCAAATTTGAATAGTGGATTAAGACCTCGTTGAGAGAGGCAAAATCACCTTGGCGGGTGGACTAGATGTAGTTTGAGTTCAAACGAACCAAGATAAATTAAAGTGTCCTTTACAATCATTTTTTTAAAAACCCAATTCCAACCCCCTTCCTTATGTTTTTACGCTTCTTCAATTGGAATTAGAGCACTAGGTTCTGAGATATACACTTAACAGTGTCAGTAAAAGATCCAGAAGATAAAACACAATGGCAGATGCAGTCAACAACAACAATGACTATCAAAATGACAAGATCAGTGGAAAACCTCTAGTGTTCAATGGTGACAATTTTGACAACTTTTCACTCTTCACTCTCTTCTTTCACCTTCACTTGTTTCTATTTTCTCTGCAATTTCTTAAAACCCTAAACCCTTATTATCTTGGTAACTATGGTTTCTTCTTCTCAACCATCAAATAATCAATGTTCAGAAGTGCTTCACATCTCACCAGGCAGAACACTTCTCACTCCAGCAGACAAGTTAGAAGTTTTATGTGAACTATTTGTGGATTTTGACAGCTTAAGATAAAATGTGTTTGATTTGCTACTTGTTGTTAAAGCTTAAGGATGGGAGAAATACTTTGATCGCTTAATGAGACCATTTTCCCCTAAACTTGTCAAGGAATTCTGGGTTTTTGCTAGCGCATCAAATTCTCATGTGACCTCTTATGTTATGGGAAAAAGGATCATAATTTCTGAAGATCACATTGCTAAGCTAATTCAATCTGATGGCAATGGGATAAAATGCAGTGAGATGGACAAGCTCTCAGATACTAAGCTAGTGGCTAGAGAAATCTTCTCACATGGGCAACCCTCTAACAAGATCAAGGATCTGAAGGATCACTTAAGAATATGGGCCAAGATCATTCTAGGAAGTATCAGCCATAGAAAAGCTACAAACTCTCCTGACTACATCAACATGGACCAACAATTTCTTTTGTACTTCATCTCAAAGAACAAGAAGGTCAACCTTGCTCATTCCTTGTTCAATCATATGAAGAACAACGTCAAAGAAACAAGAGAGGGAGAGAAGACAAAGAGGGACTGGATACCTCTGGGTAGGTTAATTTCTTATATTCTTACTGAGAACAAGCTGGTGGATCATCTGATTGAGGCACAACAGATTGAAACTCTGGAAATAGATGTTGTAAAGACCTTAAATGCCAAGAACCTCAGGAAGATGAAGTTTATTGATTCAATCAAGAAGGATCCTATTCTTCACTCTAGAGAAGTTATAACAACAAGGAAAATGCCTCTGCAGGATCTCCCTCTATTTTCTTCTGATACACCTCCAGAGGTTGTAGTCAGATACTTAGAATATTGCAAGTTGGATGGTGTTGATCCCAGGGTTAATCCTGAAGAATTCAGAAGACCAGCACCAGAAGTTGCTTTGAAGAAGAACAAGAAGAGAAAGGCTGTTGAAGGAACTTCTCAGAAGGCTCCTAAACAAATTAGAATGAAAGGTAATTCTTCCTCTTCTCAATCTAAATTCGTTTCTGTGGTAGAATCTGTAACATTGGTCATGTATGAAATCCCTGCTGAAACCACTCATTCTACCATTCCTTCATCTGAAACCATTCCTTCTGTCACACCCATAACTTTTGATGTACCTTCTGATATACCACCCCATACACTCAACCAGACAATACATCATCACTACAACAAACATCTGATCATCACATACCTCAAACTCTTGAGGACTTTGATATTCCAATAGACCCAACACCACCATCTAATTTGAACACATCCACGTTTGTTGAAACTCATTCAGAACCTCAACATGTTCTATCTGATATTGACGTGTTTCCATCCTTTGTATCTCAACAAAACAATCCACCTCAATCATCTGAAGTCCTACCACCTAGCACTTACCATCCTCTTAACTCTGACTTTCATAGAGTTGTTTTTGATTTATCTCATTTACGTGAAACTTCCCTATCATCTTATGAATTTAATCCACCAAACACCCCCACCTATATCACTATACCTGACACTCCCACTTCAAACTCTGAACCAGAAGATCCTCTGAGAACATCCATAGACATAAATGCTCTACACAAACTATCCTCTATAACCAATAAAACAGATATCCCTATACCAAAACCAAAACCAACAAAATCAGATGTTGACTCACTGTTGCTAGCATTTTAGGCAGACATGAAAATTAGGTTGGAAAATCTGAAGGTTGCTTGCTCAAAACTTCTTGATCCTACAACTTTTGATTTCCTCTGGGCCTCATTCAAAAAATGGTTCAACACTGAAACCAAAAAGCTGAAAGATATCTTCTACAATGTCGCTCATCAGAACTTCTGCGAGAACCTCAAAGAAGTGGTCACAAGTATTGAAAAGAAGAAGAACCATCTTCTGGATGACAAGCCTTGGAGTGAACCAGAACCTATGGAATCAAATTCTGATCTTCATATGGTTTTAGTTCCTTCTGAGGAAGTCAAGGGGAATGAATTTGTTGAAGTATCTTCTGCTGAGGAATCTTCTGAAGAACCAACTGCTCAAGCTGCTGCAACTATTGAAGATTCGCTACCAACTTCTCTTGTGTTGAAGACTCTGGAAGAACTGAAGAAAGAGAATGAGATGGTTAAGCAGAGGTTAGATAAACAAGATGAAACTAATGTTGAGTTGAAGACTATGATTAGTCAACAAGTGGAATCATCTTCTCAGATCAAGTCACTTCTATAAGCATTAGTTACCAAGATGAATCCCCAACCCTGATTCTGTTTTATGTTCCCTTGTTTCTTTGTTTTTCTTGTTTTTGTTCTATGTTTTGTTTTTGATTCTGATTAATGAAAAGTGCTTTGTTTTGACTCTGTTTAATTCCTGTTTACTTCTGAACTTTTAAGCTTTTTGAGTAATGACAAAAAAGGGGAGAAACATAAAAGATTTTGATCTATAACAGTTTATCAAGATTAGCCTCTAACATTTTAATATTCTGATTAAACTGTCTAAGTTGTGATTATAAAAAGGAGCATGTTAAGTAATCAACTCAGGGGGAGCCAAGCCAAAGAACTTCTTATGAAAGAATTAGATGCTAAAAGAACTTCTAATGGAAAACTCTGAAAGATTGTATCTCATCAATTAAAGGGAGCTTTCTATATTTTAATTTCTATTCTTAAATCAAAATAAATGTTTTGTCATCATCAAAAAGGGGGAGATTGTTACCACAATTTTGATTCTAATCTTCCATTAAAGTTTTGATGATAACAATATTTTTCTAAGAGAATAGAAGTTATAATTTATGTAGCACTAAACCGTGTTTAATGTGCAAAATAGAAGTTGTAGAAGTTCTCATAAGGAAGGATAATCTGACTCTAGCCAAGCATCTTCTAAGAGGAACAACCTAGCATTCACTTATAGAAGATCTATTGTCAAAGAGAAGTTCTCATTGAATACATTTTTATTGCTGCGTATTCCTTTATGAAACTTTGATGCGTTTAGAATATTCTGATTCTTTTAATTAAGGACCATATAAAGAAAATCAGAATAATGGCTGGGAACAAGAATCTCCTTATATGGAAGGATTTAATGGCAATTAACAACTATCTAAATCAAGCTCTAGATGTTCCCAAAGGCTATCTACTTCAAATCATTATTTAAAGAAATCAACCTGAAGAGTTGAAGCTCTCTCTTTTCACGCTCAAATTACTTTTGCTCTCAATATTGTAACAGATCACTTTGTGATATAGCTTTTTAGAAGCATTATTAAGTTACATACTTTTAATCTTTGTATGAGATAATTTATTTTCCTTGAGTGACTAGTTTAGTCAGTAGACTCAAGAAGACTTTGATAGTAGGTCATTGTGGTTGTATTCAAATTTGAATAGTGGATTAAGACCTCATTGAGAAAGGCAAAATCACCTTGGCGGGTGGACTGGATGTAGTTTGAGTTGAAACGAACCATGATAAATTAAACTGTCCTTTACAGTCATTTTTTTTAAAACCCAATTCCAACCCCCCTTCCTTGTGTTTTTACGCTCCTTCATACCTTCCCTCTAGAATATCCTTGATCGATAAGAACTAACTAAGTCTCCCATACCAAGCCCTGGAGGCATATTTGGGGACATATAAAGATCTTTTGAGTTTATAAACATGATTATGATACTCATGATTTTCAAAACGGGATGTTTTGAAACATACACTTCCTAATTAATATATTCATTAAGGAAATCACTCTTTACGTGCATTTGATATAACTTGAAATATTTGGAGAAATCATAAACTAGTAGAAGGCGTATAACCTCGAGTCGAACAACCATAACATAATATTCCTCATAGTCAATGCCCCCATCTTGGTTATAACTTTGAGCCCATAGTCGGGCTTTATTCCTAGTTTTCACTCCATTTTCGTCGAGTTTGTTCCTAAAACCCACCTAGTGCTAATGAATTAAGGATCTCATGGATGGGGGATAAGGTCTCATACATCATTCCTATTAAACTGGTTTAATTCATCTTACATGGCCATAAGACAATGCTCATAAAGTAGGGTATCTTTAGCATTTTTAAGTTCAACTTGCGAAATGAATGCAAAGTAATATCAAAAGTTACTTATCATGGAGCATGTTGTTAAGCATTTGGTGATGTCTCCAAGTATGTTCTCAATTGGATGATTCGTGGAGGTTCTCCAAGCCAAATAAAGGTTGCCCACTGCAGATGGACTTTCATCCTTCTCCTTTTCATAATCATTATCTTCTTCTTTCTCAAGTTCTAATGCTTTGGGTTGATCAATTCCTTCTTCGGGTTCTTTGAGAATGTCTTGTGAAGATACACCTACATCATGAAAAGAACACCTTTCCTGACATTTTTCGGATAAGATTCATCAAAAGTGATATGTACCGACTTTTCAACAATAAGTAATATTTTGTTATAAAACCTATAAGCTTTGCTCAATTGTGAGTATTCAAGGAAGATACCTTCATCGGCTTTCGCAAAAAACTTTCCAAGATTATCCTTTCCATTGTTTAAAATAAAGCATTTGCATTTGAAAACATGAAGATGTTATAAATTAGGTTTTTTATGTAATGCCTCGTTTTCCTATTTAATTATTATTTACGAAATGATTATGAGTTGTTTTGATGTTTGGGTGTCCTAGCATGTTTTCGATGTGTTTTAAGTAGAATTATTAATAATGAGGATTATTATTAATATATTGTTATTATTATTGTTTTGATGGACTACAATGTTATTATTTATATTCCAGAATCAGAATTAGATGTATATTGATGGTGAGGGATCCTGAACAATTTGTGTTGATCTTTGATACGACGGTGCAGAGGTGGATTTGTAAAGTTAGTACTTCAATGCCAAGTTAATTTAGAATTCAAGATGATTGTAGTAAAAAGTGGATAGCAGAAAATATACACTTAGTTTCTCGAGTGACGACCTTTATATCTTGTGTCATTTGGAGTTGATTGACAATAGTTTGAGCCTTGAATTTTTGGGCCTTTCTTCGGCTCAGAACAATTTTCCTCAAGGTTTGTCAGACATTTATTAGCCAATGATGTCTTAGTAGTCTTGGTCGACCTCTGAGGATGACGTTTACTTTAGGTAAGAAGTGGATACGCCTTGGACCAGTTGCGAAAGTAGTGTGTGGGTTGGGGGTACAAGTGCATTAAATGTCTTTCATTAATTGAAATGTTTCACTAATCTTTCCTGACACATAATTTTAAGTAACTAGTTAGGACATGGCGTTGCTTGCAGTGTACTAGAGTGCACTTGAGTTTGTTTTCGTTTCCAAGGAGCATCTCAATCATAGATTTCCGTCGATTTGGTATTTTTCTTGTCTTCGCATATATATATATATATATATATATATATATATATATATATATATATATATATATATATATATATATATATATATATATATATATATATATATATATATATATATATATATATATATATAGGTTGTTAGGCAATGATGAAACTTTTTGCAATCATTAAAAGTTAGTTTCTGTTTGCAAGTGCCTTCCTCCCCCAAGAGTATATATATATATATATATATATATATATATATATATGTATGTATATATATATATATATATATATATATATATATATATATATATATATATATATATATATATATATATATATGTGTGTGTGTGTGTGTGTGTGTGTGTGTGTGTGTGTGTGTGTGTGTTTTGTTAGGAGATGATGAAACTTTTTGCAATCATTAAAAGTTAGTTTCTGTTTGGAAGTGCCTTCCTCCCCCAAGAGTATTTACCAGAGTAATTGCAGCACTTTGCTAGCATATTCCATTTTTCTCCATTACTTTTGACTTTCCTCATCATCTTCCACTTTACCAGGTACCCTTCATACCTCCATATTTTTAATATCTTTAGCTTATCCTATCCTTCAATCAATATGATTGGTAGTCCTATTGCTTGGCTAGTGATAATTAGATCCTATATTCGATGCTTGGTTTATCTTATTTTATAGCATAAAGATTCTATGAAACATTGGAAGGTTTCGACAGAAAGTCATCATGCAGCCTGGTCAAAGAAGTCTTCATGAGATAAGGAATATTGTGAATACAAGACTATGGACTTAGAGAAATATTTGCTAAGTGGAAGGTCTAAGTTCAACTAAGGCGCTACTGAAGGTTCCTTCGACGGAGAATTTGAATTCAAATAATGGAGGGAATTCTTTGTTCTTATCCAATTCAAAGGACACATGGATTAACGCAAGTTCTGATTCTCAGAATCAGACACATTTATTAAAGATCCAGAATTAACAGCTCTAGACAAGATCTATATTTTTGGAAACACTTAATGGCGTTTATCATCATCCAAAAATAAGAAAGGTTGTCTCCAACAGATCAAATTCATAACTCTATATAAGGAGTTCTTTGAAGAATTTTTGACACACATCTCTCACGCGCATACAAATAAAAAATTCATAATATTTGTATTTTCATTTGTAAAAACTATCACAGTTGTGATAACTGCTTTCTAGAAGCACTCCTTGTTAAAATTTATTCTAATCAATTGAATTTACCTTGAGTGACTAAGTATAGTCAGTAGACTCAAGAAGACTTTGACAGTAGGTCATCATGTTTGTAATCATTAATTGATTAGTGGATTAAGACCTCGTTAAGAGATGCGAAATCACCTTGGCGGATGGACTGGATGTAGTTTGAGTTCAAACGAACTAGGATAAATCAATTGTGTTGATCACTTTAATTTCTAAAACCTCAATTCAACCCCCTCCCCTTTCTTGTGTTTTTCCTTCTTCAATTGGCATCAGAGCACCTGGTTCTGGGTGTAAGCACTTAACCGTGTCAAAAAAAGATCCAGAAGAAAAACACAATGGCAGAACCAGTTCAGAATAACAACGACTATCAGAATGACAAAATCAATGGCAAACCTCCAGTATTAAATGGTGAGAACTTTGACTGCTGGAAGGATATTCTGGAAAGTTTCTTTCTGGATCTGGATGGAAATCTCTGGGATATGGTAACTGATGGCTACACTCATCCTGTTGGAGGAGATGGTCAGAAGATTGAAAGAAGAAATATGACAATCCAACAGAAGAAAGAATTCATAAATCATCACAAGGCCAAAATAATACTTCTAAGTGATATCTCATACATAGAGTATGAAAAGATCACAAACAGAGAATATTTCAAACACATGTTTGACTCTCTAAAGATGACACATGAAGGCAACACTCAAGTCAAGGAGATCAAAGCTCTGGCACTTATCCAGAAGTATGAAGGGTTCAAGATGGAAGAAGATGAAACGATTAAGAAAATGTTCTCAAGGTTTCAAATTCTTGTTGCTGGACTGAAAGTACTGGACAAAGGCTACTCAATAGCAGATCATGTGAAGAAGATCATCAGAAGCTTGCCAAAGGCTTGGAGACCCATGGTCACTGCTCTTAAGCTGTCAAAGAATCTGAATGAGATGTCTCTTGAAGAATTGATCAACTCTTTGAGAAGTCACAAGATAGAACTTGAAAAAGATGAACCTCAGAAGAAAGGTAAGTCTGGTTCTCTTAAATCTTACAAATCTGAATCTAAAGCTTTTCAAGCAGTAAAAGAAAGCTCTAGAGGCTCATCAAAAGAAGCTGAACTATCACTTCTATCCAGAAGGGTTCAATAACTCTGGAAGCAAAGACAGGAGAAATCATGAATCCCAGAAGATCAAGCAATCACTCTAAATCATCATCTAGTTACAAGAAGTCCAGAAGCAAAGAAGTAGTATGCTATGAATGCAAGGAACCTGGACATTACAAGATTGATTATCCTAAACTTCAGAAAGAAAATCCTAAAAAGAAATTCAATAGAGAGAAGAAGAAAATTCTTATGGCTACATGGGATGACTCAAAATCTTCTGAAGCTGGATCAGAATTAGAAGATGAACATGCTAACATCGCTTTAATGTCTAATATATCAGATGAACATGCTAACTCGCTTTAATGGCTAATATACCTCTTCTGTTTCAGATTCAGAAACAGAAGAGGTATTCTCTAAACTTTCTAGAATGCAATTAGAAGATAACCTCTCAGAAATTCTTGAAAAATATCAGAAACTTCAATTCAAATACAAAAACCTGAAACAAGGTCTAGAATTTGAATCTGAGGAAGCTAGAAAACTAAAAGCAGAAAACTCTGAGCTTAAATAAAACATTTCAAAACTTGAAAATACTTTTGAAAAACATAAAGCTCAGAAAGAATCTAAATCAGAAGTTTCATCTAGTTCTGATAACATCATAAAGCAATATGATCATAGTTTTAAATAATTTCTAGCTAAAAATATAGATAGAAGCAAAATTGCCTCAATGATCTATGGAGTTAGCATAAATGGTAGAAGAGACATAGGATATATTAAACCTATAGGAGAAGCACCACAGAATTTGAAACAAGTTGATGACATGATCATAAGAGTCAACACACCTTTAACTTCTCACTTCACATATGGACATAATCATGATTTAAAATACACTAGTAAGTCATCTTGTTCTACAAATTCTATTGAGAGATTCAAACTCAATCAGAATTTTGTAAGTTCTAACAAACAAGAACCCATCAAGATATGGGTACCCAAGGATAAAATTATGTATGTTGCAGATGTCTTTAATAGCAAGATTGAAACACCAATATTGGTACCTAGACTATGGATGCTCGTGGCACATAACAGGAAGAAAACATATGTTCCAAAGTCTTGAGATTAAAATTGTAGGCTACTGTCGTACCTCGAAAAAATACGATCCTCGCGATGGGACGCAGAAAGAAAACAACAGAGTCTCCATCTAATTCTATTTATTCTACGAGAGAAAAGGGAGATATAGATACAACCTAAATAAAGGATAAGAAATGGTTTACGAAACCAAATTCTAAGTTCAGGAGTCGGTTACACAAAGGGAAGGTATTAGCACCCATCGCGTTCGTTGTACTCAACGGGAACCTCTTAGCTAACTATAAGATTAAATGTTGATCTTAAGTTTTTTGTCTTCTAAATGTTTGTTAATATGTTTGTTTTAAAGAAATTAAAGCTTTAAATTATTATTATTATTATTAAGACGGAGAAAAGATTAAAGTTTTTTATTATTGTGGAGAAAAGATTAAAGTTTTTTATTAGGGTGCTCGCGAAGGATTAAAATCCTTGTGCCTACGTATTCCCTTGTGCAATGGGAAAGTCAGAGCTTCGTAGTTCGTGCAACTACGGTTTGTGTTTTTTTAATTGAACGATTGTTTAAAACGCATTCTACTGCTAAGCGTTGGCTTATACTCGCGGTGGAGGCTGAAGCGCTAGCTTGTTTGCGAGATAGAAAGATTTAAACAATATCCGTTTAAAGAAAAGGTGTTAGACCTTTATTAAGTGTTTTAAAACGAAAGGCGAATGGACCACAACTCGAAGGTTAGCCTCAAGAGTGATTGCATTCAAGGACCCGTGGAGTGCTGGACTCCAGAGTTCAATTATTCGTTGACTAATTGTAAAATGATTCGCGTTTGTTGGTGAGCTTTAAGTTGTATTTTCTCATTGTGAAAGGGCGAATGAATTACAAATCGAGGGCTAGCCCCAACAGTAATTCAATTCAAAAACCCGAGGAATGCTAGATTCCTAAGTTTAGTTCTTTCACGATTTTAATTAGAAATTTACGTTTTGAAAAATGAAAGAGAGAATGAATTACAAAATGGGGGCTAGCCCCAACAGTAATTCAATTCAAAAACTCGAGGAATGCTAGATTCCTAAGTTTAGTTCTTACGTTAATTAATTAAGTGTATTAAGACGTTTTGCTATTATTTGGATGAATTAGGGTTTAATATTTTAGAAACAAAGGAGTAAATGAAACACAACTCGAAGGCTAGCCTCAAGAGTGGTTCATTAAAGAACCCGCGGAATGCTAGATTCCGAAGTTCAATTCCTCGTTAATTAATTAAGATGCGTAAAGTTGTGCAGATGGGGATCACATAGGTGACCGACTTACGCATGTGTAAAATGTAGGCGAAAATGTTTACTTGGTGTTGGACCAAGAAAATTTATTTATTAAAATAAACTATCTTAGGGATTACATATGTTTTATTTGACAAGTTTAGGATCGCAATGAAATTAGATCACACAAACATATATGAAATTTACATTGAGTTAATTAAAAGTTATAATCCTTATCTAAAACTCGATGTGAACTTCATTTTGAAGTAAGATGAAATGAAATAAAAGCGCATCAAAAGGTAGTAACGGGTTGGCAATGTGAGAATAATATGAACCCGATGCTTTTAATACATTCACATATGCATGGCCATGGGATGTGCACAAGAAACCCAATTATTTTACATTTGAAATCGGTCCAGGGAAATATTTTAAAAATAAAACAAGGCAAAATTAAGTTAGGCAGCTAATTCATATTCAAAATCGGTCCAGGAAATCACTAAAAAAAGGCAAGATAACATTAAGTTAGGAAACTAATTCACATTTCTTGAATCAATATTAACCACATGCTAAGGTGTTATAGTACTATCAAATAGGAAAGAAACTAATTGGAAAAATGGAGACACAACATCCTCGCGGAAAGAGTAGTGAAAAGACAGATCACTGAGGCAAAATGTGGCAGTGTGATGTCTAGCATTATTATATTAATTGTAAGCAAGATGAAAAGCCAAGTCTCTATGTAATAACCGCATGAAAAAAGATATGGTATCCATTGGCAGTCTAGATAAGGACACCTACCACTATCATTATGATTTTCACATTGTGTAGTAATAAAAAATCCAAGGAAAACTAATGGCTGGCATGGTATTGTGAGAGAAAACAAAGACACCTACTGTCTAGAAGGTTTTTCCTTTAAACGTGTCAAACAACCAATAAGGACATCAGCGTTATTAAAACAATATTTGCTATAGAATGCAAAAGAACATGAACAAAACAAATTTCAGTTTTCTTCATCTTCATAAAGAAGAATAGAAAGATTCTTCCACCGCGCGCATCAATCAAAATTCCGTAGCGGTACAAAGCAAAGCAAAAAAATCAAACATCTAACAAAAAAACATTTCCCCAGATGGTGAACCCTAGCCCCCAAATTTGGCTTCCATAAACGAAATCAAAGAATCGAAAAGGCCAAAAACAAGAAGAATCCACCAAAACGATAGCACAAACATCAATGCATATCGTGAGCCATGTTCAACACTACGTGACACTCATCAATAGGCGAATGGAGTTAAAGGAGAAAGAAAAATACCTTCTGGAAGTTACCGGAGTGAAGAAATCCACAGGTACGTGTTTGTCTACTCTGCGTTCTATCTCCATTATGAACCTTTCTGAGTCTGCTTCTTCTTCTACTTACTCCTCCTTCCTTTTTTGAATGTTGTTGCTATTGTGTTGTGTTTATTGAGTGTTGTTGCTTTTCTCGTTGAAACTGAGTTTTCTGTTCTTAGGGTTTTTTGATCCGCCTCTATATAGTTAGCTCCCTCTCCCCCCATTAACTGATAAAAAATGTCCTCTATATAATGATAGGATTAGGGTTTTTTTCTCCTGAGATGAAACTTGTTCATTAAGTTTTAACATCAGGATTTTGTTTGGTACTGAGGTTGTGTCTCTTTCAATGAAGGTCTTGAAAGCATAGGGTAAAAAGTTTCACATACTCTGGTACAAACAAAACGCATGTCTTTTGTTGTTGACCCGTAAAATGCCAATTCTATGTTTGTTGCTATCTGCGACCCTGTTTCTACAACAGGCTTGGGCTCTGCTACATTAGGTCTCTGTCCATTTTGATTTTGTCTATTTTGATGTACTGATATGGTGGTCCCCTATTTATTACATTATTCTGACTTAGTTACCTTTGGTTTGAAATGAACTTGCTAAGTTGAGTTCAGATTATGTGTGTCATCATATGTTGGAAATGAACCTTGATGGTTTTTCTTTATGCTAAACATTTGTTCTGCCAGTAAAATAGAAATGTGACCATTGCTTTTTTTGTTATATGTACCTTAGAGTGTGACCTTGAAGCTTATCGGATCCACACGGGACAGCCGCACATGAGGAGTTCGGTGATGGTGAACACAGGAATTACGGTATACGTACTTCGGGTTTGCCTCCATTTAATTTCCTTATAATCCCTTTTCCGTATTAGCTTAAATTTCTTTTGAACACTCACTCTCTTGACATGAATTAAGGTAGCGACTCATTCGAACATGGCTTTGTGACATCTTAACCTTTGGCCTAACATCTAAACATGAAACTTGCGTGGCTGGATTTTGACGCATTAATACTTTATGATTATATGAATGTATTCTGCTCGAGAAGTTTGTTCCTGATACCTCACTAACCATTGCAGCATGATTGTTTTCTTGGCTTTGCTCTAATTCACTTGCCTTTTATGTTAGGTCTGAAGTCTTGCAATGTGCTCATGGAGAAAGTAGTTGGCTCAAATTTGCAAATACCAAGGGAGGATAGACTTTCTGAATATGCCTCAAGAAGGCTTGGAGTTTGGCGGAACACGACGACATTTGTTTAACCCTTTAATCTTTACTGTACAGTCCTAAATGATGATGTTGTATCCATGACCACTTCTTGTATTTATCTTTAAATTTGTCAAATGTAATGATCATGTATTTCCCTAGACTTAGTTTGGTGTAAACAGGGAATTATAAACTTTGGAAATGACACTTGGAAAATATTGAATGATAAAGGAACTTTAAAAGGAAAATTTGAATTGAAACTTGAAGCTTGGAAACAATTTTATGATTTTGACATAGAACTTGAAATTGTATTGAAATAAATTTGGTATTTGACATGAGAATTTAGGAATTTAAAATGAACTTGGAATTTGACATGAGAATTTGAAATTGACTTTAGGAATTTGAACTAAACTTGGAACATGTATTGAATAGAAACTTGTAATTGACACATGGAAATATATTTGGGAACTTGAAAAGACCTAGAGACTAAGAACAAACTTGAAAAGTGAAAATTTGAAAACAAATTGGAAATAAAATTGGAAATCGAGACTTGAAATTGGACATGAAATTTAGAACTTGGATTTAAAACATGGAAGGCTCTAATAATCACCAAGATATACAAATAAGCCTAAACTTTGGTTCCTAAAACAAGGTTAGAATATTCTCAAGACTTGTACTATGGTTTCAAAAGAAACAAAGATTTGTCCTTACATAACACAAATAAGCATATCCTTTTTTGGAGAACAAACGAACTTGTCTTTTAGGCAAATAACCGGATCAAGCTCCCCGTCGAGTCGAGTCACAAAGAAAAGTTAAATCGAATATTCAACTCTCCTTTAAAACCACAATCTTCCACATGCTTGAATACACAACACGATATAATAAAATAATATCTAAAGTTGAGGGTAAAATTTGGGGTGTGACAGTTGCCCCTATTTAAATAACTTTACCAGATAGAATGGGTGATGCTAATCCTCATAAAATCGGAGTGAAAGGTGTTTAAATATAGAAATAACCAGAAATTTTGCCCCTAAATTCAATATTATGCTATGCTTATGAGAGACTTTTTGTTTTGTTGGGGATATGACATGCGAGATGCAATGAACCCTAGCATGCTGCTTTTTCTTTGATGAATATGCTACATATGGTATGCGTGAAATGATGAAGATAACTGGTAATGGTAATCCAAAGAAATGAAATTGAGGGTGAAGACTCACTGGGGATAACAAAATGCTGGGGATACAGAGACGAGAACGGGAAACATTCAAAGTGATAAGTCAATAGGTTCAAGTGTAACTGCTGGCACTAAGAATAACAAAAGATGGGAAATAGCAAGCAATCTAAAGTGTTAGATCAATGAACAGACTGACACTTTAGGATGGCAAGAAAATAGTTCAAAAATGAAAATGTAAAGGCTTGATGCGCCAGACGGACACTAATAAATAACAAACAAGTTAGCTGAAATGACGAGTAAGCAGGTTCAAGTGTGACTGCTGGGGATAAAAATATATCAAAATCGGGGGTTGGGGAACGCTAGTTGAAATGACATCGACTCGGCGATCATGAAAACAAAACCCAACACGGCAATTAAGGAAACAAAAAAAACAGACATCGACACGGCGGTCGGTAAAATGAAATAACAAACATCGACACGGGGATTGGGAAATAATATAGCAGACGTCGACACGGCGGTCGAGAAATACAATAACAGACGTTGACGCAGCGGTCGGGAAATATGAAATAACAGTCATCGACACGGCGGTCGGGAAATAAAATAACAGACATCGACACGGTGGTCGGGAAATAAAACAGCAGACGTCGACACAACGGTCGGGAAAGCAAAATAACAGACGTCGACACGGTGGTCGGGAAATAAAATAACAGACATCGACACGGCGGTCGGGAAATAAAAATAACAGACATCGACACGGCAGTCGGGAAATAAAATAACAGACATCGACACGGCGGTCGAGAAATAAAATAACAGACATCGACACAGTGGTCGGTAAAATAAAATAACAGACATCGACACGGAGGTCGGGAAATAAAATAAACTCAACACGGCGGTTGGGGAATTAAACAACAGATATTGACACGGCGGTCGGGAAATAAAATAAACTCAACACGGCGGTTGGGGAATTAAACAACAGATATTGACACGGCGGTCGAGAATTAAACAACAGACGTCGACACGGCGGTCGGGAAAGCAAAATAACAGACATCGACACATCGGTCGGGAAATAAATTAACAGATAAATAATCCCATGTGATAAATCAACAGGTTCAAGTGTAACTGTTGATACCGAGGATAAAGAAAACAAACACAGTGTTTGGGCAGTGGTCCTGTGCATAACTGATACTGGGAGTAGAATGCGAAACATTTAAAGATAAATCAAACGGCTCTAGGAGACTAGCTGGAAAATAAGAATAAATATTGGAGATTTCAACGAGATAAACGACCAACCTCTGGAAATTCCTTACATGAAGAGTTCAAAGAAGAACTTTAGGAACCGTCAGGAAAACACGGATGCATGTTGAATTAAACAACCTTAAATCCTAAGCAAACAACTTAAAGGATTTATGCCAATGATAATTGGGCTTAAAAGAAATATTGGTGGTACTAAGGTACATATCAATGAGGGCCTCTGCGGGGGATACCAGTGTTACTGGAATAAGACTTTGGTTAACCACACTTCAGGATACCAACGACAATGGATTCCAAAATGAAAACTGACAGCAATCTGGACCTGGAGTCAGACAGTCGACAACTGGGGAGCGACAAATGAATATGTCAAATGCGTATGATTGAGCATGATACGAATGATCATGATATGCAAATGCTGACTCTAGGGAGACATAGAGTTTTGACAAAGCAGGGGAGAGTAGGATCTCAATGCCAATACTTAGATGAGCAATATGAAAGATGCTGGGGAGATGTCTTCAAACTTGGAACTCAACGCTTGGCCCAAGAATCCATCCAAGAGTATTACCAACTTTTAATCCTTTATGGGGATTTTTGTAATAATGGCATGAGAGTGTTGCTGCCAGCCAGAGGATTTTTCGAGAAGACAAAAGATTTTTTAATCTTTCTAAAGTCAAAGAAATTTGAAAGTTTTTCATATGTTTCCAAAAACAATTTTCTAAAATATTTGTCATTTTCAGAGTTAAATGGTAATTCAGTAAAGACATTTTGCATAACAAAGAAAATAAGAAGCTGAAAGACAAAGTTTAAAGGCAAAGGTTGTATTTCATTCAAGAATGGTAGTTTTCCAATAGCAAAACTCCATGGGAAATTATAATTTGAAAATGGAAATGGGGAAAGGTCTATATTGAATCCAACGACCACTATAATCCCTAATAACTAAGACCGCTTAATACCTCGCTTTTGACAAAAGAAACTGGATTGGTCTTCAAGTAATGATCTTCAGTAATGTTAAACACGATCTGATACAGTCAAATGCCTTTATTCCTAATTTTTTCCCGGACCGCCCTTTTGGGTTTTCAATCCACCGGGACGCTCTTTTTTGCCTAATCCGCCCTTTCGGGTTTTCAACTTAGCGAGCTCTCATTTTTTTTTTGTTTTTTTTATCCCTAACTTTTGCCTAGATCTCCTTCATAGGTTATGATCCACCGGGATACCCATTTTTTCCTAGGTCACCATTTCTGGTTCTCGACCTATCGGGCTTTATTTAGGCATAATATTTTTTGACTACATCAGAATTCACCGGGTGTTTTAGTTGTTCCCCATCCATAGTTGTGAGGATTAAGGAACCTCCAGAGAATTCCACCTTCATAACATATGGGCCTTCATAGTTAGGGCTCCATTTTCCACGCATGTCTTTGTGGACTGGCAAGATTTTCTTGAGTATAGGGTCTCCTTCTTTGAACTCTCGGAGACGGATTTTCTTGTCAAACGCTCTCTTGATGCACGTTTGGTACAACTGGCCATGACACATAGCGGTTATTCTCCTCTCATCAATGAGGTTTAGTTGGTCATATCTGTTCTGGACCCACTCAACTTCCTCCAGTTTGGTTTCCATCAAGATTCTCAAAGATGGTATCTCTACTTCGATAGGGAGAACTTCATCCATCATGTACACCAAAGAGAAAGGAGTTTCCCCTGTTGAAGTGCGAACTGATGTTCTGTATCCATGTAAGGCATACGGTAACATCTCGTGCCAGTCTTTGTAGGTCTTCACCATCTTCTGCAGGATCTTCTTGATGTTCTTGTTCGTAACTTCAACAGCTCCATTCATCTTCGGACGGTAAGGAGAAGAATTATGATGTTCAATCTTGAATGTCTCGCATAACTCCTTCATCGTCTTGTTTTTTAAATTGGTCCCATTATCTGTGATTATTCGGCTTGGGATCCCAATGCGACATATAATTTGGTTCTTGATGAAACGGGAAACCACTTGCTTTGTCACATTGGCGTAGGAAGCTACTTCTACCCACTTGGTAAAGTAATCGATCGCAACCAAAATAAACCGATGACCATTGGAAGCCTTAGGCTCAATTGCCCCTATCATGTCAATGCCCCACATTGAGAAAGGCCAGGGTGATGATAGAACATTCAAAAGGGTCGGAGGTACATGCACTCTGTCGGCATAAATCTGGCATTTATGACACTTCCTGGCATATTTGAAACAATTTGATTCCATGGTCAACCAGAAGTATCCAGATCTCAAGATCTTCCTAGACATGGCATGTCTATTGGCATATGTTCCAAATGATCCTTCATGGATTTCTCTGATCAATAAGTCTGCCTCGCGCTTGTCCACACATCTGAGCAGAACCATATCATGATTTCTCTTGTAAAGTACATTGTTGCTAAGGAAAAATTTGGACGCCAATCTTCTCAGAGTCTTCTTATTTAAAGCTGTTGCGTCCGCTGGGGATACCTGATTTTGCAAGTAGTTCTTGATGTCATAGAACCATGGTTTCTCATCAATTTCTTCTTCGACCAATAGAAAGTAGGCTGGTGTAGTTTTTTGCTCGATTGTAATGAGTGGAGCTTCATTAAGAAATCTGACTTGAAACATAGAGGCCAACATAACCAAGGCGTCTGCTATTTGATTCTCTGCCCTTGGAACGTGATGGAAAGTGACTTCATCAAAGTATTTGATTAGTTCCACAATGTAGGCATGACAAGGGATCAACTTCTCATCACGGGTCCCCCATTCACCTTTGACTTGGTAGATTACCAAAGCTGAGTCTCCATATACTTCAAGGATCTTGATTCTGGTATCAATTGCAGCCTCGATACCCAAAACATATGCTTCATACTCTGCGATGTTGTTTGTACATTCAAAACATAATCTGGCTGTGAAAGGGGTATAACCACCACCCGGATTCATCAAAACAGCTCCCACACCATGCCCCATGTAATTAGAGGAACCATCAAACATCATCTTCCATCGAGAACCTGGCTCGGGACCTTCATCTGGACCTGGAACTTCGCAGTCTTTTATCAACATAATATCCTCGTCTGGGAAATCGAATTTCAAAGGTTCATAATCTTCAACAGGTTGATCGGCAAGGTAGTTAGACAAAACACTCCCTTTGATAGACTTCTGTGTTTCATATTGGATTTCATATTCGGATAACAACATGTGCCAACGGGCAAGTCTTCCAGTCAAGGCAGGCTTCTAAAAAATGTACTTTATTGGATTCATTTTCGAGATCAACAAAGTAGTGTGACAAATCATATACTGCCTGAGTTGTCTGGCATCCCATGCCAAAGCACAACAAGCCTTCTCTAAAAGTGAATATCTACTTTCACAATCTGTAAACTTCTTGCTTAAGTAATAAATGACATGCTCCTTACGACCAGTTTCATCCTGTTGGCCTAATACACAACCCATAGATCCCTCAAGTACAGTCATATACATGAAGAAAGGCTTCCCTGGAGTAGGTGGGATTAAGATGGGAGGTTCCTGTAGGTAAACCTTAATCTTTTCAAAAGCCTGTTGACAATCAGAATTCCATTCAATTGCTTGATCCTTTCGGAGCAACTTGAATAAAGGCTCACATGTAGCGATCATGTTGGAGATGAATCTCGAGATGTAGTTCAATCTTCCAAGGAAACCTCTGACTTGCTTTTCTGTTTTTGGAGCTGGCATTTCTTGAATTGCTCTGACCTTGTCCGGATCTACTTCAATTCCTTGCTGACTAACAATAAAACCAAGTAACTTTCCCGATCGGACACCAAAGGTACACTTAGCTGGATTCAGACGCAGTTGGAACTTTCTAAGACGCTCAAATAACTTCAGGAGATGATTTAAATGATCCTCCTCACTTTGTGATTTGGCAATCATATCATCCACTTAAACTTCTATCTCTTTATGCATCATATCATGGAAAAGGGTGACCATTGCCCTTTGATAAGTGGCTCCTGCATTTCTGAGACCAAATGGCATAACCTTGTAACAATAAGTACCCCATGGTGTGATGAAGGTAGTCTTTTCCATATCGTTAGGATCCATCTTCATCTGGTTGTATCCTGAAAATCCATCCATGAAGGAGAAGACAAAAAACTTAGCAGTATTGTCAACCAAAGTATCAATGTGCGGAAGAGGGAAATCGTCCTTTGGACTGGCTTTGTTCAAATCCCTATAGTCCACGCACATTCTAACCTTGCCATCCTTTTTGGGGACTGGCACTATATTAGCTACCCACTCAGGGTACTTCGCAACTGCGAGGAATCCATCATCAAATTGTCTTTTGACCTCTTCTCGAATCTTCAGAGCCATGTCCGGTCTTGTTCTTCGGAGCTTTTGCTTTACTGGAGGATAATCTGGTCGAAGAGGCAACTTGTGGACCACTATGTCTGTGTCTAAACCGGGCATATCCTGATATGACCAAGCAAACACATCCAGATACTCTTTGAGAAGCTTGACCAACCTTTCTCTAACATCTGCCCCAAGTGTTGTACCAATCTTGACTTCTTTCTTATCTTCATCGGTGCCAAGGTTGATGGTCTCTACCTTCTCCTCATGTGGCTGAAGTTCTTCGGGAACGTCACAATCTTCCTCACTTTCGTCTTCCGCTTGGTAGATGGGCGAATCAAAGTTAGGAGAGAATATAGAGTCATTGGATTCAACAGGGTTTTCATTTGTTCTCCATATGGGAATGATTTGCTTTTATTAAAAGTGAACACAGAGAGATGCAGAAAAACTTTTTATTGGTTTTGAAAGATTGCCATTTTCTTTTAAAAGTGAAAAGAGAAAAAGCAGTAAATAAAATAAAACAGGAATTTAACAAAATGCCTTCATTGATTAAATAAATTGAAAAGGAGAAGGGGCCCTACAAAATGATCCCATAGCCTTGGGCGAAGCTAGGGAACTTTGAAAACATTAAAAAAACTATAAACTACTTTGACAGTGGAAAAAATTTTGGGATCTCAACTGCCTCCCAATTGCCCAAAGCTGCTTCACACTGATAAACCAAATGATCCACATCTTCATCTTCAGCATCCCCATTAACTGCATTGATCTGATAGTCGGCACTAGAAAACACCTCTTGAATGGTCTTTGGACGTCCTTTGATGGAGGTTGACGCTCCTTCCTTCACATGAGTTGGTTTGTAACCTAACACATAGTGGTCTAGCTTCTGTTTGACTTCAATGACATCACCCCAACCTTCATATCTTCCTTCTTCGATAGTGGAAATGGTACTTTTCAGCGATGCAAAAGATGGAATACCCTTCCCCTTCGGTTCCTCTACTTCCATAAGGACAACATTGGCTATCTCTAGAGCTTGGAAAGCAGTTTCCAAAGCATCTTCATCAGCCTCAATGTAACTAAAGGAGGAAAGATTTATAACCATAAGGTCTTCTTCCCCGGACACAGTTACCAGCTTATTATCGACCACAAACTTCATCTTTTAATGTAGGGTAGAGGTGAATGCCCCAGCGGCATGGATCCAAGGTCTTCCCAGCAAAAAATTGTAATTAGGGTTAATGTCCATACCCTGGAAAGTGATCTTGAACACTTGTGGTCCAATCAAGATTGGCAGGTCTACTTATCCAATAACAGTCCTCCTTGACCCATCAAAAGCTTGAACAATCAGTGCACTGGGCCTCATCTCTGCCCCTTGATAAGATAATTTAACAAGTGTTATTTTCGGCAAAACATTCAATGAAGATCCTGTATCCACAAGAACTCTTGCTAAAGTATCCTCCTGACATTTTACAGATATATGAAGAGCACGGTTATGGTCCAAGCCATCCTTTGGAAGATCCTCCATACTGAAACTGAGATTATTACATGCGGTAATATTGGCAATGATGCCATCAAACTGATTCACAGTTATGTCATGCGTAACATGATCTTGGGCTAGAAATTTCTGGAGAGCACCTCGGTGGGCCGGCAAATGCATAAGAAGTGATAAGATAGATATTTTGGAAGGCGTTTGATGTAGCTGATCAATAACCTTATAATCACTCTTCTTGATGATCCTGAGAAATTCTGCACCCTTCTCTTCCAAGAACGTTCCTTTATCCTTGTTGGTAACAGCGGGAATTACTTCTTTAGGTGGAACTGGTGGAACCGTATTGACCTGCTGAGTGTAAACACGACCACTGCGAGTTAATCGACTTGTACCTGCTATGTCAGCACTCGCCACTTTTAAACTTTCCTTCTGACCAGCCTGTTCAAACTTCTGATGAATTCCCCCTATATCATACTTCCATGGAACTGCTTTGGTATCTTCATAAAGGAAAGGTTACTTCTTTGCTCCATCCTCAGTTCGGGCATATTGAAAATGGGCACCACAGGTTCTGGCATATTGAAGATGGGCTGAACTCTTGGGGATTCAAGGATGTTAAACACTGGTGCCATGGTAGAATCAGATTCAGGCAAGTTGAAAATGTGTTCAATCATTGCCACTTCATTCCTATTCACACGACCGCTTACTTGTAAAACACCCAGATTAATCAAACTTTGAACATCTCTCAAGACTAGTTCACATCCCTTTGGATTATTAGCACAAGCTTTACAATTCTTATGATAGTTCTTCAGCATACCCACCTCTATTAACCTCACATGGAAGTCTCTAAGCGGGGTTTTGATCTCTGTGGCACCGAAGATCAAATCTTCGTCAGACTCATCAACAATGGCATTTATGGACCCATGCTTAGGTAAAGGATTATTTTTGACATTCAGACCAGTATTTCCAATTGACAAAATATTTTTATCCATCAAATCCTTCACAACATACCTCAAAGCAATACAATTTTCCAAATCGTGCCCTGGAGCACCTTCATGGAATAAACAATGGGCGCTTGAGTTGTAACTTGGTGGGAGCGGATCTGGTGGAGGACCCAAAGGCCTCGGAGTAACCAAGCCTCTCTTCAGTAGTGAGGGATATAATTCAGTATAGGTCATAGGGATCCGAGGATTGGGAGGCCTTCCTCCTGGTCTTCTATTCTAAAAGTTAGAATTTGGATGAGGAGCTGGAGTCCTCTGCTGGTAGGCTGAAACATTGGGGGCTTGTTGATAGCCTGAATTGTTGAGCATCAATTGATAGGCTGGAACCACTGGTGCCACTTGTTGATACATCGGTACTTCTTGAGTTGGCCGATACATTGGAATTTGTTGATTATATGACGGTTGAACTTCCGCTACATAAGGATGTTGAACATACTGTGGTGGATAGGCATATTGCTGTTGAGCCACAGGTGGAGGCCTCTGCCAAAGCTGATTTCTCCTTTGACTCGTCATCACTGCATTTGTCTCGCCCTCTTTCTTTTTGTGGAAATTGTTGGTAAAATTCTTAACATTGTTCCCACTACTGTTGCTGGAGCTACTGGATACACCACTCATCTTACCATTCTTTAGACAAAGTTCAACCTTGATTCCCACAGCCACAAGATCACAGAAGCTAGCAGTTATGCTTCCCACCATTCTCTCAAAGAATTCTGGTCGCACAGTGTCAACAAACCAATCAGCCAATTCTTTCTCAGTCAACAGGGGATCTACTTGAGAAGCGGTCCCTCTCCACCTTTGAGCGTATTCTTTAAAAGACTCAGAATCTTTCTGGGACATACTCAACAGCTGCCTCCTATCGGGAGCGAGGTCCATATTGTACTTGTATTGCTGAATGAAAGCATCCGTCAGGTCTTGGAAACAACGGATTTTTGAATGATCTAGAGTCATATACCATTTGGAGGAAATTCCTTTCAGAATATCCTGGAAGCAATGGATCATTAGTTTGTCATTGTCAACTTGCGCTGCCATTCTTTGATAGTACATTAAAAGATGGCTCTTAGGACACGTTGTGCCCTCATACATATCAAAAGTGGGTGTCTTGAAATTTGGAGGTATCACTAGTCCAGACACAAGGCACATTTCTCTGGCAGCATCACCAAAGATCTGGTCACCTTCAATTGCCCTCAATCTCTTTTCAAGAGTGTCAAAATTCTCTTGCATCTTCTCATGTTTCTCATTTCCATTTTCAGACATGTCTGGCACACCGTACACCTGAGGATCGTTAAAGTATGGTTGGACACGGGTGTGCATAATATCTGGTGTAAAATTAGTAACCACATGGTTCTCTTCAGTAGTCAAAGGAATAGTTTATTGAATGGTAAATCCTTGAGGGGGAGGTACAAAACCTTGGGAAGGAAATGAAAACCCTTGAGAAGGAGGCACGAAGCCTTGAGAAAGAAAACCTTGGGAAGGAGGGAAGAAACCCTGAGCAGTAAATCCTTGGGAAGGAGGAATAAAACTTTGAGAAGTAAAACCCTGAGGAGGAGGTACAAACCCATGAGAAAGCCCAAAAGGAGGCCAGGTTACAGGGGTAGTGACTGGTGGTGTAGGCTCAGTCGTTGCGGTGATAATCTCAAAAACCACAGTCTGTTGGGTATCCATCTTTGCTCGAATGACTTGCAAAATTTCCATAATCTGGCCCACATTTCCAAGAAGATCAGTAAGCTCCTCATTAACTTTGTCCATCTCTGGGTCTCTGTCAGCCATCTTCTTCTTGGCCTGAGCTCGAGTGGAGTATTTGTGTGAGATCCTTAGTGTGTCATTATGGAAAGGAGGTGACGGGAATGAGTTTTTCTAGACAAAATGCAAATGCGAAGATGCACCCATGAGTAGAAAAATGCGAATGCTTCAAGGTACTTAAGAAGTTATTGCAAAACATTAAAATGGGTAAAGCTTTCTTATTATTTTCAAGACTAATAAATTGAAGTCCATTTATGGTAAAATATATGATGTTTGCAACAAGCATCTCTTGTTCCTTGAAGCTCTTACTAAAACGATGCATATGATGCTGAGATGCAAAGATGCATGGATGCAAGGATGCAAGGATGCAAGGTGTCACAAGTAAACCCGAAACCTTCTTAATAGGTAGGCTGTAAGAGATTAGTTCTACGTTTTTCTACCCATAAGACCCATTCACAGGATGGTTTCTACAGTGATGGTTTAAGGAAACTCAAAGTCATGGACGTTTATCGTATCAACGCCCCGCCGCAGGCTAGCTGCATTTTGACGATAATAACGATAAGGTCTACCTTGAGTGGAGTTCTCATGCTAGGGCCTCAAGAGGCGAGCCCTTGGAGACTAACACTACACAACTACCAATATCGAAACTGGTTCTTAACAGTGGACCCCAGAATCAAAGCCCTTTCATGAATCAGGTCACGCGACAGACTAGCTGCGTTGTGACAAGATCTATGAAAAGTCTAACTATCTGGGGGAGCTTTCATGCTAGGCCCTTAAGAAGCGAGTTCTTAGAGACTAACACTAATGACTACCAATTCTAACCTAGGTGTTCCCTCTTCTTTTTCCACAATTCAGATTTTACTTGCAAAATGACCCCGAGATCCCGCAGACAAGTAATATACTGAGCAAAATAAGAGAAAGCAGTAAAAGAACAAGTAAACAAACATAAATAATAAACATAGAGAAGAAAAAAAGATAAGATCAAACAAATAGACACACAAAGCTAAGTTAGGCTCGACTCTCTCTAGCATGGAGCTAGTCCCCAGCAGAGTCGCCAAGCTGTCGTACCTCGAAAAAATATCATCCTCGCGATGGCACGCGGAAAGAAAACAGCAGAGTCGCCACCTAATTCTATTTATTCTACGAGAGAAAAGGGAGATATAGATACAACCTAAATAAAGGATAAGAAATGGTTTACGAAACCAAATTCTAAGTTCGGGAGTCGGTTACACAAAGGGAAGGTATTAGCACCCCTCACGTTCGTTGTACTCAACGATAACCTCTTAGCTAACTATGCGATTAAATGTTGATCTTAAGTTTTTTGTCTTCTAAATGTTTGTTAATATGTTTGTTTTAAAGAAATGAAAGCTTTAAATTATTATTATTATTAAGACGGAGAAAAGATTAAAGTTTTTTATTATTGTGGAGAAAAGATTAAAGTTTTTTATTAGGGTGCTCACAAAGGATTAAAATCCTTGTGCCTACGTATTCCCTTATGCAATGGGAAAGTCAGAGCTTCGTAGTTCGTGCAACTACGGTTTGTGTTTTTTTTATTGAACAATTGTTTAAAACGCATTCTACTACTAAGCGTTTGCTTACACTCGCGGTGGAGGCTGAAGCGCTAGCTTGTTTGAGAGATAGAAAGATTTAAACAATATCCGTTTAAAGAAAAGGTGTTTGACCTTTATTAAGTGTTTTAAAATGAAAGGCGAATGGACCACAACTCAAAGGCTAGCCTCAAGAGTGATTGCATTCAAGGACCCGTGGAGTGCTGGACTCCAGAGTTCAATTATTCGTTGATTAATTATAAAATGATTTGCGTTTGTTGGTGAGCTTTAAGTTGTATTTTCTCATTGTGAAAGGACGAATGAATTACAAATCGAGGGCTAGCCCCAACAATAATTCAATTCAAAAACCCGAGGAATGCTAGATTCCTGAGTTTAGTTCTTTCACGATTTTAATTAGAAATTTACGTTTTGAAAAACGAAAGAGCGAAAGAATTACAAATTGGGGGCTAGCCCTAACATTAATTTAATTCAAAAACTCGAGGAATAATAGATTCATGAGTTTAGTTCTTTCACTATTTTAATTAGAAATTTACGTTTTGAAAAACGAAAGAGCAAATGAATTACAAATCGGGGGCTAGCCCCAACAGTAATTCAATTCAAAAACCCGAGGAATGCTAGATTCCTGAGTTTAGTTCTTTCACGATTTTAATTAGAAATTTACGTTTTGAAAAAGGAAAGAGCGAATGAATTACAAAACGGGGGCTAGCCCCAACATTAATTCAATTCAAAAACCCGAGGAATGCTAGATTCCTGAGTTTAGTTCTTACGTTAATTAATTAAGTGTATTAAGACGTTTTGCGATTATTTGGATGAATTAGGGTTTAATATTTTAGAAACAAAGGAGTAAATGAAACACAACTCGAAGGCTAGCCTCAAGAGTGGTTCATTAAAGAACCCGCGGAATGCTAGATTCCGAAGTTCAATTCCTCGTTAATTAATTAAGATGCATAAAGTCGTGCAGATGGCGATCACATAGGTGACTGACTTATGCGTGTGTAAAATGTAGGCGAAAATGTTTACTTGGCGTTGGACCAAGAAAATTTATTTATTAAAATAAACTATCTTAGGGATTACATATGTTTTATTTGACAAGTTTAGGATCACAATGCAATTAGATCACACAAACATATATGAAATTTACTGTGAGTTAATTAAAAGTTATAATCCTTATCTAAAACTCGATGTGAACTTCATTTTGAAGTAAGATGAAATGAAATAAAAGCGCATCAAAAGGTAGTAACAGGTTGGCAATGTGAGAATAATATGAACCCGATGCTTTTAATACATTCACATATGCATGGCCATGGGATGTGCACAAGAAACCCAATTATTTTACATTTGAAATCGGTCTAGGGAAATATTTTAAAAATAAAACAAGACAAAATTAAGTTAGGCAGCTAATTCATATTCAAAATCGGTCCAGGAAATCACTAAAAAAAAGGCAAGATAACATTAAGTTAGGCAACTAATCCACATGCTAAGGTGTTATAGTACTATCAAATAGGAAAGAAACTAATTGGAAAAATGGAGACACAACATCCACGCGGAAAGAGTAGTGAAAAGACAGATCACTGAGGCAAAGTATGGCAGTGTGATGTCTAGCATTATTATATTAATTGTAAGCAAGATGAAAAGCCAAGTCTCTATGTAATAACCACATGAAAAAAGATTTGGTATCCATTGGCAGTCTAAATAAGGACACCTACCGCTATCATCATGACTTTTACATTGTGTAGTAATAATAAATCCAAGGAAAACTAACGGCTGACATGGTATTATGAGAGAAAACAAAGACACCTACTGTCTAGATGGTTTTTGCTTTAAACGTGTCAAACAACCAATAAGGACATCAGCGTTATTAAAACAGTATTTGCTATAGAATCCAAAAGACATGAAGAAAAAAAACCTCTAAACATTTTTTATACAAATGGGTTAAAAAAGAAAAACTCTTCATAATTGAAACCATCAGTTCCTTCACCTTATATAGTCCGAAACACAAAGAACAAAACAAATCTCAGTTTTCTTCATCTTCATAAAGAAGAATAGAAAGATTCTTCCACCGCGCGCATCAATCAAAATTCCGTAGAGGCACAAAGAAAAGAAACAAAATCAAACATCTAACAAAACAACATTTCCCCAGATGGTGAACCCTAGCCCCAAAATTTGGCTTATATAAACAAAATCGAAGAATCGAAAAGGCCAAAAACAAGAAGAATCCACCAAAACGATAGCACAAACATCAATGCATATCGCGAGCCATCTTCAACACTACGAGACACTCATCAATAGGCGAATGGAGTTAAAGGAGAAAGAAAAATACCTTCCGGAAGTTACCGGAGTGAAGAAATCCACAGGTACGTGTTTGTCTACTCTGCGTTCTATCTCCTTTATGAACCTTTCTAAGTCTGCTTCTTCTTCTACTTACTCCTCCTTCCTTTTTTGAATGTTGTTGCTATTGTGTTGTGTTTATTGAGTGTTGTTGCTTTTCTCGTTGAAACTGAGTTTTCTATTCTTAGGGTTTTTTGATCTGCCTTTGTATTGTTAGCTAGCTCTCCCCCCATTAACTGATAAAAAATGTCCTCTATATAGTGATATGATTAGGGTTATTTTCTCTTGAGATGAAACTTGTTCATTAAGTTTTAACATCAGGATTTTGTTTAGTACTGAGGTTGTGTCTCTTTCAATGCATGTATTGAAAGCATAGGGTAAAGAGTTTCACATACTCTGGTACAAACAAAACACAGGTCTTTTATTGTTGACCCGTAAAATGCCAATTCCATGTTTGTTGCAATCTGCGACCCTATTTCTACAACAGGCTTGGGCTCTGCTACATCAGGTCTCTGTCCATTTTGATTTTGTCTATTTTGATGTACAGATATGGTGGTCCCCTGTTTTTTACATCATTCTGACTTAGTTACCTTTGGTTTGAAATGAACTAGCTAAGTTGAGTTCAAATTATGTGTGTCATCATATGTTGGAAATGAACCTTGATGTTTTTTCTTTATGCTAAACATTTGTTCTTCTAGTAAAATAGAAATGTGACCATTGCTTTTTTTGTTCTATGTACCTTGGAGTGTGACCTTGTGCTTATTGGATCCACACGGGACAACCGCACATGAGGAGTTCGGTGACGGTGAACATAGGAATTACGACATACGTACTCCGGGTTTGCCTCAATTTAAGTGCCTTATAATCCCTTTTTTGTATTAGCTTAAATTTCTTTTGAACACTCACTCTCTTGACATGAATTAAGATAGCGACTCATTCGAACATGGCTTTGTGACATCTTAACCTTTGGCCTAACATCTAAACATGAAACTTGCGTGGCTGGATTTTGACGCATTAATCCTTTATGATTATATGAATGTATTCTGCTCGAGAAGTCTATTCCTGATACCTCACTAACCATTGCAGCATGATTTTTTTCTTGGCTTTGCTCTAATTCACTTGTCTTTTATGTTAGGTATGAAGTCTTGCAATGTTCTCATGGAGAAAGTAGTTGGCTCAAATTTGCAAATACCAAGGGAGGATAGAATTTCTGAATATGCCTCAAGAAGGCTTGGAGTTTGGCGGAACACGACGACATTTGTTTAACCCTTTAATCTTTACTGTACAGTCTCAAATGACGACGTTGTATCCATGACCACTTCTTGTATTTAGCTTTAAATTTGTCAAATGTAATGATCATGTATTTCCCTAGACTTAGTTTGGTGTAAACAGGGAATTATAAACTTTGGAAATGACACTTGGAAAATATTGAATGATAAAGGAACTTTAAAAGGAAAATTTGAATTGAAACTTGTAGTTTGGAAACAATTTTATGATTTTGACATAGAACTTGAAATTGCGTTGAAATAAATTTGGAATTTGACATGAGAATTTGAAATTGACTTTAGGAATTTGAACTAAACTTGGAAAATGTATTGAATGGAAACTTGTAATTGACACTTGGAAATATATTTGGGAACTTGAAAAGACCTAGAGACTAAGAACAAACTTGAAAAGTGAAAATTTGAAAACAAATTGGAAATAAAATTGGAAATCGAGACTTGAAATTGGACATGAAATTTAAAACTTGGATTTAAAACTTGGAAGGCTCAAATAATCACCAAGATCTACAAATAAGCCCAAACTTTGGTTCCTAAAACAAGGTTAGAATATTCTCAAGAACCGTACTATGGTTTCAAAAGAAACAAAGATTTTTCCTTCCATTACACAAATAAGCATATCCTTTTGTGGAGAACAAACGAACTTTTCTTTTAGGCAAAAAACCAGATCAAGCTCCATGTCGAGTCGAGTTACAAAGAAAAGTTAAATCGAATATTCAACTCTCCTTCAAAACCACAATCTTCCACATGCTTGAATACATAACACGGTATAATAAAATGATATCTAAAGTTAGGGGTAAAATTTGGGGTGTGACAGCTATGTAGGTTTTGGAGGCAATCAAAAAGGAAAAATCATTGGCTCTGGAACTATTGGAAATGGTACTCTTCCCTCTGTCTCTAATGTTCTGTTAGTAGAAGGATTGATGCATAACTTGTTATCAATAAGTCAATTAAGTGATAACAATTATGATATAATCTCTAATCAAAAGTTTTGTAAAGTTGTTAGTTAGAAAGATGGAATAATCCTCTTTAATGGGAAGAGAAAGAACAACATCTATAAAATAAAACTTTCTGAACTAAAAAGTCAGAATGTAAAATGTCTCATGTCTGTTAACTGTGAGTAATGGGTATGGCACAGAAGATTGGGACATGTTAATATGAGAAGATTATCTCACATTAACAAACTCAATCTGGTAAGGGGACTTCCAAATTTTAAGTTCAACTCAGAAGCTCTGTGTGAAGCATGTCAGAAAGGCAAATTTTCTAAACCTGCTTTTAAATCTAAGAATGTTATTTCTTCCTCTAGACCATTATAACTTCTGCATATTGATTTGTTTGGACCAGTGAAAACTGCCTCAATCCGTGGTAAGAAGTATGGATTAGTGATTGTAGATGACTATAGCAGATGGACATGGGTAAAGTCCTTAGACACAAGGATGAGTCAATATATGTATTTTCTAACTTCTGCAAACAAGTTCAAAATGAAAAAAGAGTTTAGAATTGTAAAAGTCAGAAGTGATCATGGTGGAGAATTTGAAAACAAAAATTTGGAACTATTTTTTAATGAAAATGGCATCTCTCATGATTTTTATTGTCCTAGAACTCCACAACAAAATGGAGTTGTAGAACGTAAGAACAAAATTTTACAAGAGATGGCTAGAACCATGATCAATGAGACTAACATGGCTAAATACTTTTTGGTAGAAGCAGTAAATCAACATGTTATATTCAGAATATAATCTTTATAAGACCTATTCTAGAAAAGACTCCTTATGAATTGTGGAAGGACAGAAAGCTCAACATTTCATATTTTCATCCTTTTGGATGCACATGTTTTATTCTGAATACTAATGATCCTATGAACAAGTTTGATTATAAGGCACAAAAATGTTTCATGTTAGGATACTTTGAATGTTTGAAAGGATACAAAGTATACAATACAGAAACATGAATTGTGATGGAATCCATTTGTGTCAGATTTGATGATAAGATTGGTTTTGAAAAGCCAAAGCAAAAGGAATCTCTTGCATATATAGAAGTTCAAATTATTGAAGTCAGAACATCTGAAAAACAACCATATACAAAAAAAGATAACACAACTACCACAATAAATTCTGAAGAACCCACTCAGAAGAGACAATCCAGAAGCACGTTGAATCATCCAAAAGATAAAATTTTGGGAAAGAAAGATGATCCAATCAGAACAAGATCCTCTTTCAGAAACTATGAAGAATCACTAATGGGATTAGTTTCACTGATTGATCCCACTTCTATTGACAAAGCTCTCAGAAAATGATTGGATACTTGCAATGCAGGAAGAACTAAATCAATTCACCAGAAATGATGTATGGGATCTAGTTCCTAGACCCAGAGGATTTAACATCATTAGAACCAAATGGGTCTTCACAAACAAACTCAATGAACAAGGTGAAGTTGTCAGAAACAAAGTGCGACTAGTTGTGCAAGGTTATAGTCAGCAAGAGGGAATAGAGTATACAAAAACCTTTGCACCAATCGCAAAGTTATAATCTATTAGACTTTTAATTTCCTTTGCAGTAAATCATGACATCACTCTCTATCAGATGAATGTTAAGAGTGAATTTTTAAATGGTTACATTGATGAAGAAGTTTATATGCACCAACCCCCATGTTTTGAAAACAATAAATATCCAGAACATGTTTATAAACTTAAATAATCTTTATATGGTCTAGAACAAGCTCCCAGAGCTTGGTATGAAAGGTTAAGTAATTTTATCTTAGAAAATAATTTTACCAAATGGAAGGTGGACACAACTCTTTTCTGTAAAACATTTAAAAATGATATTCTGATTTGTCAAATTTGCGTAGATGATATAATATTTGGATCTACTAAAAGCTCTTTAGGCAAGGAACTTGCTAAGACTATGCAGGCAGAATTTGAAATGAGCTTAATAGGAGAATTAAAGTTCTTTCTGGGAATTCAAATCAATCAAACATCAAAAGGAACCTACATTCGCCAAAGCAAATATGTCAAAAACTTCTAAAGAAATTTGATATGTTAGAAAGTAAACCAACTAAAACTCCAATGCATCCTACATGTATTCTTGAAAAAGAAGAGGTAAGTAAGAAAGTATATCAAAAGATCTATAGAGGTATGATTGGCTCTCTCCTCTACTTAACTGCCTCAAGACCTGATATTCTATATAGTGTTTGCCTCTGTGCTAGATTCCACTCAGATCCTAGAGAATCTCACTTAACAGCTGTTAAAAAAATTTTCAAATATTTGAAAGGTACTACTAATCTTGGTCTTTGCTATAGAAAATCCAGAGAATATAAACTTGTAGGGTACTGCGATGTTGATTTTGCTGGAGACAGAACAGAAAGAAAAAGTACTTATGGAAGTTGCCAATTTCTGGGAGACAACCTAATTTCTTGGTCCAGCAAAAGACAATGCACAACTTCACTTTCAACTGCTGAAGCTGAATACATAGCAGCAGCTGGATACAGTACTCAGATGCTCTGGATGAAGAATCAGCTTGAGGATTTCAACATTTACGAGAGTAACATTCCTATCCTCTGTGATAATACTTCTGCTATCTGTCTTTCTAAAAATCCTATTTTACATTCTATAGCTAAACATATAGAAGTTAAACACCACTTCATTAGGGACTATACACATAAGGGAATTCTATTCTTAAAATTTATAGACACAAAACATCAATGGGATGACATTTTTACAAAACCCCTTGCTAAGGATAGGTTCAATTTCATTCTAAAACATCTCAGTATGGAATTATGTCCAGAATGGACATGTTAATTATATACTTTTATATCTCAGAACTTCTCTATTTTTTATCTTCTAATCATTACTTCTTCTGAAGCTATAAGGAGAATTGTATCAGAAAATTTACAGAAGATCTGACTGTTTGCATCTTAGAACTTCTTGTGTCAAGGATAGAACATTCAGATCTTTACATCAACAACTGTCAATGAAGCTCCAAGTGTCTTCTGAATCTGACTACATGTTTAAACTCTGAAAGAGGACAAAAAATGCATTTCAGCACTTGAACAATTATCTTCTGAGGCTGAATACGTGTTCAAATTCTGGGGAAACTGAAACGACTGAACTGACAAAGTTGAGGTGTTATTCATGTTGGTAACTGTTCCATAATCGTTTATGCCATTCCCCTGTCATAATTAATTAAATGATGTTAATCATCATGTTTTGTGATTTAATTTTCCAACTAATTATGTTTTTTACCGTTACAAATACTATATATATATATGTGTGTGTGTGTGTGTTCACTTTCACCCCACAAACACTTTTCACCTCTCATATTCACTATCACACTCTTCTTGTTTCCTATTTTCTTGCTTTCTACATTTGCTATCAAAACCCTCCTTGTGAACAATGGCCTCATCTTCATGGCAAGCTTAACCATCTTCATCTCATCAACAAGATTTTGCAACTCAAGCTTCAGAAGAAATCCATGCTACTCCAATCAGAGCTCTTCTTACTCCTGTTGACAAACTAGAAGTTCTCTGTGAACTGTTCGTCGACTTTGAAAGCATGAAGGAAAATGGTTATGATCTCACTCTTGAATTTAATTTTCAAGGCTATGTCGCTCCCTGGATTTCCATCCTGGTACAAACGCGAAAGTGGTGCGAAAAAGGTTAGAGTCGCCAGTCAGGCATTTATATCCCGAAGGAACGAGAATGGTAATGCTGCACAAACCAGGAGAAAGGAAAAGGAAAGACATGGGTCCTGCGAACCAAAGAGACTGGGTTCGGGAGTCGGTTAAGACCTGGGAAGGTACTAGCACCCCAGATCATCCGCCGTACCCGACGGGATCCATGCTTGCACACAAAATGTTTCAAAGGGTGAAGAAATGAAAGTTACTGCAAAGAAAAGGAAATGAACTGGATAGAAAAGAGAGAGGGAAATGTATGGAAAATAAAAGAGTGTGCTCGAACGGGCCCTACCCCGCTGCCTACGTACATCATCTGGACATGAGGATCAGAGTCGCCGTAGTTCCCCTAACTAGGGGTGGAAAAGATTGCTTGTGAATTAAGGCTTGAACTGCCTATGTCAATGCTCAGGTATTATAGGCTCGGACGACGAGTGCGTAACCATCTTGCAAAATGACAAGTAGGAGCAAGTTCGCGTACGGAGCGAAGGAGATGAGAAAAGAATTCCCGAAGGAGAGACGATTGTTGTTTGTTTGTGTTTTTTAGAAGTCTTTTATTGGTGTGGCACAAGAGAATGAACTCAAGCTCTTTTCCATGGAATGTGTACTTGTTACTACATTCCAAGATGGAATAATAAAACAAGTACACCAAGCAAGGAGAACTTATCCAAGACTTGTTTCCAAGGGAAAGGGCCTAAATTCATTGACTTATTGAATTTAGTAAGTGTTTTGGTGATTAAAATGAAGAAGTATTTTTTAGGGTTTTTCTTGATGAAGATGACTTCATGATCTGAATTATGCATCATGCTAGACAAATGCACTATTCCAAGATGGAATAAATACATATGCCCCATGGAATAAGGCTATTACACAAGAAGTCACTTCTTTCTTTATTAATGTTTTTTAGGTTTTGTTTTGAGATGAGAAGAGAAAGAACCAAAGGAGCAAAAAGGCAAAAGTCTAATGGGGAAAGACTAATCCTAATGTTAGCATGCAAAAAGTGGTCCTAAGGTTAGTTAGGTTTCAACTATCCTAAGGGAAAAGAAGAACCAAAGAGGAGCAAAAGAGAGGAAAAGAAAGCTAGCAAGCCACTTACTCCTCTAAAGGAGATAAGTTGCTCCTAAAGGGGGCAGAAAAAAGTTACATCACATGATGGCATAAGGCACATCAAACCACAAAGAGAAAGCAACTTAAAAAGGAAATATGAAGAGTTGAAATGTGGATGAACATCCACACTTCTCTTACCATAAGCCCCTGCAAGTGTTATCAAAAATCCAACACATGTTCATCAACAAAAACTCATGGAAATGGCATGCTCAAAGCTCACACAAACAAAGATCAAACAACATGCCAAGCTTTGCAAATTCATGACTTACGCGTCGAGAACATGGAAGCATACATCAACTAACAAGCAAATCACCCTAAACTAGCATATTTAATGATCATACAATGATCCATGGCAATTAAAACAAGTAAGGGGATCAAACAAGCTCAAAACAGCTCCAAAATGGCATTCTGCTTCAGTGTTAACCGGTTAACCAAAGAGTTAACCGATTAACCATGTCAAACCTGCAGCAAAACAACACAGAAACAGGTGCGTTAACCGGTTAACACTGTGAAAACAGCAACAAAAACCTGCAGAAAATCAGCTCAAACCAGCTTATCCAAATAATCACACACCAGACCAGCAATCAATTATGCGTGAAATAACTGGATCAATTCACATTAATTAGCATCATCAAGCTCATGAACATTAACACATAGATCCGACTACAAATCAACCAATCAATTCAAGCAACACAAGCAAATACACAAGCACATGGTGGATCTAAAGCACAAGCATGCAAATGAGCTAAAACAGAGCTAGATCTGAAATTAACCAACCTACAAAGCTGAGGTATGCTTTGGTAATTGTTGTTTGAGCTGGAAATGAGAGATCTCGTGGAAAACTTTGAAGATCCGGTGCTAAGCTTCACATTCCATGCAAAATAAATGCAAGCAAAAGGTCTTGATGTAGAATTTTGGATCCAAAAGCACTTCTAATCTCCAAACCAGATCCGAATCACCAATTAAACCAACAAAATGATGTAAAGGAGCTATGGATGGAGGCCTAGTTCCAAGATCTACACACCTTAAGGCAAGGTTATGTGATCTTCAAAGAGGAACTCTTGGTGAATTTGGAAAATGTGGGAGAGAATATGAGAGAATAGTGAGAGAGAAGAGTGAAAATTCAGAATGAGGAATAAAAAATGAGAGAGCCCCCTCTTGGTTTGGAGGGAAATGGATTAAATATGGTTTAGGTTTGGGGCCCAAAATTTAGGCTTGGGATCCAAAAATATGGTTTGGGGAAGTGATTAGGATTTAGCAATGGAATTAGGCTTGGATTAATGGTCTAAGACAAACGAGTCTTCTTTGAGCAAACCTGTTACGCCAGGTGCAACATTAGGATTTGACGAACCCTCTTCATAAATCTTGCGTAGATAAGTGGTCTCTGAGACAGACGAACCTCCTTCGGATAACATGTTACGCCAGGACCGGTAACCATTTTGACGTTTAATCCCACCGTCAGGACTTCAAACCTCTTCAACACAGACGAGTATCAGATGATCATCAAGAGAGCACAAACGAGTGCCATAAACGAATATCAGACAATAATCTAAGAAACACAGATGAGCGCTTCAGGCGATGAAATAGACGAATAACAGCCACTGATACAGACGGATACCAAAAATCCGACACAGACGAGTATTTGGAGCAGTAATACAGACGAGTACCAGAGATCCAATACAGACGAGCATTTGGAGTAGCAATACAAACGAGTACCAGAGATCCAATACAGACGAGCATTTGGAGTAGCAATACAGATGAGTACCCAAACAAAGCAAACGAGTTTTAAACAGATACCAAACACAAACGAGCGCCGGGGAATGCAGACGAGCAACAAACGAGAATCATCGAACACAGACGAGTGCCGAGGAATGAGGACGAGCATCACACATCTACCACACATAGGCGACTACTGAGGAAAGCATATGGGCAATAAATGAGAATCAAACACAGACGAGTGCCAAGAATTGCAGATGAGCAATGAGCAGATGTCAAACACAGACGAGTGCCAAGGAATGCAAACGAGCGTCAAAATGATCTCAAACAACTCTGCCGGGGAGAATCAAACGAAGAGTAATTCACAAACGAGCGAGTGTTGAGAATGCAGACGAACATCCAGCAGATGTCAACCATCAAACACATACAAGTGTTAGGGGGATGCAGACGAGCAATGAACAAAGTTCACACATCACACACAGACGAGTGCAGGGGAGATGCAGACAAGCAACAAACAAAGTGCCCTGATTGGCAACAACAATCACGACTCTGCAGGGGAGCCTAGTCAAGAGGCTTTGACGATGCTTAACTCTGACTGGGGAGATGGACGACGGTTGGTATCCTCACAAAGGCTAAAGAATGGCGATTTCTCTAGGGAATATTCCAATGATGGGAGCAAGTCCCAAATATGAACTCTACGGGGATAATCATCTTCAGACTCGGCTGAGGAAGCGGCTTGGACAAGACTCCGGTTGGGGAGAGAATTCTGAAAGTTCTGCCTCTGTGGGGAAATAAGCATTCAGTTGCTCACTGGGAATAGCCCATTCTGACACAGACTCTGATTGGGGACAAACCTCTTCAAGCAGGTTTGAAGTTCTTTTGGGGATACCACCCTACTCTGACTCAGCTGGGGAAGGTTCCATCTGAACTCTACTGAGGATAACTACGTCTTTCTTGTGAAGAACAACCATCGCTTGGGGAGGACATCTCTTTGATTAGATTTGAAATTCTGCTAGGGATTCCAATTTTCATAGCTCAGCCGGGGAGCATTCTCTGCTTGGGGAAGTGCAACATCGCCCTGCAAAACCTGCAACAACAGTATACACACAGGTGCCCCGGGGATTTGCATGGTATGATCTGTTCATCCATTGTCACTCGACACCCAAAGATGATTTTAACTGTTTCCATGCAATATCAATTTTTTTCAAAAAAAATCAACATCTTTCATATGCAATGCTCTTTTAGCCAAAAATTCAGGACATTTTTGCTAACAAAGTAAACATGATGCAACACGGATTTCTGGCTGAATATTCATTCATTGAATGGCCTCTGAATAGGCAAAGTTTTACATCAGGAAGTAACTACCTGGAAAGAGGTAGCTACCATAAAATTGAGAAAAGAAACTATCCTAATGGCAATGTGCACGACATTTCAATGAGTTTCCTTCCTGCTATGACCAACATGTCTTCAAGACTTTCTGTTCTTGCCTTTGCTTTCTGAAGAAGATGGGAAGACTAATTCCTATCCTTCTGATATTGTCAGACTGCATGAAATGGTGATTTGATTCAGATTACCCAGACCACAGTTGTTCGCTTATTCCCTTATTTTGCGTGGATCGCACTTTCGGGTTTTAAATCCACCAGGATACCCCTTTTTGCCCGAGCTATCCGATGTGGCTTTTCAACTTAACGGGTGTACATTTTTCATTTATTTTCCCTAAATTTTTCCCGAGCTTTTTATTCTGTTTTTAGCTCGCCGGAATGCCCTTTTCTTGCCTGGACTTTAATTCTATTTTTGTGTCCAGCGGGTCTTTTTATGCGAAGTATTTTTTAACTACGTCCGAGTTAACAGGAGACTGGAAATCTTCTCCATCCATAGTGGTGAGCATCAGCGCCCCACCTGAGAAAAATTTCTTTACTATGAATGGGCCTTCGTAATTCGGAGTCCACTTGCCCCTGTGATCTGAACCTGGAGGAATGATCCTCTTGAGCACAAGCTCTCCTACTTGATACTCTCGAGTACGTACTCGTTGGTCGAATGCTCGCTTCATTCTTCCCTGATAAAACTGACCATGACAGATAGCCGCTAATCTTTTTTCCTTAGTTAGGCACAACTAATTATATCGGGCACGTACCCATTCAGCCTCATCAAGCTTCACGTCCATCATCACACGTAATGAAGGAATTTCCACATCAACAAGCAAGACTGCCTCCATGCCATACACCAAGGAGAAAGGAGTTGCCCCAGTTGACGTCCTGACCGACGTTCGGTACCCATACAGTGCGAATGGTAACATCTCATGCCAATCTTTGTAAGTGACAACCATCTTCTGCACAATCTTCTTAATATTCTTGTTAGCTGCCTCTACCACGCCATTCATCTTTGGCCGGTAAGGAGAAGAATTGTGATGCTGAATCTTGAAGTCCCGGCACAGTTCTGCCATCATCTTGTTGTTTAAGTTGGAACCATTATCAGTAATGATTCGCTCGGGCACTCCGTATCTGCAAATGATGTCTCTTTTCAGAAATCTGGCTACCACTTGACGAGTGACATTGTCATAAGATGCTGCTTCAACCCATTTAGTGAAATAATCAATCGCAACCAAGACGAAACGATGACTGTTTGAAGCAGTAGGCTCTATTTTCCCGATCATGTCAATGCCCCACATAGAAAAGGGCAGGAGATGACATGACATTGAGCGGGCTTGGAGGAACATGCACCTTGTCTGCATATATCTGGCACTTGTGGCACTTACGAGCGTACGAACAATAGTCTACATCCATTGTTAGCCAATAATACCCTGATCTCAATAACTTCTTAGCCATTACATGTCCTCCTGCATGAGTACCGAAAGATCCCTCGTGGACTTCCTGCATTAACAAGTCTGCTTCGTGTCTATCTACGCATCTGAGCAAGACCATGTCAAAGTTCCTCTTAAACAAAACCCCGTCTGCGTTCAAGAAGAAGCTGGTAGCAAGTCGTCTCAAGGTTTTCTTGTCATTGGATGATGCCCCAGTTGGGTATTCTTGTTTTTCCAGGAAAAGCTTAATATCAAAGTACCAAGGTTTCTCATCAGACACTACGTCTACAGAGAAAGCATAAGCTGGTGCGTCAAGCCTGGAAATATCAATCCTGGGCACATAGTTCCAACATAAAACTTTGATGGACGAAGAAAGAGTAGCCAATGCATCGGCAAATTGATTCTCATCTCGTGGTATGTACTGAAGCTTAACCGTTGTGAAGAACGTCAACAATCTTCTGGCATAATCCCTATAAGGAATTAAATGTTCTTGATGTGTATACCTCTTGCCAGTAATTTGATTGATAACGAGGGCTGAATCTCCTAATATATCGAGGGTCTTAATTCGAAGATTAATAGCCTCCTCTATCCCTATTATGCACGCCTTGTATTCCACTTCATTGTTGGTGCAACCAAAAGTAATTCTGGCAGCGAAGGGAAAGTGAACACCTTCGGGAGTGATAAGAACAACACCAACTCCACGTCCATTGATATTGACTGCCCCATCAAACATCAACTTCCATTTGGATTCAGGGTCTGGCCCCTCCTCCGGAAGTGGTTCCTCGCAATCTCTTGCCTTGACGTACACGATGTCCTCATCAGGGAAATCAAACTTGATCGGCTGATAGTCGTCTTCAAGTGGTTGATGTGTAAGATAATCTGACAATACACTTCCGTTGATGGCTTTCTAGGAAGTATATTGTATGTCATACTCTGTTAAGATCATTTTCTACCTTGCCACCCTTCCGGTTAATGTTGGTTTCTCGAAAATATACCTGAAGGGGTCCATTTTTGAGATTAGCAATGTGGTATGGGTCAACATGTACTGTCTCAGTCGGCGAGCAGCCCATACCAAAGCGCATCAAGTTTTCTCGAGCAGTGAGTAACGGGATTCACAGTCAGTAAACATTTTGCTAAGGTAGTAAATAGCATGCTCTTTTCCACCAGACTCGTCATGTTGGCCTAGAACACACCCCATCGACCCTTCTAACACAGTCAAGTACACGATAAGTGTTCGTCCTGGAACTGGAGGCATTAGGATCGGAGGCTCCTGCAAATATTCTTTTATCTTTTCAAAGGCTCTTTGACAGTCCTCATTCCACCTGACCGTTTGCTCTTTTCTAAACAATTTGAATATTGGCTCGCATGTGGCAGGTAGATGAGATATAAACCGAGAAATGTAGTTCAAACCCACACACTTCTTTTTCTGTTTTCGGTGCAGGCATATCTTGTATTGCTTTTACTTTTGCGGGATCTACCTCGATCCCTCTCTGGCTAACAATGAAACCCAGCAATTTACCAGAACACACCCCGAAAGTGCACTTGTTTGGATTCAACCTTAGTCTGTACTTTATCAACCTATCAAACAACTTTTTGAGATTGATCAGATGCTCTTCTTTGTCCCGGGACTTGACAATCATATCGTCCACATAGCACTCAATTTCTTTGTGTATCATGTTGTGGAACAAAGTTACCATAGCCCGTTGATACGTTTCCCCGACATTCTTCAATCCAAATGGCACAACTTTATAGCAGAATGTACCCCATGGGGTAATGAACGTCATTTTCTCCATGTCTTCCGGTTTCATCTTGATCTGATTGTATCCAGAAAATCCATCCATGAAAGAAAATACCGAGAACTGAGTGGTGTTATCTACCAGCACATCAACGTGAGGTAATGTAAAGTCATCCTTTGGACTTGCTCTATTTAGATCCCGATAATTGACACACATCCGGACCTTGCCATCTTTCTTTGGTACCGGCACAATATTAGCTACCCAAGGCAGGTAACTAGTCACAACAAGGAACCCGACATCCCACTGTTTCTGAACTTCCTCCTTGATCTTCATAGCCATATCAGGGCTAGTTCTTCTCAGCTTTTTCTTTACCGGAGGACAGTCTTCCTTTAGTGGTAGCTTGTGCACAACGATGTCAGTATCCAACCCTAGCATATCTTGATACGACCAGGCGAAGATATCCACATATTCACGTAGCATACCGATCAACTCCCTTTTTACCTCGGCCTGCAGACTGACCCCAATCTTTATCTCTTTCTTCACCTCTTCAGACCCGATGTTGATGATCTCTATTTCCTCCTGATGAGGCTGAATGACCCTTTCTTCTTGTTTCAAAAACCTAACCAATTCTTCAGGGAGTTCATAGTCTTCCTCAACCCCTTCATCAGCTTGGTAGATAGGATTGTCGAAGTCATGCATAGTCATAGCAGGAACGTTATCACGAGAATCCGGATGATCAACACTACACAAATGATGTGCTCGTTTCAGAATATGTTCTTTCAAAGGAGACACAAACACACAAAAACACTGGAAAGAAAAACATTGCCATTTTATTTGTTTTTTTGTGAAATTTTAAAACGACATAAAGAGAACACAATTGTTTGAAAAATGTCCTTTATTTCATGGAAAAAGCAAAATGCAATAAAACATGGTGGCCCTACAAATGGATCCATGCACCTTGGGCAGAGTGCAGGATTTGACATGCAGTATGATAAAAATGGAAACAAAGAAAATTACTTTAACTGCCAAGTAACTTGAACAAAATCTTCAGCAGACCAGTTCCGGAGCTCCTCCCCAGGTACGCATGGGTGAATCCAGTTATCTAAGTCGAAGTCACTATCCCCATTTTCATTTGTTGCACAAACATTGTTGTAGTCGAGCATTCCAGCGCTTGTGAATGCCATGGGCATACTGATTTGAGACCAGCTGGACTGACCAGGTTGATATCTGAGACCGAACTTGTCATCTTTCTTTTCCACTTCTAATAGCTTGCCCCATCCTTGGGCCTTTCTGGATTGGACTACTTCCTCATCTTGCTTGTAGGAATAGATAGGAGTCCCTTCCTTCTCATTGCTCTGAACTGCTGGAGACAAATTACTGACATTGACTGTCTCAAAAGCTTGGCAAAGTGTCTCATGGATCTCCCCATCCATTTCCACATACTTGAAGGTTGACAGATGGCTTAAGAAAATATCCTCTTCTCCACACACAGTAACAACTTGGTCGTCTACCACATACTTCAACTTCTAATGCAACGTGGATGTCACTGCGCCAGCAGCGTGAATCCAAGGACGTCCCAACAGACAGCTATAAGCGGGTTGAATATCCATAACATAGAATATACTCTTGAATACTTGAGACCCAATCTTCACTAGTAACTCTACCTCCCCGAACACGGCCTTCGTGACCCGTCGAAGGCTTTCACAATCAAATCACTGGGTCGCAAGACGATGCCATCGACATTCAGCTTCATGAAAGCCTTCTTAGGAAGCACATTGAGAGAAGAGCCTGTATCTACCAGGACGTGTGATAGAACAACACCCTTATACTCCATGGTGATGTGTAAGGCCTTGTTGTGATTACGTCCCTCAGAAGTGAGATCTCTATCTGTGAAACCCAACCCATGGCTGGCGTTTACGCTGCCTACCATAGCCTCCAACTGGTTGACTATTATCTCTTGTGGTACATACGCCATTTGCAAAACTTTCAGTAAAGCCTCTCAGTGAGCTTGAGAACACATCAGCAGCGACAAAATGGATATCTTAGACGGGGTTTGATTCAGCTGTTCAACCACCTTATAGTCACTTTTCTTAATTATTCTCATGAATTCCTTGACTTCCTTTTCAAAAGTTCCCTGACTGGCAGCAGGAGTTGTCACCTCTTCAGTTTCTATCTGCTTACCCTTAGCCTTTGTATTAGCCTCAGCTCCAGGATCACCTCTAAGAACTTGAGGAGAAAAGAGACGCCCACTCCGAGTAAATCCCCCAACTTTTTCGACATTCACAACAGTCGGGTCAATTATCACCGCTTTATTTTCCACCTTCTGGACTTCTACGTACATGTTTGAGCCATAGTTCCAAGGGATGGCCTTGTCATCAGCATAAGGAACTGGTCCCGGAACAGTAATGGTCACTGGACTCACTTCTGGAACATAGATAGTCACCGACTCTCTTCGGATGGGAACTTCATTAGGATCAAAATAAATTGTCACTGTAGATACACAATCACTTCTATGGTCAACCCTATCAAACTGTAGCGACCCCTCGTCAATCAAACACTGCAGCCCAACTTTCAAATCCCCACAACCATTAACTGAACTCAAACAACCCTCACAGTCAAAATTATAACCTAGAAATACCTGCCCTTTCAACAATTTATCTTTCACGACTAACAAGGAAGTCTTCACTTCACCCACGTTCAAAATCAGGTTCAACCTCTCGCCACTGTCAATAGCGTTTATCCTGGCCCCTCCATGATTTGGAATGGGGTTTAACATAACATTTGGAGGCGGTGCGAAATTAATTGCCTTTGAATCAATCAAGTCCTGGACCTTATGCTACAATGCCCTGCACTTCTCCGTTGAGTGCCCGGGAGCTCCTGAATGAAATGCACATCTTGCATTAGCATCATACCCCACTGGAAGCTCTCCAGGTGGAGGTGGTGCTAACGTCCTCAACTGCACCAAGTTCAAATCTAACAATCTCTAAAGAAGTGCCGTGTACGTCATTGGGATAACTTCGAGTACCCTGTTATATGGATGAGCTTGTCTCTGCTGATACAGTCTTTGCTGATAGTTATTGCACTGTAACTGTTGTTGTTGCTGTTGTTGTTGTTGCACAGGACCTGTGGGGATGGTGACAACTGCCACCTACTCATAAGATCCTCTGTATCCGTGGCCCCGACCTCGACCATACACAACATTACTTTCTCCCTCCCTCCTTCTTGGAGGTCCATTAAAAGCTTTTCTCACACCTCTTGAGCTACCCGCACTACTGTCCTGAATCTTCCCCATTTCAGCAAAGTTTCAACCCTTTCTCCAGCTATCACGATGTCATTAAACTTTGTTGCTGAACACGACGCCAATCTCTCAATAAACACCCTCTGCAGTGTTCCCATAAACATGTCTGCCATTTCATTCTCCAACAAAGGAGGTTGCACTCGAGCAGCAAGCTGACGCCACCTCTGGGCGTACTCTTTGAACCCTTCTTTAGCACTCTGAGACATTGTCTGCAACTAGGTACGATTTCGAGCCATATCCAAATTATACTGATACTGCTTCACAAATGCCTCATCTAAATCCTTCCAGCTTCGGAAATTGACCCTGCTAAGCTTCATATACCATTCCAAGGAAGCTCCTACAAGACTATCCTAGAAGTAATACATCCATAGCTTTTCATCATCTGTATGCGCAGCAATCCTTCCTACAAACGACTGAAGGTGAGGTTTCGGGCAAGTTGTTCCATTGTACTTTTCATAAGTAGGGACCTTGAACTTGTAGGGGATTCTCACCCCTGGCACCAAGCCCAGATCAGTAATGTCAAACCCTAGAGAACTCTGAGATTGAATGGCGCGAATCTGCTCAGCCATTTCTTCAAATCTTCTATTCATGTCAACCCATTGGCCTTCCGCCTCATCCAGTAAAGTAAACTGCTCGTCCTGCCCATCCATCTGCAGATTATTCACTCCATCATTGATAATAGTGACCCCTGGTTGAACCACATGGATTTCAACATGACGGGCGCTAGCCCCGTTGCGATTACCTCCATCTGTTGTCCCATTGTTCCTGACTTGATTGTTCTCCACCATCTCGTGCAAAACCTCTTGAGTTTTGCCCATCCCAGCCATGAGGGTCATGAAATTGTCTATTCTCGTCCTCAAGTCAGCCAGATCTGCTTTCATCTGCTCCATTGCTCTTTCTCTATTCACCTTTGTAGGGTATCTATGCACCGTTGACTCTCTCTGAACCTTCTTGGGAGCTATAGCGCCTGAAAGTGACATGAACGTTAGAACACTGGAGAAATACCTGCAAAACAACAAACACGTTATATGCATGCAATGTAACTATTCATGCTTCCACGCTCAGGCATTAATATGCCCCAATTCTAGTATTTTGACATAAAATACTCCAGATGACTTCGGAAACTAGCTTTTCAAACTCTTTCGAGGAGTATTCAGACCCTGACGGCTTAAGACAAACAGCTTTTGCTCATTCAGAAACATTAACTAGAAAGTATCATTGCATAACATGAACAAACTACCAACAATCAGAGTCATAGACATAAATAGCATTCCCCAAATGGTTACAATTCAGTACAAATGACAGAAAGATAGAGCAAGACTCCTACAACAAGCATGTAGGTAGTATGGATACAATCAACAATAAACTAAAACCCTAGGCTAAAAGGAAGATCCGGGCCCTTCTTCTGCAGTCTCCACCTCTGTACGGTTCTTCTTGACGCCTGCTCTCAGCTTAAGATCTGCAATATCCTTCATTGCTTCCTTCAAGGCTAGTTGGCTCTGTTCCAATTGTTGAGTCCTTTCCCTTCGTATTTTGTGAACTTGTTCTACTTCTTCTTTCTTGAATTCCATCTGCGCTTTAAGGAACTCTTCCTTTTCTTTGTACATCTTCTGCTCCTGTTCCCTTTGGCCCTATAACCAAGTAATGGACTGGCGAGCTACTCTGAGAGTCTTCAAAGTCTTCTTACGATTTGCTTCTCTTTTTGACTCTGTAGCTTTTCTTCTGCTTCTTGCTTAACATGATTGGCACGGTGATACAAGCTAGCCATCTCAGAATTGTCTACCCGAACTTTATGCAACTGAGCTTCCAACTTCTTGTAATCTTCAAGAGAAACAGTGGTCTGTACCGGTACCTCCTTTGGATATAGTGGAGCCTCAACTGAAAACGGAAGGAAGAAGGTATCAACCCTCCCTTGTATCCAGGCAGAAAAAGAGGGATAAGTCTTAGGGTCTACCTTTACAAATTCTTTCTTACCCTCCCTAACCTTCATTTCCCAAGCTTGGGATACTTGAATAACCAACTGCTCATTATCTTCAGTCGGAAAATACAGAGTCTTAGCTATTTCTTCATCTGATGGAGGATCCTTCAGTGGATAACCAAATTACTTTCTGGACAACACAGGGTTATGACTTATCACTCATTTTCTACCTAACAATGGCACATAGGGAAACTCACCACACCTTGTAATAAACTCTTTCCCTACCAAGTTTTTGCTACATCCCCAGGCTATATCATCAGGTGTTAACCCCATCAATCTTCTAGCCCACTTCCAATCTTGCTTAAGATCTTTGAACGGTCCTGACTTTGGAAGCTTCTTAGCGAACCACTTGGCGAACAATGGAGCACAACAATTCACATACCCTTTTCTCTTCTCATTTATGTGATGGACACCGAAGTAAAAGTCTCCCAACAACGTAGGCACCGAGTTCCCTTTAATGAAAAGGGTGATAGCCTCTAAGCTTACCCATCCTTTCTCTCCTAGGAAAAGACTTATCCTGTAGACCATTAATGCTAACAGCGCACTGAATTCTAACCACTTCCCTCCCAAAGCAAACACATGAGCTTCTGTGAGGAGAAACTCCAGATTAAATCCCTTCCCTTTATTGGCTTCTAACTCCATCTTCACTCTAAGCATACTCAAATGATAGGAACCTGAAATGTCCTTGTACGGGGGACACTTCTCCGCAGCATAATAGGGAACACCATTCTTGATAGGAATCTTCAGGATGTCAGAAATCTCTTCCATAGTGGGAGCCAAGACGTAGTCAGCAAACACAAAAATTCTTAACTGAGGGTCATAAAACTGCAACAAAGAATGAAGACTATCTCTCTGATCAATAGTAGGCTTATTCATGTAACCCAAGATCTTCCCATACCGACTTCTGAAATCATCTGAAACCTTGTCACTCATCAAGTCCACCATTTTCTAAATACTCTCAATTTCTGGTTGCGGGAAAGTATAATGAGCATTCCTTTTTCTGGGTATCTCTTGGACTTCTGTCATAATGAATACCAGAACTGGGTACAGAGACTAAATGCTAACCTGAAATGGAAACACATATAGTTAATGAAAGTATGATGCGATGCAAATGCAATGCAGGCACTTGATCAACAACTGAGACTGTCTGGATACGGAACACGGGACCCAAGTGACCAAGAACCAAGATCCTCTGAATAAAACCCCATGAACGAGAATTCAGTCTCAAATAAGCCCCAAAATCAGATATCAGAAATCCATGATCCATGTAGCCTTATCAATCATAGAACTGTACTGGCAATGAGGTAGGATGAGGTCAAGGGTTCCTGCAAACCTGTAAATCCCTCCCAATCTCACGGGTGTGCTCCGGGTCAAACATCATGGACTCTCAAATCCGAATAGCAATAATACGTTCACCATTTCCGATAAATGGCTCATGACCAGATCAGGGAATCAGTTTGGCATTATGTACTACTCAGGGAGGCCTCAACGTGAGTCCGGGAAACAATCATCCTTTATAAGTTCCCAGCTTCAAGCGCTGGAATCGAGAAACAATAATACATTCATCCCGAAGGATACAATACTATCGTCATACGACCAGGTGCTTTGACTTAGTTCCTATAAAAGAACTAGGCCATCCTATGCAAATTCCCAGTGGGCCCTCGGGTGTGAATGGGTTTGCCACAAAATGTGGTCTGCCACTGTCACCACTGGAGAGGGATGTTTCCACAAAGGTCCTCAATGATCGGTCCCCAGATGCACTTAACTATCGAGGTCATGTATTACCCTATAAAGATTCCGGCATAAATACATTTCCAAGACGGTCACAAGTTTGGGTGTAGAACTCATTACTACCAACATAGCAAGATGCCATGAAGCCAAAGTGACTGTCCACTCTAAGTCCTAGGGTGCACTCGAGCCCCGATTACGAGCTCATCTCTCAGTAACAATTCCCAATCCCACAGAAAAAAGGGAAACCAGCAGCCAGATAGTCCAGTATAATATATGATGCATGAATATAAATACTGAAAATTGTAAATAAAGCTGTAACTAAATAACAGTAAAATAAACACGCAATAGCAAACAATCAACACCCAACAAAACAGAAACACGCAAGCGCTAGGAGAGACTCTCAAGGGGAACCAGAGATACTCTAGAACATTCATCCCCAGCAGAGTTGCCAGCTGTCGCTCCCTAGATTTCCATCCTGGTACAAACGCGAAAGTGGCACGAAAAAGGTTAGAGTCGCTAACCAAGCATTTTTATCCTGAAGTAACGGGAATGGCAATGCTGCACAAACCAGGAGAAAGGAAAAGGAAGGACGCGGGTCCTACGAACCAAAGAGACTGGGTTCGGGAGTCGGTTACGACCTGGGAAGGTACTAGCACCCCAGATCGTCCGCCGTACCCAACGGGATCCACGCTTGCACAGAAAATGTTTCAAAGGGTGAAGAAGTGAAAGTTGCTGGAAAGAAAAGGAACTGAACTGGATAGAAATAAGAGAGGGAAATGTAGGGAAAATAAAAGAGTGTGCTCGAATGGACCCTACCCCGCTGCCTACGTACCTCATCTGGATATGAGGATCAGAGTCGCCGTAGTTCCCCTAACTAGGGGTGGAAAAGATTGCTTGTGAATTAAGGCTTAAATTGCCTATGTCAATGCTCAGGTTTTGCATGCTCAGACGACAAGTGCGTAACCGTCTTGCAAAATGACAAGTAAGAGCAAGTTCGCGTACGAAGCGAAGGAGATGAGAAAAGAATTCCCGAAGGAGAGACGATTGTTGTTTGTTTGTGTTTTTTAGAAGTCTTTTATTGGTGTGGCACAAGAGAATGAACTCAAGTTCTTTTCCATGGAATGTGTACTTGTTACTACATTCCAAGATGGAATAGTAAAACAAGTACACCAAGCAAGGAGAACTTATCCAAGACTTATTTCCAAGGGCAAGGGCCTAAATTCACTGACTTATTGAATTTATTAAGTGTTTTGGTGATTAAAATGAAGAAGTATTTTTTAGGGTTTTTCTTGATGAAGATGACCTCATGATCCGACTTGTGCATCATGCTAGACAAATGCACTATTCCAAGATGGAATAAATACATATGCCCCATGGATTCAAACAACGCACGAGATCAAGTCAAATGTTAAAGCCAAGACAACAGATCCAGCTAATCAGCGCGTGCGTGTACTATAGTTATGGTGTAGTGGCAAGCATTTGGCATTATCAGAAGCAAAATAGAAAATACAAAGCACGTGCCAGGGAGTATGCTCTTTTAATGTGCTGGCAGAATGTCAACACTCCAGATCAAAGATCCAATGCACAGGATTGCATCTTCCTCAATTCAAATTTAAAACAAATTTCCAAAATCCGGCGACCGGAGCCCTAGCTCCAGCGCCGAAAAACTCATACCTGAGAATAAAAGTTCACAGAAATACACCAAAAACTCCAGACCCACTAATTCAACTATGGAGACTCCAAATCCAACCTCAAAAACAACAAATGATCATCATATAATGCATATCGAAGCAAAAGAAAATTTCACATCAAACTTTAAATCCACATAACATGCTTAATATCCACTCATTTTTCAATCTAAACATATTAGTGAACTCAGAGAAACAAGTAAATCACATTGCAAGCATTTAATTTCATTTTTAGATCTAAGAATTTGGAGCTAACCTGAGCTTTGCAGATCTGGAAATAAGCTACAAGAAGACTCCAAATGATGCAGATCTACGCCTTAGAGCTTCTCCTTGCAAAATAAATGCAAGAGGTGTCTTGAATCCTCCTATATTTAGCAACTCGACACCAACTGCCACTAATATGCACTGATATGAAACTTGCACAATAGCCTGAATGAGTGATTGATTCTGGATCCGTACACCTCAAAGAGGAAGAATATGCAAAGAACTTTGAGAATGAGAGAGTGTAGAGGGAGATTCAATGAGAAATGCAAGTTGTGCAAAAACTTTCAAGTGAGAGAATTGTGATGAATCTGAGGAAATGGAAACCATAACTACTTATATATGATGCCAATGATTCATGCTGAAAGTTTTAAGGGAAATGCACGTGAGGTAAGTGTGAATGAAATGAATTTGCAAATTGGCATGAGAAGTGTGAATGTTTGATTCCTTCGTGTAGTTGCTCTATCATGTGCGTGTTCAGCTCTATTTCCACTCACTAATTCCAAATGAATCAATCCTGACCCTTGGATACACTTGAATCATGCCTTACTTATGACTTTGCTTTTTTTGCATTTTATGAAATACTCCTTTGTCATGCACGAATTTTGTGAAATTCCTTGAGCCAAACGCCTCTTATGAAATGATTGATGATATTGTGACTTTATTTTTCCCATAGAACAGCTTGGAAACAAAATTCATGAGTTTTTGCACCTTGGTAGAAAATTGCATTCTAAGTAAAACCCTAAAAACAAGTGAACTTCCAATGGCCATAATTTCCAAACCATGAGGGCTATGATCATGCTCTTGTACTTTTTAGAAATGGGAGACAATTTCCTACAACTTTCATGTTCAAAGAATTTTCATTTGAAGTCATTTTAGTCATGAAAGAATGCCTTGAAGATTAGGGCAAAAGTTACTAAATTTGGAAAGTTAGTTACACGCCTTCTTTCCAAAAATAGAAAGCCTTGCAAAAACCCTAAATTCTTGACTTTTGACTTTACCAAACCTCTTTTATGACCTTAAGAACATCCCTTGACTTGAAAAATAGGATTATAACCCTTGCATTGTCACAGTTGACTTTTCAAATAATCAGTTTGACCAATTTCTTCTTATGCAAGCAACTGGTGAAATGACTGCCTTCCTCAATGAAGTTTCTCACCAAATTTCATCCATATCATTCACCTATCATATGAATGACTTTGCCCACATGAAATAGCCAAAGTCACAAAGAATCCCTGCTTGAAAATGAAACCCTAATTTGAATGCCATTTGTGTAGGAGATTGTTCCTTCCTTGATCATCTGATAATCTTCCACACCTATGGGCTCTTGTAAAGGATCTTGAGCTTCTATTACCATGTAGACACCTCATGGGACCTGGACAAGGTCACTTGTCTTCTTGCTTTGACTTTTAAGGCTTCAAATGCACCAATGATTGATCATATGCCCAATGCTAGTACATGAGAATGTTATGCTTCATTTTTCTATGCAAAAATGCTAAGGATATGACATGATTATGATGATTATGATATGATGATGATGCTAAAAAGAAGAGGGAAAATTTGGGGTGTTACAGCTGCCCCTATTCAAGCGACTTGTTAATCTGACAAGGACGATAGCACGGGCTATCGACTATTCAAGATAAACTGTGGTTGTATACCAAGAAGACCTGAAATTTGCACTCTGCTGGAGAATGCAGAAATGGGAAATAAACCCAACCAAATAACACTCTGGGTGATTGAAGTGAAGACAAAGCAGACGAGCTCCTTCCAAATTGAATTTTTACGCCGGATAAAGAAAACTTAGACAGACGAGTCTTCTTCAAGCAAACCTGTTACGCCAGGAACTGGACATACGAGCCCTCTTCAAATAAACATGTTATGCCAGGAACTGGACATACGAGCCCTCTTCATACATTTTACAAAAATATATGACTTAAGATAGAAGAACCTCCTTCAGATAACCCGTTACGCCCGGACCGGTGATGCACTTAAGTCCATGGGATAGATATGCATAATCAGGATAAATGAATCCTCCTCATATATCCTCCGTAGACATATGGTCCAAGACAGACGGGTCTTCTTCAGATAACCTGTTACGCCAGGTGCGACATTAGGATTGGACGAACCCTCTTCACGAATCTTGCGTAGATATGTGGTGTCTGAGATAGACGAACCTCCTTCGGACAACCCGTTACGCCAGGCCCGGTGACATTTTGACGTTTAATCCCACCGTCAGGACTTCAAACCTCTTCAATACAGACGAATGTTGGATGATCATCAAGAGAACATAGATGAGTTCCATAAGTCAATGATACAAACGAATATCAAACGATGATCTAAGAAACACAGACAAGTGCTTCAGGCGATGATACATACGAATATCAACCACTGACACAGACGAATACCAGAAATTCAACACCGACGAGCATTTGGAGTAGCAATACAGACGAGTACCATAGTGATTATCAAATCAGCACATATGGATATAGGCTAACACAGACGAGTATGAGGGATGATACATACGAGCTTCAAGAAGATAACAAACACAAACAAGTGCTGAGGAGTTCATACGAGCAACAAGAAAATATCAAACACAAACAAGTGTTGGGAAATGCATACATGCATCAAACAGCTATCACATACATACTAGTGTTGGGGAATGCATACGAGCAACAAGAAAATATCAAACACAAACGAGTGTTGGGAAATGCAGATGAGCATCAAACATCTATCAAACACAGACGAGTGTTGGGGAGTGTAGACGAGCATCAAACAACTATCAAACACAGACGAGTGCTGGGGAGTGCAGACGAGCATCAAACAACTATCAAACACAAACGAGTGCTGGGGAGTGCAGACGAGCATCAAACAAGTGCCTGATTGGCAACAAGAATCTCAACTCTGCAGGGGGAACTAGATCAAGAGACATCTCTCGGGAATATTTCAATGATGGGAGTAAATCCCAATCATGAACTCTATGGGGAAATCAGGCGTTCAATTGCCTGTTGGGAATACTTCACTTGTGGAAAGATAATTCTCTTGGGGATGAAAGCTCTTCAATTAGCCTTGGAGTTCTGTTGGGGGTTCCACCTGCTCTAACTCAGTTGGGGAGCATTCTCTGTTTGGGGAAATATGACACCATCCTGCAAAACCTGCAACAACAGTATACACACATGTGCCCTGGGGACTTGCATGGTATGATCTGTTCATCCATTGTCACCCGACACTCAAAGATTGTTTTAAATGTTTCCCTGCAATGTCATTTTTTAAATAAAAATCACCATGTTTCAAATGCAATGTTCTTTTTGCCAAAAATTTAGGACATTTTTGCAAACAAAACACAACACAGCTTTTGACTGAATATTCATTTATTGAGGGGCCTTTGAATAGGAAAATCTTTACATCAGGAAGCAACTACCTGGAAAGAGGTAGCTACCATAAAATTGAGAAAAGAAACTATCCTAATGGCAATGTACATGGCATTCCAATGAGTTTCCTTCCTGCTATGACCAACATGTCTTCAAGACTTTCCATTCTTGCTTTTGCCTTCTGAAGAAGAAGAGGAAACTGATTCATACCCTTCTGATATTGCCAGGATGTTTGAAACGGTGATATGGTTCAAATTACCCGGATCGCAGTTGTTCGCTTATTCTCTTGTTTTGCGTGGATCGCCCTTTCGAGTTTTCAATCCACCGGGATACCCTTTTTTGCCTGAGCTGTCCGATGTGGCTTTTCAGCTCAGCAGGTGTACATTTTATTTATTTATTTATTTTCCCTAACTTTTTCCCGAGCTTTTTATTCTGTTTTTAGCTCGCCGGGATGCCCTTTTCTTGCCTGGACTTTAATTCTGTTTTTGTGTCCAGCGGGTCTTTTATGCGAAGTATTTTTTAACTGCGTCCGAGTTAACAGGGGATTGGAAGTCTTCTCCATCCATAGTAGTGAGCATCAGTGCCCCACCAGAGAAAACTTTCTTTACTATGAATGGGCCTTCATAGTTTGGGGTCCGCTTGCCCCTGTGATCTGAACCTGGAGGATTAATCCTTTTGAGTACAAGCTCTCCAACTTGATACTCTCGAGTACGTACTCATTGGTCGAAAGCTTGCTTCATTCTCCTCTGATAAAGTTGACCATGACAGATGGCCGCTAATGTCTTTTCCTCAATTAGGCACAACTGATTATATCGAGCACGTACCCACTCAGCCTCATCAAGCTTCACATCCATCATTACACGTAAAGAAGGAATTTCTACTTCAATCGGCAAGACTGCTTCCATGCCATATACCAGGGAGAATGGAGTTGCCCCGGTTGACGTCCTGACTGACGTTCGATACCCATGCAGCGCGAATGGTAACATCTCATGCCAATCTTAGTAAGTGACAAACATCTTCTTCACAATCTTCTTAATGTTATTATTAGCTGCCTCCACCGCGTCATTCATCTTTGGCCAGTAAGGAGAATAATTGTGATGCTGAATATTGAAGTCCCGACACAGTTCTTCCATCATCTTGTTGTTCAAATTGGAACCATTATCAGTAATGATTCGCTCGGGCACTCCGTATCTGCAAATGATGTCTCTCTTCAGAAATCTGGCTACCACTTGGCGAGTGACATTGGCATAAGATGCTGCTTCAACCCATTTGGCGAAATAATCAATCGCGACCAAGATGAAGCAATGACAATTTGAAGCAGTAGGCTCTATTTTCCCGATCATGTCAATGCCCCACATAGAAAAGGGCCAAGGAGATGACACGACGTTAAGCGGGCTAGGAGGAACATGCACCTTGTCTGCATATATCTTGCATTTATGGCACTTACGGGCGTACGAACAATAGTCTGCATCCATTGTTAGCCAATAGTACCCTGATCTCAATAACTTCTTAGCCATTGCATGTCCCCCTGCATGAGTACCGAAGGATCCCTCGTGGACTTCCTACATTAACAGGTCTGCTTCGTGTCTATCCACGCATCTGAGCAGGACCATGTCAAAGTTCCTCTTATACAGAACTCCGTCTGCATTCAAGAAGAAACTAGTAGCAAGTCGTCTCAAGGTCTTCTTGTCGTTGGATGATGTCCCAACTGGGTATTCTTGTTTTTCCAGGAAGAGCTTGATACCAAAGTACCAAGGTTTCTCATTAGAAATTGCGTCTACAGAGAAAGCATAAGTTGGTGCATCAAGCCTGGAAATGTCAATTCTGGGCACATAGTTCCAACACAAGACTTTAATGGACGAAGAAAGAGTAGCCAATGCATCGGAAAATTGATTCTCATCTCATTGTATATATTGAAGCTTAACCATTGTGAAGAACGTCAACAGTCTTATGGCATAATCCCTATAAGGAATTAAGTGTTCTTGATGTGTATACCACTTGCCGGTAATCTGGTTGATAACGAGGGTTGAATCTCTGAATATATCGAGGGTCTTAATCCGAAGATTAATAGCCTCCTCTATTCCCATTATGCACGCCTCGTATTCTGCTTCATTGTTGGTGCAGCCAAAAGTAATTCTGGCAACGAAGGGAAAATGAACACCTTCGGGAGTAATAAGAACAACACCAACTCCGCGTCCATTGATATTGACTGCCCCATCAAACATCAACTTCCATTTGGATTCAGGGTCAGGCCCCTCCTCTGGAAGTGGTTCCTCATAATCTCTTGCCTTGAGGTACATGATGTCCTCATTAGGGAAATCAAACTTCATTGGCTGATAGTCGTCTTCAAGTGGTTGTTGTGCAAGATAATCTGAAAATACACTTCCTTTAATGGCATTCTGGGAAGTTTATTGTATGTCATATTCTGTCAATATCATTTGCCATCTAGAAACCCTTCCGGTTAATGCTGGTTTCTCGAAAATATACTTGACAGGGTCCATTTTTGAGATTAGCAATGTGGTGTGGGTCAACATGTATTGTCTCAGTCGGCGAGAAGCCCATGCCAAAGCGCATCATGTTTTCTCGAGTAGTGAATAACGGGATTCACATTCGGTAAACTTTTTGCTAAGGTAATAAATAGCATGCTCTTTTCGACCAGACTCGTCATGTTGGCCTAGCACACACCCCATCGACCCTTCTAACACAGTTAAGTACATGATAAGTGGCCGTCCTGGAATTGGAGGCATTAGAATCAGAGGCTCCTGCAAATATTATTTTATCTTTTCAAAGGCTCTTTGACAGTCCTCATTCCACCTGACCGTTTGTTCTTTTCTTAACAATTTGAAAATTGGCTCGCATGTGGCAGTTAGATGAGATATAAACCGAGAAATGTAGTTCAATCTCCCTAAAAACCCACACACTTCTTTTTCTGTTCTTGGTGCAGGCATATCTTGTATTTCTTTTACTTTTGTAGGATCTACCTCAATCCCCCTTTGGCTAACAATAAAGCCCAGCAACTTACCGGAACGCACTCCAAAAGTGCACTTGTTTGGATTCAACCTCAATCTATACTTTATCAATCTTTCAAACAGCTTTTTGAGATTGACCAGGTGTTCTTCTTCGTCCCGGGACTTGGAAATCATATCGTCCACATAACACTCAATTTCCTTGTGTATCATGTCGTGAAACAAGGTTACCGTAGCCCGTTGATACGTTTCCCCAGCATTCTTCAACCCAAAGGGCATAACCTTATAATAAAATGTACCCCACGGGGTAATGAACATAGTTTTCTCCATGTCTTCCGGTGCCATCTTAATCTGATTGTACCTGAAGAAGCCATCCATGAAAGAAAATGCCGAGAACTGAGCGGTGTTGTCTACCAGCACATCAATGTGAGGTAATGGAAAGTCATCCTTTGGACTTGCTCTATTTACATCCCGATAATCGACGCACATCCGAGCCTTGCCATCCTTCTTTGGTATAGGTACAATGTTAGCTACCCAAGGTGGGTAACTAGTTACGACAAGGAACCCGACATCCCACTGCTTTTGAACTTCCTCCTTGATCTTTATTGCCATGTCAGGACGAGTTCTTCTCAGCTTTTGTTTTACCGGAGGGCAGTCTTCCCTTAGTGGCAACTTGTGTACAACAATGTCAGTATCCAACCCTGGCATATCTTGATACGACCAGGAGAAGATATCCACATATTCCCGTAGCATACCAATCAATTCCTTCTTTATCTCGGCCTGCAGTCTGGCCCCAATCTTTATCTCTTTCTTTACATCCTCAGACCTGATGTTAATGATCTCTATTTCTTCCTGATGAGGCTGAATGACCCTTTCCTCTTGTTTCAACAATCTAGCCAATTCTTCTGGGAGTTCATAGTCTTCCTCAACCCCTTCATCAACTTGGTAGATAGGATTGTCGAAGTCATGCATGGTCGTAGCAGGAACGTTATCACAGGAATCCGAATGATCAACACTGCACAAATGATATGCTTATTTCAGAATCTATTTTTTATTTTACAAAAGAGACGCAAACACACAAAAACACTGGAAAAGAAAACATTTCCATTTTATTTGTTTTTTTTGTGAAAAATTTAAAAACAAAAGAAATAGAACATAATTTGCTTGAAAAATGTCCTTTATTTATGGTGAAAACAAATGCATTAAAAGAATGGTGGCCCTACAAATGGATCCATGCACCTTGGGTAGAGTGCATGATTTGACATGCAGTATGATAAAAATGGAAACAAGAAAATTACTTTGACTGCCAAGTAACTTGAATAACATCTTCAGTAGACCAGTTCCGGAGCTCCTCCCCAGGTGTGCATGGGCGAATCCAGTTATCCAAGTCGCAGTCACTATCCCCATCTTCATCTGTAGTACAAACGTTATTGTAGTCGAGCATTCCAGCACTAGTGAACGTTATGGACTTACTGCCTTGCGACCAGCTGGACCAACCAGGTTGATATCCCAGACCAAACTTGTCATCCTTCTTTTCCACTTCTAACAACTTGCCCCAGCCCTGGGCATTTCCGGATTGGACTACTTCCTTAGCTTGCTTGTAGGAGTAGATGGGAGTCCCTTCCTTCTCACTACTTTAAACTGCAGCAACCAGAGATAAAGTACTAACATTGACTGTCTTAAAAGCTTGGCAAAGTGTTTCGTGGATCTCTCTGTCCATTTCCACGTATTTGAAGGTAAACATATGACTTACGAAAATATCTTCTTCACCACATACAATAACATCTTGGCCGTCTACCACATACTTCAACTTTTGATGCAATGTGGATGTTACTGCGCCAGCAACATGAATCCAAGGACGTCCTAGCAGACAGCTGTAAGCGGGTTGGATATCAATAACATAGAATGTGCTCTTGAATATCTGAGACCCAATCTTTACCGGTAGCTCCACCTCCCCAAACACAGACCTTTGTGACCCATCAAAGGCTTTTACAATCAAATCGCTGGGTCGTAAAACAATGCCATCAACATTCAGCTTCATTAGGGCCTTCTTAGGGAGCACATTGAGAGAAAAGCTTGTATCTACCAGGACATGTGATAGAACAACGCCCTTACACTCCATGGTGATGTGTAAGGCCTTATTATGATTGAGTCCCTCATAAGTGAGATTTCTATCTGTGAACCCTAACCCATGGCTGGCGTTCACACTGGCTACCACAGCCTCCAACTGGTTAACAGTTATCTCTTGTGGTAAATATGCCATTTGCAAAACTTTCAACAAAGCCTCCCGGTGAGCTTGGGAACAAATTAACAATGATAGAATGGATATCTTGGATGGGGTTTGATTCAGTTGTTCAACCACCTTATAATCACTTTTCTTAATTATCCTCATGAATTCTTCAACTTCCTTTTCAAAAGTTCCCTGACTAGTGATAAGAGTTGTCACCTCTTCAGTAACTATCTGTTCACCCTTAGCCTTTGCAGCAGCTTCAGCTTCAGGATCACCTCTAAGAGCTTGAAGAGCAAAGAGACGCCCACTCCGTGTAAATCCACCATCTCCTCTGAAATTCACAACAGTCAGGTCAATTGTCACTGCTTTACTTTCCACCTTATGTCCTTCTACGTACACATCTGAGCCATAGGGCCAAGGAATGGCCTTGTCATCAACATAGGGAACTGGCCCCGGAACAACAATTGTTACTGGACTCACCTCTGGAACATAGATAGTCACCGGCTCTCTCCGGGCAGGAACTTCAGCAGGATCAAAATAAATTGTTACTGTAGACACACAATCATCTCTGTTGTCAACCTTGTCAAACTGTAGAGACCCATCATCAATCAAATACTGCAACCCGACTTTCAAATCCCCGCAACCATTAATTGAATTCATACAACCCTCGCAGTAAAAATCACACCCTGGGAATACCTGCCCTTTCAGCAATCTGTCTTTCACCACTAACAATGAAGTCTTTACTTCTTCCACGTTCAAAATCAAGTTTAACTTCACGCCACTGTCAACAACATTTATCCGGGGCCCTACATGATTTGGAATGGGGTTTGATGTAACATTTGGAGGCGGTGCAAAGTTAATTTCTTTCGAGTCAATCAACTCTTGGACCTTATGCTGTAATGCCCTGCACTTCTCCGTTGAGTTCCTCGGAGCTCCTGAGTGAAATGCGCATCTTGCGTTAGCATCATGCCCCACTGGAAGTTCTCCGGGTGGTGGTGGTGCTAATGTCCTCAACTGAACCAAGTTCAAATCTAACAATCTCTGTAGTAGTGTTGTGTATGTCATAGGGATTGCCTCTAGCACCCTCTTAGCTGGACGAGCTTGTCTCTGTTGATAGGTGTAAACACCCCAAATTTGCCCTCACCCATTTCACCATGGCTTGTGACCATTCTCATATGCATAAGTTCAATCATATCATCTCACATCTCATTTTTGATTCACTGCATAGTTTCTAAGTCATCTGTACCTAGGGTTTGTGATCTGAGCAATCTCAGGGCATCTTGAGCCACTCCAGAGGCAACCAATCAATTCAAAGGGGTCTACATGTGTTCAAGCATCATATTACATCCTCACAAAGTCAAAGATGCAAAGGAATCACAAGAACTAGGGTTTGAGTGGATGCAGAGCCAGGATTGACTGCACAGTTGACTGAAAATTAGGGTTTTGGTTTCAGAGGCCATAACACCAAATTTTTTGGTCATTCTTGTTTCCATTGATCTCTATATGGTATAGGGAGTATGCATATCAATTTTCATGAGGAAATTCCATGGGGAAATCATCTGATCAAGGGTTGACTTTTCAGACAAGTCAGTGTAAAATCAGGGCATCTGAGGCCCCAAATGACCCAACCAATGGGTGATCTTTATCATTTTGAGTGTATATGATCTTTATTTGATCATGGAAGAAGTTTGAAGTTCATAAAAATCAAGAATTTAGGGTTTTTGCAAATGTTGACTTTTTGGGCATAGTTGACTTTTCAAGAATGCATCATTTTAGGTCATTTTTCAAGCCTTGATTCTTGATCCAAAAAGGCTTCAAATGGAAAAACTTTGGTCATGAAAGTTGTAGATCTCATCTTTCCCTTTTCAAAAAGTACAAGAACATGATCAAACTCTTCTTGGATCAAAAGTTATGGCATGACAAAGTTGGCTAAAATCATTGATTTTCAAGGCATGCTTCAAATGGAAATTTTGCAAAGTCATGAACCAATGCCTCTTGTGACCTCTAGTTCATTTCAAACCAGCATAAAAACATTCTATAAGTCATAAAAATCAGAATTGAACCAAGAATGCCCATGAATTATGGCTTGTGGGATTAGGAAGTCACATGTGAACCAAAAAGCCAACAACTTGCAAAATCATCATTGTGCTTCTACCACTTGATGCATTGGATGCTGCACTTTGGCTAGCCTCTCACCTCACCTTGCTGCACCAGAACCAGCCTTGTACTAGCCTAGATCATGAGCCATACCTTCCTTACACAATTTTTGACTTTTTGCAAAAGGTGACTTACCAATCAATAAAGGACATGTCTTGTCAACTGACCAATGAGAGAGGTTTGTGTGGACAAATTGCAAGCCATTTCATGTACAAGGCAAGGCTGAAACACTACACACAAACACATACACAAAAACACACCAAGCTGCATTTGTCTTCGAAACTCTCTGCCCAGCCTTCAAACACAAAAACCATCTTCACCATTCATCTCACCTCACTCCATAGACCTCAAACCACCAAGAGCCTGGCCTGAAACAAGCAAGAACACCCCACTGCCATTCTTCACCTCAACTTGCAGTTCCTTTCGAATCTTTCTCCCTAGCTCACAAACACACAAACAAACACCACAGACCTTCTCCATTCATCCTCAAGATCATAAACAACCATTCACAATGCCCTGAAACAGCCTGAATCATCCCTGCCATTTTTGACTGAGCTTGAGCAGAAGTTTGTCAAACTTATCATCCAGCCAAAGTAAATTTCTTTTGAGCATTCAAACATCATCTGGGGATCAAGTGGAGTGGATTGCACAAGGAGAAGTGGCCAGAAAGTCATCAGAGTGAAAGCTTCGAATCTCAGGTAGCTTGAAAATTATTTTTCAGAAATCATTTTTCATGTTATAAACTTGTTCTATGTGCTTCACTGATCATCCTGATGTCATTGGTTTCTAAAATGGCTTTGAAATGAGCATTTAATTTCTCTCTGAAACCTGCGTGCCCTAGTTTTCATTTTCTTCGATTCAGCTTAGTTAGGGAAAAGAAATTTGTTTTGGGAGAGGGGTTTGATTCGTGAGGGGTTGGAGAACATTTCCCAGTTCTTAGGTTTCATTTTTGTTACGATTTGAGGGGTTTGGGGATTTCTCAGGGAGGATGCTGGCCGGAGAAGACGACCGGAAGTCTTCTCCGGCCGCCTGAAAGTGATTAAGCCCTAATTGCGTGATTAATGACCATTTGAATGTGGACCACTGGATGCGTTGACATGTTTGACTCCCCGCGCGAATGAAAGGCCAGGATCAGTCTGCTTAGCCCTAATCTCTCTCATTAGTTTTATTTAATTTTTAATTAAGTTAATTAACTCAGGAGCCATCTGGGCCCTTCATTTGCGCGCTGGTCAACAGATTCAAACCCTGGGCTCATCTCAGCCTTCCATTTGGTTTACTTTCCCTTTTATTTAATTTTTATTCATTTTCTTTTCATTTTATTTGCACAATTATTTTAAAATAGTAAAAAATTCTTAAAAATTATGAAACTTTTTCCTAAGAGTTTTAATAATTTTTATGACCCAAAAATATTTTTATTTTATTTTTTATCATTAAAAAAGTATTTTTAAATATTTAAAAGATTATTTTTAATTGATTAATGGAAATTAATTAATTAAAAATACTTTTAGGTATTTAAAAATTACAAAAAAATTCATGAAATGTTCTAAGACATTTAGAAACATTGTCCAACCTTCAAACCAAATTTCTTTTTTGATCTTGATGCATTTTAAGAATTTTTCATTGAATTAAATCATATTTTGTGCATTATTTTGATCATAAGTTCAAAAAAATCATTTCTGCCTATTGGAGAAGAGTTGGACATTGATTCTTCTTGCTTTGTTTTATGTTTAGCATGTAGTTTCTAGGATAAAATGGCCATGATTTGATCTTGCATTTTCAAATTGTTTGGCATTTCTTTTGTTAAGAACCCTAAAAAACCCTAATAACTTAGAAAAATCATATCTTGAGATTGGTTAAGAGTTGAGAGCTCCCCTTTGAACCTTGGTTTAGTATAGGTTTAGGGTTTCTTTGGGGAGCATTTTCCATTTTTTATCTTAGGGTTTGCTTCTGTTTTTGGTTTTGGTTTGATGTTTGATTCATAAACCCTAATTTGGGCTTTCATTTGCATACCTCTTGCATTCTCTTGCATAACATGACTTGCTATGACATTTCAAGCATCCATTTGGTTCATTTGACATCATAAGACATATAGAAAGCATAATTGATCATAGCATCTTGCATTTGCCATGTTGTATGCCATATATGTTTCATAACTTTTCATGTATATCCATGCTTCTAAGCTTGCACCATTTGCACCCATGAACTTGTATGAGTATCCCCATGTCTTGCCTTATGTTTGCAGCACATCATAACATCATTATCATCATCAACATGCTTCTGGTTTTGTTTAGCATCATACCATTTCATCTCATTTTGCATTGCATTGCATTTCTTTCTAACATTTCAGGTGGCAAGTAACTTGAGAAGTGAATTTGCCTTCACTTCTCATAACCTTTCTTTTCATCTCTCTTGCATCCATTGCTGCATATCTATATGTGTTTGAGATTGAGCTTGCTCATTCTTGTTCTTCCCACTTTCTTTCTTCAAGTGACTTGACTTCTTGAATGAAGCAAGTCACTTTGCTTCTCTTGATCCTGTTCATCTGCTTCCTGGTGGTTCCATTGAAGATCTTTTCTTGTTAACCTCACAAACCCTAGGAACAACCAAGCATGACAATAATTAGGGTTTTGATTAGTCCCCCACTTAGTCTTACCTTTGTGTCTCTTTTGAGTCTTCTCTTCTCACCTCATAATCAGGGACTAAACCCTAAAGGCTTTAAGGCTTTGTGATTAAGCTTATGCCTGCATCCTTCTATTAGGATGGAGTGTATAACTTTAATCCTAAGTGTTAAACCCTTAATGTGTTTAAATCTCTTAATCAATTCATCTAATAATCATCAAGACATCAAGCTTGTAACTTGGGCCTTGCATTAGGGTTCTAATTCTTCCTTAAATGGTTAAGAAGGACTAACCCTAGTGTTAATGGACAAGTCCCCCTCAAGTTGTCTTACAAACCATAAAATTCACTTCATCATCATATCATTAAATAAAATCCACTTAATCAAAGGCTTGTTTTGTCATGAGTTTAATCCCTAATCATGGATTAAGTTGAGGAGCTTTCCTCAGCTTAAACATTCTCATCAATTATCCTTCTATTAGGATGGTGTAATGAGTCTGTTTAATCCTTGATTGTGGCTTAACCTCATTACTTAACACTAAACAAAAACACCAAAAACATCTAAATAATCACAAATAGGTTAATGATCTTAATCCTGCACCAAAGGTGATTAAGTGTGAGAATCTGACTTCACACTTAAGGTACTCTCATTACCCCTAATCAGAGGGAGGATGTGATGAGTTTACTAAATCCATTGGTTTAGGCTTAAGCTCATTAACTTATGACAAACTTTCAAAAGCAATAAAAGACTGAAAACTCAAAAAAACAAACAATAATCGTCTCCTCCGGGATTCTTTTCTCATCTCATTCACTCACAACCGAGAACTTGCTTCTTCCGTCTAATGCAAGACAGTTTGCACCTGAGCCAGACAGGTCATACACTTGAGCATAGGCAAGTAAGCAGTTCACAAGTCAATTCATCTATCAGTCTCTTTGGGTCGAACTACGGTGTTCTGACTTCCTCATTGCACGAGAGGATACGTAGGCATAACTTAACGGTTATCGAACAAAAGTCTCTGTATATCCCCCCTCTTTCCAGCTATATTCTCTTAGCCTCATGATCTTGAGCATTATATTCCTTTTCTCACACTGACACTGTACATATCACACATCACTTTCTTTCACACTGACACCTGTACATCTTTTCCAGTTGTTTTATACACAAATTGCACTGACACTACCCCTTTTAAAACACAAATCTTTTAAGCGTGGATCCCGTCGAGTACGATGGACAATCTGGGTGCTAATACCTTCCCAGGTTGTAACCAACCCCCTTTCTCAGTCTCTCTGGTTCGCAAGCCGTCTTATCCGTGTCTTTCCAGGTCTATGCAGCATTACCTTTCCTCCGGGATAAAAATGCCTAGCTGGCGACTCTATTCATCCCCAGTGAGTTCACGGCTGTGTGTTCTCACTGTTCCCTTTCGCCGACCGTTCGCGTCTGTACCTTCATATGATATGTTTCATTTGTCGGGAGCGACAACTTGGCGACTCTGCTGGGGACCCTTATACTGCAACCAGGGCTTCTGGTTCTTTTTGTGGGTTCCTCCTAGCGCTTGTTTGATTTGTGTTTACTGGGGTGTTATGTGCTTGTTTGTGCTTGTATTTATTTTTGTTTATTGCTTTATGTACAGTTACTTTACTGTTTTCTTTATTGCATTTATATATATCATACTGTCATTGTTGCTGGCTGGATCTGTTGTTTTCTTTGGTGGGTGGGTGATTCATTGAGAGTTAAGGTCCTATACCTGGGACCTGAGTGACACCTAGGCTAGAGTGAATCATATTCTTTCCCATTCCATTTCGGTCTGGTGCGGGAATATGAAACACGGTTCAGATATGGGTTTCTTCTTGAGAACTCTGTGTTGCAGATTTCCTGCAATGCTAGGGCTATCTGCGAAGCCTGCTAAGTCTGGATGACCTTTTAGTATTGACCTTCAGAAACTGAGGTGAATTAGAGGAGGAATTGTTATGGTTATTGTAAACACTGTACCTCCGGGTTAGAAGTGTTTACACTTCTCATAACTGATCCAAGTCTGAGGATCCTTGTTTTAGAACACCACCTGTGAGGGGGTTGGGCTGTTTACAGGTTTGCAGGTACCTTGACCTCAGAATACCCTGTTACTTTGCTTTATTAAGAGTACTCCAATTTGGGACAGTTCTTGTGATTCTAAACCCTGGACATATGGCTCTTTATTTGAGCCCCCTACCTTGGTTACTGGATTTATAGACCTCCATCTGGAATTCTTGAACACACATGGACTTATATCAGGGCATTTTGATCAGATCCAGCTCAGTCACAAACCCTTGCATATCATTTGCATACATAATCATTGCATCATATTAACATTTGCTTATTTGTGTTTCAGGGTATTCATCTTCATCTGGTTTTGGTTTTGACCCCATCTTCAGTTTTGACCTGCCTTCATCAGCACTTGCTACCAGCTATCTATTCCAGCCAATCAGTGGCCCTTCTCTTCAGTATCTTCATCAACATTTGTCATCATGGCTCCAAAGAAAAGCAACATCACCTATCACTTCTTCCAGTCAGACTTATCAGACATCAGGAGGATCCAAACCCTGATCACTCCAGATCACATACCTTTGTTCAGGGAGAGTTATGGAGATATACTGGACATGGTTATGGATATGGACCCTTCACAGAGGAGCCTCATCCACACCTGCATTCAGTTTTATGATCCTCCACTGAGATGTTTTACTTTTCAAGACTTTCAGTTAGGCCCCTTATTGGAAGAGTACTCCTCATTAGTTGGTATGCCTATCAGGAGAGAAATTCCTTTCAACCCTGAGATGGTCTTTCCTGCTAACGGAGAAGTAGCAAAGGCTTTGCACCTGGAACCTGTCCTGATTGAGCAGCATATGACCTCTAAAGCTGGGATCCCTGGTTTTCATCTGGACTTCTTAATTTCTCAAGCTAGTCTGAAGGCTTCCCTGGGAGAGTGGAAAGCTGTTTGTGCTTTGCTGGCCTTGAGTATATATGGGATTGTATTGTTTGCAGATGAGCCTCGATTCATTAGCAAGAATGCAATCCATCTGTTCATCTTGAGGAACCCAGTGCCAACTTTATTGGGGGATCTTTATTATTCAGTGCATCAGAGGAATGGAAAGCAGAGGGGGAGGTTAGTGAGGTTTTGTGCTCCATTGTTCCACACTTGGCTTCTCAGGCATCTACCCAGGACAGATGCATTTTTAAACCCTCATCAGCAGAGTAACTGGGCTAAAAGACTCACTGTTCTAACTTCAGCAGATATCAGATGGTGCACTCAAAGCACCAAGGGCAGGGATATCATCACCAGCTGTGGACATTTTCCCAATGTGCCTTTAATAGGAGTTAAGGGAAGTATCAATTACAACCCTCTGCTGTTCAGAAGGCAACTGGGCTATGCACTGGTCCACACTCCTAGGGCACAGGACTTGGTGGAGACCCTTTATTGTGAGAACAAGATTAGTTTGGCTGTTGTTAGGCAGGCTGCCTGGGCCTGGGATAATGTTCAAACCAAGGGAGTCACCATTCTAGGGAGGTGTAATAATGTGGCATCGGCACAATATTATGAATGGTCCCGTGCCAGGGCCCAATTCTCTGGGATGCCCTTTACCATAGAAGACATGCCTGAGTCATCTTCAGCACCACCCCCTGCCACTATCAGTTTGGAAGAGTTTGAGAGCTTGAAGGAAAGGAATGAGAAGCTAACCCAGGCTTTGCAGAAGACCCTCCAGGAAAGGAGTGAAGGTATGAGGGAGATTGAGAGATTGGAGAAGATGAGAGTAGAGCATCTGACTAAGATTGAGAAGTCTGGGGATTATATCAAAAAGTCTAAGGCTGGAGAACAAATTCTGAAGAATGCTTGCAAGGAAGCCCAGTTCCAGAGAGCAAGAACAGACTTGTATTTGAAGGAGAGTCAAGCCCGGTGGGTCAGGATCACCGAGGCTCGTACCCTGGAAGACAGGAGAGTTCAAGACAAGATGGAGCAACTAGAAGCTAGTGCAAGAGAACAACAAGAAGCCCTGGCAGCAGCCCAGAAGGAGATATCAGAACTGAAGATCAAAGCAGGGGTGAAGAGGTCCAAAGAACAAACTCAACACAAGAAGCTAACTACAGCTGTTACAACCCGGAATCTCCTCATCAGGAATCTCACGGAGCGTCCGGCTGATCCTGTGACCGAAGCACTTCTCAAGGAAGTTCGTGAGGATGAGTTTGGTCTTGGTGTTTGACCATTTGTTTGTTGTTGCTTTCTTTCCATGTATTTTTTTTATTTTCTTGTAATGTATTTTGACCCCTTAGAGGGTTTGTGTTGTAAAATGAACAAGTTGTATTATTTTACCTTCTGTAATATATTCGCGTTAGTTTGCTTCATCTGAGTCTTCTTCAAGCCACAACAACAGCATCTTCAAGGGTCTGGAAGGGTCAAAACTGAAGGCCAAACCGGATACCTTGAGAACAAATAAGCATAACTGCATTGCATGCTAACCCTTTGCTTGTTTTGTAGGTTTTGTTTTATTGTTGCTAACCTCTGTTGTGATGCATCAGGAACTATTGCTAGGCGCCGAGTTTTTCCCCTCAACCGTCCGCACCGTTATCCAACCCGAAACAACCTTCCGGGAATTCAAATGGATCAGATGCAGCAGGACCTCACTGAGGTCAGAAATCAAATGGCAAATGAAAGGCTAGAAATGAGGAACCAAATGACTCAGTTTATGGAAGTTATGAACAACATGGCTCAGAGCCAGGAAAGATTGAGAGCCATGGTGGAAAGGCAGAATCAAGAAGAGCCCCATGTGGGAACTGCTGGCACAAGTAACAACGAGAGGGTCCAACCTCATGTCAATCCCCCAGTTTTCGGACCCCACCTCCATCCAGAGGCCAACACCCCTGTCAATATACAAGGGACTGCCACAGCAGGGAGGGTATTACAGGAAGACCCTCAAGAAGACCAGTTCATAGTAATGGGTGCTGGGGAAGAAGCATATGATAGAAGGTTGGATGAAATAGCTGAGAAGTTGAGGTCCTTAGAATCTCAAAACTCTTTGGGCTTCGACGTCATGGACATGGGCTTGGTAGACGGGGTTAGGATTCCCCACAAGTTCAAGCCTCCATGTTTTGAGAAGTATAATGGGACTTCTTGTCCTCGGACCCATCTACAATCTTTTCTCGGGAGATTAAAGGCCTATACAATGGATGAGAAATTGTGGATGTTCTATTTTGAAGATAGCTTGACTGGAGCTTCGAGGGAGTGGTATTCCCATCTGACAAGAGCAACTATTAGATGCTGGAAGGACCTGGCAGAGGCCTTCATCAGACAGTATCAGTATAATCTAGACATGGCACCCAACAGGACCCTCCTGATGGGAATGTCACAGTCTTCAAGGGAAAGTTTCCGAGAATATGCCCAGAGGTGGAGGCAACTGGCTGCTTCCGTTCAACCACCTATGTCTGAACGGGAAATGGCAGATATGTTCATGAATACCCTTCAGGGAACCTATATTGACAGGTTGGCTGCTTTCTCTTCCACTAGCTTCGCGGATGTTGTCATAGCTGGGGAGAGAATTGAAAGCCTGTTGAAAATGGGAAAGATCTCAGACAACGGTGCAAGCTCGTCCAGTAATGCAAGAAAGCCTTTTGCAGGCCCGAGAAGAACTGGCGAGACCAATGCCATCCACACCAACAGGGGCAGGCCCCAATATGCTCAAAGGTCAATAGCAGCAGTCACCATTCCTGCTCCAGCTCATCCTCAGCCAGTCTATCAACCTCCTCAGCAAAACTATCAGCCGCAACCTCAGTATCATCAGCAAAATCAATATCCTCCAAGAAATTACAACAACAGCAACACCAACAACAACAGTCAACAAAGGCCATTCCAACAGAGGCCATCTCAAGCTAACAGAGTGATCGATCCGATCCCAATGCCATATGCTACCTTGCTGCCACAACTTCTGAAACTCAACCTGGTTGAGCTAAGAACGTTGGCACCTCCGGATCCCAACAGTCTACCCAGGAACTACGACTCCAACGCTAGGTGTGCTTTTCATTCAAACGCACCTGGCCATAGTACAGAAAAATGCAGGGCTCTGCATATGAAGGTACAAGACCTGGTAGACTCCAAGGCTTTGAATTTCGCACCACCACCCAATGTCAATAAGAACCCGATGCCAAACCATGGTGGTCCCCGGATTAACGCTATTGAAGAAGACAAGCCGTCTTATTTAATAACCAGTGTGGGACAGATCAGGACACCATTGGTAGAAATCAAGGCTCAACTCTTGGAATGTCAGATGTTCCCAGGGTGTGAGTTGGGTTGTGCTTACTGCAATATCTCTGTAAATGGGTGCGATAATTTGAGGAATGGTATAGACGGCCTCATTCAGAGTGGCCAACTTCAGATTACTACATCATTTCCAACAAATCCAGCAATATCATCAGCAACGGTTTCAGAACCTCCTACAACTGCAGCAACTATTGTTCCTGACAATTCTTCGGTTTCATCAACAAGTACGTCATCCATCATCTCAACTGATCAGTTTACAACAAATCTTCCTGCTACAACTTCAGCTTCACTCCACTTCGAGACTCCTACAACGACAACATCATTTCTTCTGACAATATCTCCTACAACTCCAGCAACAAATCATGAAGACGTCTCTACTGTCACCATATTTTATGATCCTGAGAACAACTCTGCCTACCATTCAGAAGGTGCTGCTCCCATCAGAGCACCAGTTACAATCTTTTATGATCCACAAACAATTACAGTCCCTTCAGCAGCAGCAATCAGTCCAGTCACTGTCACGGTGCCTGGACCAGTACCATATGAAAGCAATAGGGCCATCCCTTGGCACTATGGCTCTGACGTGTACTGCGAGGGAAAAAGAATCACTCTGGAAACATCAACACCTGCACCACAAGTAGATAATGTGGGGGGAGGCGGAGGCTTCACTCGAAGCGGACGTCTCTTCGCTCCACCAATTCAAAGACCTACTGCCGAAGCAGAAGCTGCTGCCAAGGCAAAAGGAAAGAGCCCGGTACAGGAAGATCAAGCTGTTAAAGAAGCCTTGAAGACGCCGTTCGATCAAGAAGTTGATGAGTTTATGAGGATCATCAAAAAGAGTGATTACAAAATTGTGGATCAGCTTCACCAAACGCCGTCCAAAATCTCTATCCTCTCACTGCTTATGTGCTCCGAAGCCCATCGGAATGCACTACTTAAGGTCTTGCACGCAGCTTACGTGCCTGAAGAGATTACTGTCAACCAGTTGGAAACCGTGGTTGGGAATGTTACTGCTAGCAATGGGCTAGGGTTCACCAATACTGACTTGACAGCAGATGGCCGCAACCACAACAAAGCCTTGCACATAACCATGGAATGCAAAGGAGCTGTCCTTTCTCATGTGCTGGTAGACACAGGGTCATCCCTTAATGTCTTACCAAAGAAGGCTCTGGTGAAGTTAGAATATGATGGATTGGCGTTGAGACCCAGCAACCTGGTAGTAAGAGCCTTTGATGGTTCTAAGAGATCGGTTCTGGGAGAGATTGAGCTGCCTGTGACAATTGGCCCACAGACCTTTAAAACTATCTTTTATGTGATGGACATTCAGCCCGCCTACAGCTGTTTGTTGGGTAGACCCTGGATTCACGCCGCCGGCGCAATAACATCTACTCTTCACCAAAAGTTAAAATTTGAGTGGGAAGGCCAAGTTGTCACAATCTGTGGAGAGGAGGACATTTTTGTCAGCCACCTGGCAACCTATAAGTACATTGAGATGGATGGAGAGATCCATGAAACAATGAGCCAGGGGTTTGAAGCTTTAAATGTGAATGAAGCATCTGCTGTATCCGGTACTCCAATGTCATCTTACCAACAAGCCCGGAAGGTTGTTGAGGAAGGAACTGCCCTGGGCTGGGGCAAAGTTTTAGCTGTGGAGGAGAAGAAGGACAAATTTGGGTTGGGTTACAAACCAACTCAACATCAAGCAAAGGCTGCTGGAGAGCCTGGTTTTGTCAGTGGGGGGATGCTTACCCCCGATGCTATCAACTGTCTGGAAGACGAGCTGGAAGAGGAGCGCAATCTGGAGAATTGGATTCGTCCGAAGATCCCGGGGAGCAGTGTCTCAAACTGGTCTTCCCAGGAAATTATAAGAGTTACTCGATCAGAGTAATTATTATTTCCTGTATTTATAAGCATGCATCAAAGTCTTGCATCTTGCCCAAGATGACAAGACTCATTTTGTAATCGGGCCATCTGTACTTTTTGTGCAAACAAGATCAATTAATGAAATATCAGACATCTTTTTGCAAACGCGTCTTTTTCTTTTCGTTCACTGTTTTTCCATTTTTCTTTTTTGTACAAAAAAATAAATGGCGGTGTTTTCAAAATGACAACTTCATTTCACTTTTCTAAATAAGACTAAAATCAGATCACTAAAATGAACAACTTAACCCTTGCAGAGAATGCCTCCCAGACAGCACTGACAACAGCACGGCTATGACTTCGTATGACTTTGACAATCCAATCAATCAAGCTGATGAGGGGGTTGAAGAAGAATATGAGCTTCCTGAAGAGCTAGCCAGGTTGTTAAGACAAGAGGAAAAGGTTATTACCCCTCACCAGGAGGAAGTTGAAGTAATTAATCTTGGTACAGAGGAAGACGTGAAAGAGGTCAAAATCGGGGCCTGCCTGCAAGACTCAGTAAAAGGACAGCTGATTGACCTGCTTCAAGAGTATGTGGACGTGTTTGCTTGGTCTTACCAAGATATGCCAGGGTTGGATACCGATATTGTTGTGCACAAGCTGCCTTTGAGAGAAGAATGCCCTCCAGTCAAACAGAAGTTGCGTCGTACTCGTCCAGACATGGCTATGAAAATCAAGGAAGAGGTACAAAAGCAATGGGACGCCGGGTTCCTTGCTGTAACTAGCTACCCGCCGTGGGTTGCTAATATAGTACCTGTGCCTAAGAAGGACGGCAAAGTAAGGATGTGTGTTGATTATCGGGATCTGAACAGAGCCAGCCCGAAAGATGACTTCCCATTACCTCACATTGATGTATTGGTGGATAATACGGCTCAGTTCTCGGTATTCTCCTTCATGGATGGATTTTCAGGATACAATCAGATTAAAATGTCACCTGAAGACATGGAGAAGACAACATTCATCACACCCTGGGGCACGTTCTGCTACAAGGTAATGCCATTTGGGCTCAAGAATGCTGGTGCAACATATCAACGGGCTATGGTAACGTTATTCCACGATATGATCCATAAGGAAATCGAATGTTATGTGGATGACATGATTGCCAAGTCCCTTACAGAGGAAGATCACCTGGTAAATCTGCTCAAGTTGTTCAAGCGTCTGAGAAAGTACCAATTGAAGTTGAACCCCAACAAATGCACATTCGGGGTGAGATCTGGTAAGCTGCTGGGTTTTATTGTAAGCGAGAAAGGGATTGAAGTGGACCCTGATAAAGTCAAAGCCATCCAAGAGATGCCTGCACCGAAAACTGAGAAAGAAGTTCGGGGGTTCTTAGGTCGATTGAACTATATTTCACGGTTCATATCTCACCTCACAGCAACCTGCGAACCCTTGTTCAAGCTATTAAGAAAAGAACAGACGGTCAGGTGGAACGAAGACTGCCAGAAGGCTTTTGACAAGATCAAGGAATATCTGCAAGAACCTCCAATCCTCATGCCGCCAGTTGAAGGAAGACCTATGATAATGTACCTGACAGTATTAGAAGAGTCAATGGGGTGTGTGTTGGGCCAGCATGACGAGTCTGGTCGAAAAGAGTATGCAATATACTACCTAAGCAAAAAGTTTACCGACTGCGAACAACGTTATTCACTGCTCGAGAAAACTTGCTGTGCTTTAGCGTGAGCTGCTCGCCGACTGAGACAGTACATGTTGACCCACACTACTTTGTTAATCTCGAAGATGGACCCAGTCAAGTACATATTTGAGAAGCCAGCTCTTACCGGACGGGTTGCAAGATGGCAAATGATTCTCACAGAATACGACATCCAGTACACGTCTCAGAAAGCCATCAAGGGCAGTGTATTGTCTGAATATCTTGCTGAGCAACCCATTGATGATTACCAGCCTATGAGGTTCGACTTCCCCGATGAAGACATCATGTTCATAAAAGCAAAAGATCATGAAGAGCCTGTTCACACTGAAGGGCCTGACCCGGAAGAAGAATGGACTATGATGTTTGATGGGGCTGTTAACATGAATGGCCGTGGTGTTGGTGCAGTACTTATTACACCCAAAGGAGTTCACATGCCTTTCTCGGCAAAACTCACTTTCAACTGCACTAACAACGAAGCTGAATACGAAGCTTGCATTATGGGTCTTGAGGAAGCCATTGACCTCAGGATCAAGACATTGACCGTATTCGGAGATTCAGCTTTGGTAGTCAATCAGACCAATGGGAAATGGTATACACACTAGGATCATCTAATACCTTACAGGGATTATACAAGAAGGTTATTGACTTTCTTCACAACAGTCAAACTTGAGTATATCCCTTGGGATGAGAATCAGTTTGCAGATGCTTTGGCTACCATTTCGTCCATGATCAAAGTTCAAGCTGTTAACTTTGTACCTCAGATTTCAGTGTCGAGACTTGATAGACCAGCATATGTATTTGCAGCAGATGTTGTCAAAGATGATAAGCCTTGGTTCCATGATATTAAGCGCTTCTTGGAGGATCAAACATACCCACCTGGGGCATCTTCCAATGATAAGAAGACTTTGAGAAGGCTTGCTGGAAGTTTCTTTCTGAACACTGATGGGTCTTTATACAAGAGGAACTTTGATATGGTACTCCTCAGATGTGTGTACAAGACGGAAGCAGATTTGTTGATGCATGAAGTGCATGAAGGCTCTTTTGGTACCCATGCTGGAGGACATGCAATGGCTAAAAAGTTGTTAAGATCAGGCTATTATTGGATCACAATGGATGCAGACTGTTGTGCCTATGCCAGGAAATGCCACAAATGCCAGATCTACGCAGATAAAGTGCATGTACCTCCGAATCCTTTAAACATTATGTCTTCACCATGGCCCTTTGCCATGTGGGGCATCGACATGATTGGCAAGATTGAGCCAACTGCTTCAAACGGCCACAGATTCATCCTGGTCGCCATCGACTATTTCACTAAGTGGGTCGAAGCAGCCTCATATGCAAACGTCACAAGACAAGTGGTAGCCCGATTCCTAAAGAGAGATATCATCTGTCGGTACGGAGTTCCCGAGCGAATCATTACTGATAATGGTTCCAATCTAAACAACAAGATGATGGCTGAATTATGCCGGGACTTCAAGATCCAACATCACAATTCTTCTCCTTACAGGCCAAAGATGAATGGCGCTGTTGAGGCAGCAAACAAGAATATTAAGAAGATTGTGCAGAAGATGGTAGTCACCTATATAGACTGGCATGAAATGCTACCGTTTGCCTTGCATGGGTACCGCACGTCGATCAGGACATCCACTGGGGCAACACCGTATCAACTCGTGTATGGTATGGAAGCAGTCCTACCAGTTGAAGTTGAATTACCCTCCTTGCGAGTCTTGATGGATGTCAAACTGAGTGAAGCAGAATGGGTTCGGGCCCGATACGAACAACTGAGTCTGATTGAAGAGAAGAGATTGGCTGCAATCTGTCATGGGCAGTTGTATCAGAAGAGAATGAAGAAAGCCTTCGATCGGAAAGTCAGGCACCGAGAGTACCAAGTGGGAGATCTTGTGCTGAAAAGAATTCTCCCTCCTCATACAGACCACAGGGGCAAATGGACTCCAAACTATGAAGGGCCATTCGTGGTAAAGAAAGTTTTCTCTGGTGGAGCACTGATGCTCAGCACCATGGATGGTGAAGATTTTCCGTCCCCTGTGAATTCAGATGCAGTTAAAAAATACTTCGCATAAAAATGACCCGCTGGACATAAAAACAGAATGTAAGTCCAGGCAAAAATAGGGCATCCCGGCGAGTCAAAAACAGAATATAAGACTCGGGCAAAAATAAGGGAAATAAATGAAAAATGTACACCCGCTGAGTTGAAAAGCCGCATTGGACAACTCAGGCAAGAATGGGTATCCCGATGGATTGAAAACCCGAAAGGGCGATCCATGCAAAATAAGGGAATAAGCGAACAACTGCATTCTGAATTCGTCTGTGTTGTCAGCAACTTGGTTAGGACTCCAAAGGATCAAGCTTCAATCAGAATCAACTTTCTCCAGAAAGCAAGACGAGAAGAAAGTCAAAAGTCATACGAGTCATAGCAGAAGAGGAAGCTCCTTAAAGCATCGTCAACACTGCCAGCACTTTGTTTCTCAATTTATAACAATCTCCTCATTTCAGGAGATATGTTTCTTTGACTGTATCTTGCCAATTCAGGGCACATGAATTAATAAAATCAGATTTTTCAGTCATGTCTCGTTTTATACATTTTTCATTTTTTGCAAAGAATGTCTGATATCTTAAAAGAAAAAAAAACTGATTGCATAAGAGTACAAATGATTGTCACTAAAAATAAAACACATGCTTACAGGGAATATACTTACTCTCGAAAGTACTTAACTCCTATGACGGAATCCAGTAAAGGATACCTCGGGACCTTTTGTGCGTCTCCTTATCTTTGCAGGATTGCAGGTGTCCAGAACGCAACCTGGGGCATGCAAGTCACGTCTCGGCAAGCTGGTGAATCATTATCAACTCGGTCTATCTTCCACGGGGCACTGGAAGGTGCCCATTTCCCCAGCGAAGTTGCCAAATCAACACACACTCAATCTCAGCATCTGAAATGCTCTTTCCCCAGCTGAGTTGCCTCTCACAATTCCCCAGCCGAGTTGCCATTTCATCCTCAGTTGAGTACAGGAGTCAGGAAATCATCTCCCCACAGAATCTTCAGCCTCTATCCAGAAGAGCGGCGCATAGAAGATCACAACAGAGTGAAGAAAGCTTCTACAAACCCCAGCTGGGTCCCGTATTATAAGGATATGTCAACCAGTGACCTATATCTCCAAATGAATACATCTCACCAGATCTACCAGTGATCTCATCCCCAGCCGGGAGGTCCATTTCCAATAGATCAGCAAGAGATCTTCGCGGCAACGGGATCCGAATCCCGGTTTGATATCTTTGCATAATCATGGCATTCTGCATCATATTACCCCCCCCCCCCCCCAGAGCGTAGCATTCCGTCTAAATACGGAGCATTACGAAAAGAATCAAACGCATAGCATAATCATAAGCCATGTTATGAATTAACACTTGTGGATAATAACCGTTCATCATCGTTGTACAGAAATCCCCACCAGAGTCCCAGCAGAAAACAGTTGCCTCATATTCACAAACACTACCATATACACCCTTTGATACCCGTCCGTGTCATCATTCCCCCAAACAGTTGCCTGAACACTCTTTATAACAAGATCACCCGTATTACAGATACTGCATGATACCCGTCCGTGTCAAATCACCAGCAGAAAGCCAAAAGCATCCTCTTTGCACCCACACATACCTATATATACACTTTCCTGACACCCGTCCGTGTCATATCCCCAGCGCTGTCGCCTAGACTTTGTATAGCAGATACTTGTTCATATTACACTTTTCTCTCTTGGCACCCGTCCGTGTCATTCTCCCCAGCAGTTAAAACACTCATACTTATGCAGATACTCGTCCGTATCTTATACGCAACACTTATCTCCCCACAGATTCGACAGTAGTCCTTGTTCTTTGTTAACCAGTTGGTACTCGTCCGTATCATCATCTCAGAACATTGCGTCTAATGTTTGTTTCTACATGATACTCGTCCGTATCATAGTCTTAAGGATGCTCATCCGCATCTTTAATCCATACACTGTGTCAAACATTTTTGTCTTCTTGAATATAGACGCTCGTCCGTGTCTACTATTCCCCAGAAGAGTTCTTTCAGATTCGACATTCGTCCGTGTTCTCTGTTAACCAGTTGATACTCGTCCGTATCATCATCTCTGAACATGTGTCAGTTTGTTTCTACCCGATACTCGCCCGTATCGTAGTTTTAGGGATGCTCGTCCGCATCTTTAATCTATACCAAACACTCATACCCTTTGTTTCTTGGTTGTGAACGCTCGTCCGTGTTCACTATATCCCCAGTAGATCGCCAACAACCAATTTTCTTTTTATCTAACACTCGTCCTGTGTTATGATAAACCCTGAGAGCAGCCGTCCCCTGCTGAGTGGTCGTCCTCCACTTCTTGATGGTCGTCCTCCATCATGCTCGCCCGATGGCCGTCCCCATCGTTGATTTTAGCAGCCGTCCCCTGCTAGGTGGTCGTCCTCCACCTTTTTGATGATCGTCCTTCATCATTTTATCCAATGGCCGTCCCCATTGTTGATTTTGGTTATCTGGCATTCGTCCTATGTCATGAGAAACCTCGAGAGCAGCCGTACCCTGCTGAGTGGTCGTCCTCTACTTCTTGATGGTCGTCCTCCATCATGCTCGTCCGATGGCCGTCCCCATCGTTGACCTTTTCTATCCGATGGCCGTCCCCATCGTTGATATTTTCGGCAGCCGTACCCTGCCAGGTGGTCGTCCTCCACCTTTGATGGTCGTCCCCATCACTTTTCTTTTATCCCCAACAGAGCAGCCGTCCCCTGCTAGGTGATCGTCCTTCACCTTTGATGGCCGTACCCCATCATCTGTTTATTTCATTTATTCTTCAACCCGATGGCCGTCCCCGTCGTGGTCCCTTTTCCTTTTTAGCCCGATGGCCGTCCCCATTGTGGGTTACTTTGCTTTATGAACTTGATGGCCGTCCCCGTCATGTTTCATTAACTCCCAGAAAATTTTACAGTTTTATCTTGATGGCCGTCCCCATCATATTTTGATTTTCCCCAGCTAGTCGGCCGTCCCCGTCTTGGCTTTACCTTTTATCCCCAGCATGTCGGCCGTCCCCGTCATTGCTCCTTGCCCAGCAGTCGTCCTCTGCTCGACGGTCGTCTTCCGTCGCCCACACCTTACAATACACTTTATTTTCCGTTTACAATCTATATCCCTTTTCTTCTTCATTCTGTGGGTGCAAATTTTGGACTGTCTTTGGTATTCAACCACAAGTTATCTTGTTTGCCTGTTAAGCCATTGCTTACATCCTGCACAGCTAACTCATGTTTGAATAGGGGCAGCTGTAAACACCCCAAATTTGCCCTCACCCATTTCACCATGGCTTGTGACCATTCTCATATGCATAAGTTCAATCATATCATCTCACATCTCATTTTTGATTCACTGCATAGTTTCTAAGTCATCTGCACCTAGGGTTTGTGATCTGAGCAATCTCAGGGCATCTTGAGCCACTCCAGAGGCAACCAATCAATTCAAAGGGGTCTACATGTGTTCAAGCATCATATTACATCCTCACAAAGTCAAAGATGCAAAGGAATCACAAGAACTAGGGTTTGAGTGGATGCAGAGCCAGGATTGACTGCACAGTTGACTGAAAATTAGGGTTTTGGTTTCAGAGGCCATAACACCAAATTTTTTGGTCATTCTTGTTTCCATTGATCTCTATATGGTATAGGGAGTATGCATATCAATTTTCATGAGGAAATTCCATGGGGAAATCATCTGATCAAGGGTTGACTTTTCAGACAAGTCAGTGTAAAATCAGGGCATCTGAGGCCCCCAATGACCCAACCAATGGGTGATCTTTATCATTTTGAGTGTATATGATCTTTATTTGATCATGGAAGAAGTTTGAAGTTCATAAAAATCAAGAATTTAGGGTTTTTGCAAATGTTGACTTTTTGGGCATAGTTGACTTTTCAAGAATGCATCATTTTAGGTCATTTTTCAAGCCTTGATTCTTGATCCAAAAAGGCTTCAAATGGAAAAACTTTGGTCATGAAAGTTGTATATCTCATCTTTCCCTTTTCAAAAAGTACAAGAACATGATCAAACTCTTCTTGGATCAAAAGTTATGGCATGACAAAGTTGGCTAAAATCATTGATTTTCAAGGCATGCTTCAAATGGAAATTTTGCAAAGTCATGAACCAATGCCTCTTGTGACCTCTAGTTCATTTCAAACCAGCATACAAACATTCTATAAGTCATAAAAATCAGAATTGAACCAAGAATGCCCATGAATTATGGCTTGTGGGATTAGGAAGTCACATGTGAACCAAAAAGCCAACAACTTGCAAAATCATCATTGTGCTTCTACCACTTGATGCATTGGATGCTGCACTTTGGCTAGCCTCTCACCTCACCTTGCTGCACCAGAACCAGCCTTGTACTAGCCTAGATCATGAGCCATACCTTCCTTACACAATTTTTGACTTTTTGCAAAAGGTGACTTACCAATCAATAAAGGACATGTCTTGTCAACTGACCAATGAGAGAGGTTTGTGTGGACAAATTGCAAGCCATTTCATGTACAAGGCAAGGCTGAAACACTACACATAAACACATACACAAAAACACACCAAGCTGCATTTGTCTTCGAAACTCTCTGCCCAGCCTTCAAACACAAAAACCATCTTCACCATTCATCTCACCTCACTCCATAGACCTCAAACCACCAAGAGCCTGGCCTGAAACAAGCAAGAACACCCCACTGCCATTCTTCACCTCAACTTGCAGTTCCTTTCGAATCTTTCTCCCTAGCTCACAAACACACAAACAAACACCACAGACCTTCTCCATTCATCCTCAGGATCATAAACAACCATTCACAATGCCCTGAAACAGCCTGAATCATCCCTGCCATTTTTGACTGAGCTTGAGCAGAAGTTTGTCAAACTTATCATCCAGCCAAAGTAAATTTCTTTTGAGCATTCAAACATCATCTGGGGATCAAGTGGAGTGGATTGCACAAGGAGAAGTGGCCAGAAAGTCATCAGAGTGAAAGCTTCGAATCTCAGGTAGCTTGAAAATTATTTTTCAGAAATCATTTTTCATGTTATAAACTTGTTCTATGTGCTTCACTGATCATCCTGATGTCATTGGTTTCTAAAATGGCTTTGAAATGAGCATTTAATTTCTCTCTGAAACCTGCGTGCCCTAGTTTTCATTTTCTTCGATTCAGCTTAGTTAGGGAAAAGAAATTTGTTTTGGGAGAGGGGTTTGATTCGTGAGGGGTTGGAGAACATTTCCCAGTTCTTAGGTTTCATTTTTGTTACGATTTGAGGGGTTTGGGGATTTCTCAGGGAGGATGTTGGCCGGAGAAGACGACCGGAAGTCTTCTCCGGCCGCCTGAAAGTGATTAAGCCCTAATTGCGTGATTAATGACCATTTGAATGTGGACCACTGGATGCGTTGACATGTTTGACTCCCCGCGCGAATGAAAGGCCAGGATCAGTCTGCTTAGCCCTAATCTCTCTCATTAGTTTTATTTAATTTTTAATTAAGTTAATTAACTCAGGAGCCATCTGGGCCCTTCATTTGCGCGCTGGTCAACAGATTCAAACCCTGGGCTCATCTCAGCCTTCCATTTGGTTTACTTTCCCTTTTATTTAATTTTTATTCATTTTCTTTTCATTTTATTTGCACAATTATTTTAAAATAGTAAAAAATTCTTAAAAATTATGAAACTTTTTCCTAAGAGTTTTAATAATTTTTATGACCCAAAAATATTTTTATTTTATTTTTTATCATTAAAAAAGTATTTTTAAATATTTAAAAGATTATTTTTAATTGATTAATGGAAATTAATTAATTAAAAATACTTTTAGGTATTTAAAAATTACAAAAAAATTCATGAAATGTTCTAAGACATTTAGAAACATTGTCCAACCTTCAAACCAAATTTCTTTTTTGATCTTGATGCAATTTAAGAATTTTTCATTGAATTAAATCATATTTTGTGCATTATTTTGATCATAAGTTCAAAAAAATCATTTCTGCCTATTGGAGAAGAGTTGGACATTGATTCTTCTTTCTTTGTTTTATGTTTAGCATGTAGTTTCTAGGATAAAATGGCCATGATTTGATCTTGCATTTTCAAATTGTTTGGCATTTCTTTTGTTAAGAACCCTAAAAAACCCTAATAACTTAGAAAAATCATATCTTGAGATTGGTTAAGAGTTGAGAGCTCCCCTTTGAACCTTGGTTTAGTATAGGTTTAGGGTTTCTTTGGGTAGCATTTTCCATTTTTTATCTTAGGGTTTGCTTCTGTTTTTGGTTTTGGTTTGATGTTTGATTCATAAACCCTAATTTGGGCTTTCATTTGCATACCTCTTGCATTCTCTTGCATAACATGACTTGCTATGACATTTCAAGCATCCATTTGGTTCATTTGACATCATAAGACATATAGAAAGCATCATTGATCATAGCATCTTGCATTTGCCATGTTGTATGCCATATATGTTTCATAACTTTTCATGTATATCCATGCTTCTAAGCTTGCACCATTTGCACCCATGAACTTGTATGAGTATCCCCATGTATTGCCTTATGTTTGCAGCACCTCATAACATCATTATCATCATCAACATGCTTCTGGTTTTGTTTAGCATCATACCATTTCATCTCATTTTGCATTGCATTGCATTTCTTTCTAACATTTCAGGTGGCAAGTAACTTGAGAAGTGAATTTGCCTTCACTTCTCATAACCTTTCTTTTCATCTCTCTTGCATTCATTGCTGCATATCTATATGTGTTTGAGATTGAGCTTGCTCATTCTTGTTCTTCCCACTTTCTTTCTTCAAGTGACTTGACTTCTTGAATGAAGCAAGTCACTTTGCTTCTCTTGATCCTGTTCATCTGCTTCCTGGTGGTTCCATTGAAGATCTTTTCTTGTTAACCTCACAAACCCTAGGAACAACCAAGCATGACAATAATTAGGGTTTTGATTAGTCCCCCACTTAGTTTTACCTTTGTGTCTCTTTTGAGTCTTCTCTTCTCACCTCATAATCAGGGACTAAATCCTAAAGGCTTTAAGGCTTTGTGATTAAGCTTATGCCTGCATCCTTCTATTAGGATGGAGTGTATAACTTTAATCCTAAGTGTTAAACCCTTAATGTGTTTAAATCTCTTAATCAATTCATCTAATAATCATCAAGACATCAAGCTTGTAACTTGGGCCTTGCATTAGGGTTCTAATTCTTCCTTAAATGGTTAAGAAGGACTAACCCTAGTGTTAATGGACAAGTCCCCCTCAAGTTGTCTTACAAACCATAAAATTCACTTCATCATCATATCATTAAATAAAATCCACTTAATCAAAGGCTTGTTTTGTCATGAGTTTAATCCCTAATCATGGATTAAGTTGAGGAGCTTTCCTCAGCTTAAACATTCTCATCTATTATCCTTCTATTAGGATGGTGTAATGAGTCTGTTTAATCCTTGATTGTGGCTTAACCTCATTACTTAACACTAAACAAAAACACCAAAAACATCTAAATAATCACAAATAGGTTAATGATCTTAATCCTGCACCAAAGGTGATTAAGTGTGAGAATCTGACTTCACACTTAAGGTACTCTCATTACCCCTAATCAGAGGGAGGATGTGATGAGTTTACTAAATCCATTGGTTTAGGCTTAAGCTCATTAACTTATGACAAACTTTCAAAAGAAATAAAAGACTGAAAACTCAAAAAAACAAACAATAATCGTCTCCTCCGGGATTCTTTTCTCATCTCATTCACTCACAACCGAGAACTTGCTTCTTCCGTCTAATGCAAGACAGTTTGCACCTGAGCCAGACAGGTCATACACTTGAGCATAGGCAAGTAAGCAGTTCACAAGTCAATTCATCTATCAGTCTCTTTGGGTCGAACTACGGTGTTCTGACTTCCTCATTGCACGAGAGGATACGTAGGCATAACTTAACGGTTATCGAACAAAAGTCTCTGTATATCCCCCCTCTTTCCAGCTATATTCTCTTAGCCTCATGATCTTGAGCATTATATTCCTTTTCTCACACTGACACTGTACATATCACACATCACTTTCTTTCACACTGACACCTGTACATCTTTTCCAGTTGTTTTATACACAAATTGCACTGACACTACCCCTTTTAAAACACAAATCTTTTAAGCGTGGATCCCGTCGAGTACGATGGACAATCTGGGTGCTAATACCTTCCCAGGTTGTAACCAACCCCCTTTCTCAGTCTCTCTGGTTCGCAAGCCGTCTTATCCGTGTCTTTCCAGGTCTATGCAGCATTACCTTTCCTCCGGGATAAAAATGCCTAGCTGGCGACTCTATTCATCCCCAGTGAGTTCACGGCTGTGTGTTCTCACTGTTCCCTTTCGCCGACCGTTCGCGTCTGTACCTTCATATGATATGTTTCATTTGTCGGGAGCGACAATAGGGTCTTTGCTGATAATTATTGTGATGCGGCTGTTGTTGTTGTGGTTGTTGAACAGGGCTTGTGGGAATGGTGACAGCTGCCACCTGCTCGTAAGACCCCCTGTATCCACGACCCTGACCTCAACCATACACAACATTAGTTTCTCCCTCTCTTTTTCTCGGAGGTCCATCAAAAGATTTTCTAACACCACTTAAGCTACCTACACCACTATCTTGGATTTTCCCCATTTTCAGCAAAGTTTTAACCCTTTCCCTGGCGATCACAATATCGTTAAACTTTGTTGCTGAACAAGACGCCAATCTCTCAATAAACACACCCTGCAGCGTTCCCATAAACATGTCTGCCATTTCATTTTCTAACAAAGGAGGTTGTACTCGATCAACAAGCTGAAGCCACCTCTGAGCGTACTCCTTGAACCCTTCTTTAGTACTCTGAGACATTGTCTGTAACTGGGTATGAATTGGAGCCATATCCAAATTATACTAATACTGTTTCACGAACACTTCAGCTAAATCCTTCCAGCTTCGAATGTTGACCATGCTCAGTGTCATGTATCATTCCAAGGAAGCTCCTACAAGACTATCCTGGAAGTAATACATCCACAGCTTTTCATCATCTGTATGTGCAGCAATCCTTCCCACAAAAGACTGAAGGTGAGTTTTCAGACAAGCCGTACCGTTGTACTTATCAAATGTAGGGACCTTGAACTTATAGGGAATTCTCACCCCTGGCACTAAGCCCAGATTAGTGATGTCAAACCCTAGAGAAATCTGAGACTGAATGGCACGAATTTGCTCAGCCATTTCCTCAAATCTCCTATTCATGTCAATCCCCTGGCCTTCTGCCTCATCCAGCAATATGGACTATTCATCCTGCCCATCCATCTGCATGTTATGCACTCCATCATTGATAATAGTTACCCCCGGTTGCACCACAGGGATTTCAACATGACGGGCACCAGTCCCATTGCGATTACCTCCATTTGTTCACCCATTGTTCCTGGCCTGATTGTACTCCACCAACTCGCGCAAGCACTCTTGAGTTTGACCCATCCCAGCCACGAGGGTCATGAAGTTGTCCATTCTTGTCCTTAAGTCATCCAGATCCGCTTGCATCTGATCCATTGCTCTCTCTCTCTCTCTCTCTCTCTCTTTGTTCACCTTTGTAGGGTATCTATATACGGTTGACTGTCTCTGAACCTTCTTGGGAGCTATAGTGCCTGGAATTTACATAAACGTTAGAAAACTGATGAATTACCTACAAAACAACAAACACGTTATATGCATGCAATGTAACTATTCATGTTTCCATGTTCAGGCATCAATAAGCCCTAGTTATAGTATTTTTGACGGAAAGTACTCCAGATGTCTCTTTGGAAACTGGCTTTTCAAACTCTTTTGAGGAGTATTCAGACCCTGATGGCTTCGGACAAACAACTTTGTTCATTCAGAAATGGTAACTGGAAAGTATCATTCTATAACATGAACAAACTAACAACAACTAGAGTCACAAACATAAATAGAATCCCCCAAGGGGTTACAAATCAATACAAAACAAACTAAAACAGACTCCTACAACAAGCCTGTAGGTAATCTAGATACAAATAACAATAACTAAAACTCTAGGCTAAAGGAAGATTCAGGTTCCTCTTCTACAGCCTCCACCTCCGTCCGGTTCTTCTTGATGTCTGCCTTCAGCTTAAGATCTGCAATCTCCTTCATTGCTTCCTCTAAGGCTAGCTGGCTCTGTACCAATTGATGAGTCTTTTCCCTTCATATTTTGTGAACTTGTTCTACTTCTTCTTTCTTGAATGACATCTGCACCTCAAAGAACTCCTCCTTTTCTTTTTACTTCTTCTGCTCTTGTTCCCTTTGGCCCTTTAACCAAGTAATGGATTGGCGAGCTTCTATAAGAGTCTTCAAAGTCTTCTTACGCTCCACTTCTCTTTTTGATTCTGTTAAACCCAATTTTTGAAAATGAGCTTCTTTCTCAGCAAACTCCTTTTCCTTGGCTTCTAGGGTGATCTGCATCCTCTGTAGCTTTTCTTCTGCTTCTTTTTTAGCATGATTGGCACGATGATACAAGCTAGACATTTCAGAGTTCTCCACCCGAACCTCGTGCAATTGAGCTTCCAACTTCTTATAATCATCAAGAGAAACAGTGGTTTGTATATGTACCTCTTTTGGATATAGTGGAGCCTCAGCTGAAAAATGGAAGGAAGAAAGTGTCAACCCTACCTTGTATCCAAGCAGTAAAAGGGGGATAAGTCTTAGGGTCCACCTTTCCAAATTCTTTCTTACCCTCCCTAACCTTTGTTTCCCAAACTTAAGATACTTGGATAATCACCTGCTCATTATCTTCAGCTGGAAGATACAAAGTCTTTGCTATTTCCTCATCTGATGGAGGATCCTTCAGTGGATAGCCAAATTGTTTTCTAGACAGCACATGGTTATGACTTATTACTCCTTTCCTACCTAACAAAGGCACATAAGGAAATTCACCACACCTTGTAATAAACTCCTTCCCCACTAAGTTTCTGCTACACCCCAGGCTATATCATCTGATGATAACCCCATCAATCTTCTAGCCCATTTCCAATCTTGTTTAAGATCTTTGAACGATCCTGACTTTGGAAGCTTCTTAGCAAACCACTCAGCGAAAATGGAGCACAACAATTCACGTACCCTTTTATTTTCTCATTTCTGTGATGGACACCAAAGTAAAAGTCTCCCAACAGCGTAGGCACTGGGTTTTCTTTAATGAAAAGAGTGATAGCCTCCAAGCTTACCCACCCTTTCTCTCCTGGGAATAGACTTTTCCCATATACCATTAATGCTAACAATGCATTGAATTCTAACCACTTTCCTCCCAAAGCAAACACATGAGCCTCTGTGATAAGAAAATCCAGAGCAACCCCCTTCCCCTTACTAGCTTCCAACTCCATCTTTACTCTAAGCATACTCAAATGACAAGCACCTGCTATATCCTTATACGGGGGAAACTTCTCTGCAGCATAATATGGAACACCTTTCCTGATAGGAATCTTCAGGATGTCAGAAATTTCCTCCATGGTTGGAGCCAATACATAGTCAGAAAACACAAAAATTCTCAACTGAGGATCATAAAACTGCAACAAAGAGTGAAGACTATTTCTCTGATCAATAGTAGGCTTGTTCATGTAACTCAAGATCTTCCCATACCGGCTTCTAAAATTATCTGAAACCTTGTCGTTTATCAAGCCCACCAGTTTCTGAACACCCTCAATTTCTGGTTGTGGGAAAGTGTAATGAACATTCCTTTTTCTGGGTATCTCTTGGACTTATGCCATCCGAAAAGATAATGAATACCAGAACTGGGTGCAATTAATAAATGACAACCTGAAATGAAAACACAAACAGTTAATGCAAGTATGATGCGATGCAAATGCAATGCATGCATATGATCAACAACTGGGACTGTCTGGATACTGAATACTGGACCCAAGTGACCAGAACCAGAATCCTATGAATAAAACCCCATGAATAAGAACTCAGTCTTAAATAAGCCCCAAATCAATTATCAGATAAATTAAGAACTCCAGAATCCATGTAACCACATAAAGTCATAGGACTGTACTGGTAATGAGGTATGATGAGTTCAAGGGTTCCTGTAAACCTGTAAACCCCTCCCAATCTCACGGGTGTGCTCCGGGTCAAACATCACGGACTCTCAAAGCCGAATAGCAATAATATGTTCACCATCTCCGAGAAATGGCTCATGACCAGATTAGGGAATCAGTTTGGCATTATGCACTACTCAGGGAGGTCTCAACGTGAGTCCAGGAAAAACAAGCATCCTTTATAAGTTCCCAGCTTCAAGCGCTGAAGTCGAGAAACAATACTACATTCATCCTGAAGGGTACAATACTATCGTCATACGACCAAATGCTTTTAACTGAGTTCCTATAAAATAACCAAGCCATCCTATGCAAGTTCCTAGTGGGCCCTCGGGTGCGAATGGGTTTGCCACAAAATGTGGTCTGCCATTGTCACCACTGGAGAGGGATGTTTCTACAAAGGTCCTCAATGATCGGTCCTCAAATGCATATAACTATCGAGGTCATGTAATGATCCAAGAAAGATTCCTACATCAAAACATTTCCAAGACGGTCGCAAGTCTGGGTGTGGAACTCACTACTATCAACATAGCAAGATGCCATGAAGCCAAAGTGACTGTCCACGCTAAGTCCTAAGGTGCACTCGAGCCCCGATTACAAGCTCATATCACAGTAACAGTTCCCAATCCCACCAAACAAAAAACCAGTACAGCCAGAAAGTCTAGTAATAATATATGATGCATGAATATAAATACTGAAACTGTAAATAAAGTGGTATATAAAATTGTAAATAAACAACAGTAAGATATACACACAACAACAAACAATCAACACCCAAAGAAACAGAAACACGCAAGTGCTAGGATTAACTCTCAAGGGGAAACCAGAGATTCTGGGTTCGATCCCCAGCAGAATCGCCAGCTGTTGCTCCCAGGATTTCCATCCTGGTACAAACGCGAAAGTGGCGCGGAAGAGGTTAGAGTCACCAGCCAGGAATTTTTATCCTGAAGGAACGGGAATGGTAATGCTGCACAAACCAGAAGAAAAGAAAAGAAAGGACACAGGTTCTGCGAACCAAAGAGACTGGGTTCGGGAGTCGGTTACGACCTGGGAAGGTATTAGCACCCCAGATCGTTCGCCGTACCCGAAGAGATCCACGCTCGCAAAGAAACTGTTTAAAAAGGGTGAAGAAATGAAAGTTTCTGCAAAAAAAAAGAACTGGATCTGGATAAAAGAAAAGAGAGAGGGGAAATGTAGGGAAAATAAAAGAGTGTGCTCGAACGGGCCCTATCCCGCTGCCTACGTACCTCATCGAGAAAATGAGGATCAGAGTCGCTATAGTTCCCCTAACTAGGGGTGGAAAGGATTGCTTGTGAATTAAGTTTTGAACTGCCTATGTCAATGCTCAGGTGTTACAGGCTCGGACAATGAGTGTGTAACCGTCTTGCAAAATGACAAGTAGGAGCAAGTTCTTACGTAAAGAGTGAGTGAGATGAGAAAATAAATCCCGAAGGAGAGACGCTTACTCTTGTTTGTGTTTTTTTAGAAGTCTTTTAGGAGTGTGGCACAAGAGAGTGAACTCAAGCTCTTTTCCATGGAATGTGTACTTGCTACTACATTCCAAGATGGAATAATAGAACAAGCACACCAAGCAAGGATAATTTATCCAAGACTTGTTTCCAAGGGCAAGGGCCTAAGCTCACTAACTTGTTGAACTTATTAGGTGTTTTAGTGATAAAAATGAAGAAGTATTTTTATGGTTTTTTCTTGATGAAGATGACCTCATGATCAGACTTGTGCATCATGCTAGACAAGTGTACTATTCCAAGATGGAATGAATACATATGCCTCATGGGATAAGTCTATACACAAGAAGTCACTTCTTTCTTTATTAATGTGCTTTTGGGTTTTTGTTTTGAGATGAGAAGAGAAAGAGACAAAAGAGGATCTCAAAGGTAAAACTAAGGGGGAGAATCTAAACCTAAAGTTATCATGCAAAGGTGGTCCTAATGTTAGTGAGGTCTAAACTATCCTAAGAAAGAAGAAGAAGAAGAGAAAAGAAGGAGACAATAGGAGGAGAAGAAAGTTAGAGAACAACTTACTCCTCTAAAGGAGATAAGTTGCTTCTAAAGGGGGAATGAGAGATGTTGAATCACAAGATGGAATAAGGAACATCAACAATCACAAAATAGAAGGCAAAGTAAGAGAGGATATGAAGAATTTAAATGTGGATAACATCCACACTTCACTTACCATAAGCCCCTGAAATGGTTAGAACTTAAACACACAATACAAGACAATATCAAACAAGATCAAGTGAGGCATAAACAAGCAAAGGATCAATTCCACACACCACAACCAGAAGTGATTCACCTCATTTACATACTACATTCCCTCAAACAAAGCCAAAGAGAAAGTAGAGTAAGCATGGCATTTCAAGGCAACATGAACTACTTATGAAATAGGAAAGCATACATGAGATTATACACATCATTCAAGCCTAACAAGTATCATATACCTCAAGACCAGAATCACATCACCAGAAGAATGTGCACAAACAACACAGAAGACCAAGGAAGAGATCATACAAGTTCAAACATAATCATCACAAGAATGAGAAGTGAAGTGAACATGTGCACAAGTGTAAGGATAAACAAATGCAAATCAAATCAAAGCATAAGCATCATCTAAAAACCAGGAACCTAATCATGTTAAAGTATGCCTAAGAATCATGAACAATCATGGGGAAGAAGCATACACACTCAAGCATAAACATCATAGAAGGCAAAATGAACAAAGAAGATAAGGTGAACACGCATACATTTGTGAAAGACTTCAAAGACAAACAACACAAAACTTTCCAAAGCACAAACATCAATCAAGGACCAGGGATCCATCCTCATACAAAAAGAGCTCTAAACATCCTATAGGAGTTGGCACAAGTGCCCTCCTAGCCTAAGAACTAAGCATGCAACAAGAAAGGGAAGAAAACTAGGGCAAGCACATTTGAAAATTCAAATCAAATCACAACTTCATTCAAAATTTCTACAATTAATCACAAATGTTCACTAATCATGTGATAACATCATACCAAAAGAGCAAGATCAGAATCAAAAGAAAACTAGATCAAAGGACCTCATGAACACAAATTAGGGTTTTGAAACTTCATGCTCAAGTCAAATGCCAAACATAATCAAGCAAGATTCTAAAAATCAGAAGAAAAATCATCAATAAACTAAATCTCAATATGAACCAGATACAAAAAGAACCAACTCAAAACTCAAATTAATGATCAAGATAGAAAATCCACAAGTCAACATGCATTTAAAGTGAACAAAAAACAAATAATAAAAGTGAAAATTAATTTCTACGTGGAAAATCAAAATAAATGAAAACTGAAAATGTCAAAAATTAGAGAAAATTAAAAGAATCAGTCATGAATTATTTTGGAATTTTTAGAGGCTTCTAACTAATTTTAAAAAATAGAAAGTAAACAAATAATAAAATAAAGTAAAAATAAAGCAAAATATGAAGGGGGTGCCATCAGTAAACAAATTCAGTTCAAAATGATTTGGGCTCTTAAACAGGGGTGTGAATAGCACTACAAGGCCCAGACCAATCCAGCGTATACACATCATTATGGTGGAAAACTGAGAAAATTGAGAGCCAATGGATTCAAACAATGCACGGGATCAAGTCAAATGTTAAAGTCAAGTCAACAGATCCAGCTAATCAGCGCGTGCGTGTACTATGTTATGGTGTAGTGGCAAGCATTTGGCATTATCAAAAGCAAAATAGAAAATACAAAGCACGTGCCAGGGAGTATGCTACTTTAATGTGCTGGCAGAATGTCAACCCTCCAGATCAAAGAACCAACGCACAGGATTGCATCTTCCTCAATTCAAATTTAAAACAAATTTCCAAAATCCGGCGACCGGAGCCCTAGCTCCGGCGCCGAAAAACTCATACCTAAGAACAAAAGTTCACAAAAATAAACCAAAAACTCCAAATCCACTAATTCAACTATGGAGACTCCAAATCCAAGCTCAAAAACAACAAATGATCATCATATAATGCAGATCGAAGCAAAAGAAAATTTCACATCAAACTTTAAATCCACATAACATGCTTAATATCCACTCATTTTTCAATCTAAACATATCAGTGAACTCAGAGAAACAAGTAGATCACATTGCAAGTATTTAATTTCATTTTTAGATCTAAGAATTTGGAGCTAACCTGAGCTTTGCAGATCTAGAAATAAGCTACAAGAAGACTCCAAATGATGCAGATCCACGCCTTAGAGCTTCTCCTTGCAAAATAAATTCAAGAGGAGTCTTGAACCCTCCTAGATTTAGCAACTCGACACCAACTGCCACTAATATGCACTGGTATGAAACTTGCACAATAGCCTGAATGAGTGATTGATTCTGGTTCCTTACACCTCAAGGAGGAAAAATATGCAAAGAACTTTGAAAATGAGAGAGTGTAGAGGGAGATTCAATGAGAAATGCAAGTTGTGCAAAAACTTTCAAGTGAGAGAATTGTGATGAATCTGAGCAAATGGGAACCCTAGCTGCTTATATATGATGTCAATGATTCATGCTGAAAATTTTAAGGGAAATGCACGTGAGGTAAGTGTGAATGAAATGAATTTGCAAATTGGCATGAGAAGTGTGAATGAGTGATTGATTCGTGCAGTTGCTCTATCATGTGCGTGTTCAGCTCTATTTCCACTCACTAATTCCAAATGAATCAATCATGACCCTTGGATACACTTGAATCATGCCTTACTTGTGACTTTGCTTATTTTGCATTTTATGAAATAATCCTTTCTCATGCACGAATTTTGTGAAATTCCTTGAGCCAAATGCCTCTTATGCAATGATTGTTGATATTGTGACTTTATTTTTCCCATAGAACAACTTGGAAACAAAATTCATGAGTTTTTGCACCTTGGAAGAAAATTGCATTCTAATTAAAACCCTAAAAATAAGTGAACTTCCAATGGCCATAATTTCCAAACCACGAGGGCTATGATCATGTTCTTGTACTTTTTAGATATGGGATACAATTTCCTACAACTTTCATGTTCAAAGAATTTTCATTTGAAGTCATTTTGGTCATGAAAGAATGCCTTGAAGATTAGGGAAAAAGTTATTAAATTTGGAAAGTTAGTTACATGCCTTCTTTCCAAAAATAGAAAGCCTTGCAAAAACCCTAAATTCTTGACTTTTGACTTTGCCAAACCTCTTTTATGACCTTAAGAACATCCCTTGGCTTGAAAAATAGGATTAGAACCCTTGCATTGTCACAGTTGACTTTTCAAATAATCAGTTTGACCAATTTCTTATGCAAGCAACTGATGAAATGACTGCCTTCCTCAATGAATTTTCTCACCAAATTTCATCCATAGCATTCACCTATCATATGAATGACTTCCCACATGAAATGTCCAAAGTCACAAAGAATCACTGCTTGAAAATGAAATCCTAATTTGAATGCCATTTGTGTAGGAGATTGTTCCTTCCTTGATCATCTGATAATCTTCCATACCTCTGGGCTCCTGTAAAGGATCTTGAGCTTGTATATACCATGTAGACACCTCATGGGACTTGGCCAAGGTCACTTGTCTTCTTTCTTTGACTTGTAAGGCTTCAAATGCACCAATGATTGATCATATGCCCAATGCTAGTACATGAGAATGTTATGCTTCATTTTTCTATGCAAAAATGCTAAGGATATGACATGCTTATGATGATTATGATATGATGATGATGCTAAAAAGAAGAGGGAAAATTTTGGGTGTTACACCATGCACCTTCATGATCCAACACATAAGCTCTCAGTAAATCCTCTAAAGATTGGATAGTTTGTTCCATCTGATCGTCCGTCTGTGGATGATAAACAGAACTCATCCTCAACTTAGTTCCCAAAGCCTCTTGTAAACTCTTCCAAAATCTCTACGTAAACTGCAGATCTCTATCCGACACAATACTCGACGGTATCCCATACAACTTCACAATCTCATCAATATACATCTCTGATAGTTTCGACATGGAATGATTAATCTTCATTGCCAAGAAATGCGTCGACTTAGTTAATCGGTCAATAATCATCCATATGGAATCATTTCCCTTCACCGTCTTCGGCAAACCTGTCCCAAAATCCATAGAAATGCTATCCCATTTCCATTCCTGAATACTCAACAATTGCATCACACCTAAAGTCTTTTGATGTTCAACCTTCAATTTCTGGAAAACCAAACAAGCATATACAAACTATGCAACATCTCTTTTCATACCCATCCAGCAGAACAACTTCTGCAAATCATGATACATCTTAGTAGCACCAGGATAAATACTCAACCGGCTTTGATGTCCTTCTTCAAGAATACTCTTCTTCAATTCTGGGATATCAGGAACACACACACAATCTCGAAACCCCATCATACAATTTTCATCAATTTGTAATTCTCCTACGTTACCTTGGTTAATCAAAGTCATTTGATCAACCTACCTCAAATCTGATTGTTGTCCTAGACAGATCTCTTTCACAATATCGTTCGTCAATTTCAGTATACCCAGCTTGACACTATCAGATGTAGTTTCACACAACAAACTCATGTATCTGAACTGCTCAATCATCTCAAGTTCTTTTTACCATCAACATCGACATATGCAAAGTCTTTCCGCTCAAAGCGTCTGCAACCCATTAGCTTTACTAGGGTGGTAACTCAAATCGAAATCAAATTCCTTCAACATCTCTAGCCATCTCTTATGCCTCATGTTGAGCTCTTTCTGATCAAACAAGTATTTCAAACTCTTATGATCGTTAAATACCTCAAACCTCGATCCTAACAGGTAGTGTCTCCAAATCTTTAACACAAAAACCATAGCTGCTAATTCTAAGTCATGGGTAGGATAGTTCCTCTCATGAATACGTAATTGTCTAGAAGCATAGGCAACTACTTGACCATTCTGCATCAAAACACCACCAAGACCCATCTTCGCAGCATCACAATACACCATAAAAGATTCATTCGGATTTGGAAAAATCAAGACTGGTGCAGTAGTCAACCTATTCTTCAACTCAACAAAACTCTTCTCACAAGAAACATCCCATACATAAGTCTGACCTTTCTGAGTCAACTGAGTCAAAGGAAATGCCAACTTAGAAAAATCCTCTATAAACTTTCGGTAATAACCGGCCAAACTAAGAAAACTTATGATCTCTGTAGCAGACTTCAGAGTTTCCCAATTCAACATAGCATCAATCTTTGAAGGATCCACGAAAATCCCATCACTAGAAATCACATGGCCAAGGAAACTCACTTCCTTCAACCAGAACTCACACTTAGACAATTTATCATAAATCTTCTTCTCCCTTAACACCTATAATACAATCCTCAGATGTCCCTCATGCTCTTCTTTGGACTTCGAATAGAAACCACTACAAACTTATCCAAATACTCATGAAAAGTCCAATTCATATATTCCATGAATACACCATGTGCATTGGACACACCAAAAGGCATCACAATAAGTTCATAGTGACCATATCTCGTCCGGAAAGCTATCTTCAGAATATCATCTACTTTAACTTGAATCTGATGATAACCCGACCTCAAATCAATCTTGCTAAAAACGCAAGCTCCCACTAACTGATCCATCAAATCATCAATCCTCGGAAGTGGATATTTATTCTTAATAGTCACCTTATTCAATTGTTGATAATCGATGTACAACCTCATACTACCATCCTTCTTCTTAAGTAACAACACAGTCCCACCCCACGGAGAAACACTCGGACGAATAAATTTCTTCTCAAGAAGTTCTTAAAGTTGTTTCTTCAACTCACTCAATTCAGAAGCTGACATCCTATAAGGAGCCATCGACACTGAACTTGTACCCGGTACTAAGTCCACGACAAACTCTACTTCACGCTTCGGTGGTAAATCACTAATGTCGTCTGGAAACACATCAAGAAACTCTCGTACAACAGGTAACTTAATAACCACTTGTTTACGGTCCACTTATAAAGCCACAAAGAAAGAAAAAATATGTGCTTCATCTGCTAGAAGTTCATCCACTTGCTTCGCAGACAGAAACATCATTCCCCCACCATCGCGAAACTCTGGAAATTCTACCGTCTCTGCATAGCAGTTGATATGCACGAAGATTCGTTGAATTCCTACCTCCGTTTGTTTTTAGTAAATTCTATTATTGTATTTTATGCATTTCTAGTAAATATCAATCATATTCAAAAGCATATATACCTTCAAACATAACCAACAGACGTTTTTTGCTTTAGTAAAAGGGGAAAAGTAAACCTGAATAAAGAGGGAAAAGTAAACCTGAATAAAGGGGAAAAGTAAACCTGAAAACGAAAAATGGAATTTTATTTATTTAGAAAGTAGCCTATAAACAGGCGAGTTTTAACACGGAGACGGAAATCCTAGTAAGAGGAATTCGTCGAAGAATGTGTTACAATTACAAGGAAAAATAACATATGTGTAAATAATTCTATGAGGTTTCAACTCTGTTATTGCCATTATCTTCAAGTATCTCATCTTCAGCTTTCAGAAAAGAAACGATTGGACTGATCTGTATCTGTTGAATTTGACATAGATAACACAACTAGTAGAGGTTACATGGGTGATCCAACGAGACATAGTCATACGCTTTAATCCTTAACTTTTGCCTGGATTTCCTTTTCAGGTTTTCAATCCACCGGGATACCCTTTTTTTCCCAAGCCGCCCTTTCAGGTTTTCGACTTGTCGGGTGTACATTTTTTATATATCCCTAATTTTTGCCCGAACATTTTTGGTTCGCCGGGATGCCCTTATTTTTGCCTAGGCCAGTTAACCTAGAGGGTCTCTTTTTATGCGTAGTATTTTTAACTATGTTTGCGTTCACAGGCTGTGGGAAATCTTCACCATCCATAGTGGTAAGCATCATGGAACCTCCAGAAAATACTCTCTTAACAACAAATGGCCCATCATAGGTGGGGGTCCATTTATCTCTGGGATCGCCCTGTGGTAATATAATACGCTTGATTACCAAATCACCAGCCTGATATACTTGCTGCTTAACTTTCTTATTGAAGGATTTGATCATATGTTTCTGATACATCTAACCATGACAAACAGCTGCTAACCTTTTCTCATCAATCAAGTTTATCTGGTCAAGTCGAGTCTGAATCCATTCATCTTCATCTAAGCATGCATCCTTCATAATTCTCAAGGAAGGAATCTGAACTTCAATGGGCAAAACTGCTTCCATACCATAGACAAGGGAGAATGGGGTTTCCCTAGTTGAAGTACATATTGTAGTACGATAACTATGAAGAGTAAATGGTAACATCTCATGCCAATCTTTATATGTAACTGTCATCTTTTGCAAGATCTTCTTAATATTCTTGTTGGCGGCTTCCACTGCGCCATTCATCTTTGGACGATATGGAGAAGAATTATGATGCTTAATCTTGAACTGCGAGCAGAGGTCAGTAATCATAGTATTGTTCAAATTAGTACTATTATCTGTGATAATCCTTTCAGGGATGCCATACCTACATATAGGATTATACTTGATGAATCGAGCCACAACATTCTTGGTAACAGAAGCAAATGAAGCTGCCTCTACCCACTTTGTAAAATAATCAATGGCTACAAGAATGAAACAATGTCCATTGGAAGTAGTAGGTTTAATTTCACCAATCATATCAATGCCCCACATGGAAAAAAGGCCAAGGAGTAGTCAGAACATTCAACGGAACTGGAGGCACATGAACCTTATCAGCATAAATCTGGCATTTGTGACAAGTTTTGGAATGTTGATAGCAATCAGCTTCCATGGTAGACCAATAATAACCCTCTCTCAAAATCTTCTTAGCCATAGTATGCCCACTAGAATGAGTACCAAAGACCCCATCATGCATGTCCTCTATAATCTCTACTTCTTCTTTCTTATCCACACAGCGAAGCAAAGTTGAATCGTAACTGCGTTTGTAAAAAAATTCCATTACTCAGGAAAAACTTAGCAGAAAATCTCCTTAGAAACTTCTTATCATTGATAGATTCCCCTTATGGGAACTCTTGAGCTTCAAGATACCTTTTCACTTCATAGAACCAAGGCTTTTCCTTTACTCCTTTAGTACCCACCTCATTGCAGTATGCAGGTTCATCAAATCGATCAATAGTAATTCTGGGAGCTTCATCATCCCAACTGATTTCAAACATAGATGCCATGGTAGCCAATGCATCTGCCAACTGATTCTTTTCTTGTGGAATATGCCCAAAAGGGATTTTCAAAGTACGGGATCAAAGACAACACAAGCTCTCTGTAAGGGATGAGATTAGGATGCTTGGTGTCCCAATCTACTTTAACTTGACTAACTACCAGGGTTGAATCTCCATACACATTCAAAAACTGAATCTTCATCTCAATGGCAGCCTTGATACCCATTATGCATGCTTCATACTCAGCCATATTATTGGTACAATCAAAACAAAGTCTTGCAGTAATTGGTGTATAGAAGCCTTTTGGAGAGATAATCACAACACCAACACCATTACCAAGCGCATTAGAAGCTCCATCAAAAACAATAGTCCATCGGGATCCTTGTCTAGGTCCTTCATATTGTCTAGGTTCTTTAGTAATAATCATAATATCCTCATATGGAAACCCAAAGTCCATAGACTAATAATCATCCACTGCTTGATGAGCCAAATAATCAGCTACTACACTTCCTTAAATTGCTTTATGAGTAGTATATTGTATGTCATATTATGTCAAGATCATTTGTCATCTTGCTATTCATCCGGAGAGAGTAGGTTTCTCGAATATGTACTTGATTGGATCCATTTTTGAAATCAATAAAGTGGTATGGGTTAACATATATTGTCTTAGTTCGCAAGCACCCCATGCCAAAGAGCAACAAGTTTTCTCGAGCAGTGAGTATCTTGTTTCACAGTCGGTAAACGCTTTGCTAAGGTAGTATATTGCTTGCTCTTTTCGACCGGACTTGTCATGTTGCCCCAACACACACCCCATTGAGTTATACAATACTGTCAGGTACATAATCAAGGGTCTTCCTTCAACTGGTGGCATCAATATAGGAGGTTCTTGGAGGTACTTTTTGATCTCATCAAAAGCTACCTGGCATTCTTCATTCCATTCCATCACTTGATCTTTCTTCAACAACTTGAAGATTGGCTCACAAGTAGTAGTTAACTGGAAACAAATCCTGCAATGTAATTCAGTCGTCCAAAGAAACCTCTAACTTCCTTCTCAGTATAGGGAGCATGAATCTCTTGTATAGCTTTTACCTTTTCAGGATCAACTTCAATACCTTTACCACTGAAAATGAAACCTAAAAGTTTACCAGATCTAACTCCAAAGGTACACTTATTTGGATTTAATCTCAACTGGTATTTCTTCAACCTCTCAAACAACTTATGCAGATCATCAAGATGTTCTTCTTCAGTCTAATATCTGGCTATCATATCATTAACATATACCTCTATCTCATGGTGAATCATGTCATGGAACAAAGCTACCATAGCACACTGATATGTTGCCACAACATTCTTCAAACCAAATGGCATTACCTTATAACAAAAGTGCCCCATTGTGTAACAAATGTAGTCTTCTCCATATCCTCAGGTTCCATCTTAATCTGATTATAACCAGAGAAACCATCCATAAAAGAGATTACCTTATGTTGAGTAGTGTTGTCTACCATAACATCAATATGTGGAAGTGGAAAATCATCTTTGGGGCTGGCTTTGTTCAAATTCCTGTAATCTATACATATGCGTACCTTACCATCTTTCTTAGGCACCGGTACAACATTTGAAACCCATTGAGGATAAGAAGTAACAGGTAGAAACCCTGCATTGAATTGTTTCATCACCTCTGCCTTAATCTTTTCTGACATTTCAAGACGCATACGACAAACTTTCTGTTTTATTGGGCGACAATCCTCTTTCATTGGTAGATGGTGAACCACAATATCAGTATTCGGCCCTGGCATATCTTCATAAGACCAAGCAAAAATTTCCACATAGTCACGTAACATCTTAATCAACCTGTTCTTAACACCATCTTCCAATTCAGCACCTATCTTGACATCTTTCCTGTTTTCATCAGTTCCCTGATTCACAACTTCAATTGGTTCCTCATGTGGCTGTATAGCCTTCTCTTCTTGATGTAGCAATCTAGCCAGCTCTACAGGTACTTCACAATCTTCCTCCTTTCCATCCTCGACTTGATATATTGGATTCTCGAAGTCATAATTGGCAATAGCAGAATTGTTATCAACAGGATCCATAGTGGATGAGGATCTGCATTTTAGTTACGTGTGTGTGTGAAAGAACACATGGCTTTTTGATAAAAGAAAAAGTAAAAGAAAGATAAAGAGTGCAATATTTACGAAAGCGAGAAACGTCCATTGATTTTATTGAATGAAAATATGCAAATGAAATGACAACCCTAACAAGCACACCATTGTGCCCCGGGAAAGGCACAAGGCTCAAAAGTATTTAATTGTTCAAAATTACAAATTTATATTTAGAAAAATAAAATAGCATTTACTCCTGACTAAAGGAGATAGGAATAACGTCTTCAGCCTTCCAGTTGTAGAGCCCATCACCAATAGTAGGAAAGATCCAATTATCCAGGTTGTAATCTTCATCATAATCTCCCACAACATTGACTTGGTCCTTTATGATTCCTTTATTAGTGATACGAACAATACGAGCACGACGAACATCCTTATGAGATTCTGCAGTAAAACCCAAACCAAACTTGTCAGACTTGTAAGGAATGTCAGGAAGTTGACCCCAAATAGTACAACCACCATCTTCAACCACAACTTTAGCATCCTTGAGAGAGGCCATTGTAGGATGTACTCTGGTAACAGCAGGAACTGGTTTAGCAGCATGGATGGATTCAGTAGCAGGAACAACTTGAGGAACTACTTCAAATGTCTAGCAAGAGTCTCAACAAATTCACCCTCCATCTCAACATATTTAAAAGCATTCACATGATTGACCATGTATTCTTCCTCATCATAAACAGTGACAATCTTTTCTTTCACTGGATACTTCAATTTCTGATGTAAAGTGGAAGTCACAACACCTTCCCCATGGATCCAGGGGTGCCCAAGAAAACAGGAGTACGCAGGACGAATATCCATCACATAAAAAGTGGAATCAAAGACTTGAGAGCCTACTTTGATTGGGAGATCCACCACTCCATGCACCATTCTTCTTGAACCATCAAAGGCCCTCACCACCACATTACTTGGCCTTAACACCACGTCCTCAAGGTTGAGTTTGTCCAGAACCTCCTTGGGTAACACATTCAATGAAGAACCATTATCCACAAACACATGAGACAAAGTATTGCCCCTACACTATGGAGACATGCAGAGCTCTATTATGGTTTCTTTTAGCAGGGGTCAGATCAGCATCAGAAAAACTCAAACCATTATCACTAGTCAGATGAGCAACACAATTCTCAAACTGGTCCACAAAGATTTCATGTGGCACATGAGAAGTCTTCGGAAACTTGATTAAAGCCTTGGCATGGGCTTCAAAACTTAATAGTATAGATAACATAGTTTTTTAGAGGGAGTATGCCCCAACTGGCCAACAATATCATAATCACTCTTGCGGACAATTTTCAGTACTTCTTCCATCTGCTTAGAGAGATCTTCACTAACTGGTATCTCAACTTGGACTGGTTCAATCACTGGTCCTTTTACCCGAGCCTCAGTACTTGGCCCAGAGTTAGAGATATGGACTGGATCAACAACAGTCTTTGAGGTGTCTTATGGAGAGAAAATTCTTCAACTTCTAGTAACCTTGCTGGACCCAGGAATATTGTCAACATCAAGACTAACATCAATAGCAGGTGTATCAGTCAAAGGCTCTTGCTTGACACCATGGATATAAACATCAAAACCATAATTCTAGGGTATATCCTTATCAGAAGTATATGGGATAGGACAAGGAGTAGTAATAATCATTGAAGCCACCTTTGGCTCAGCAGTAATCTTCACAGGACTCTTAGAAGTGATCCTCACTAGACCTTTGGAAGTAATCTTCACAAGAGTCTTATCAACCATATCCACATCTTCAAGCTTCAGATTTTGGGCTAGACCTTCGCATAAACTCTCTATAGAAGGGGTCTTCTCAAATAATATAGTACGGTTGTCCATCAGACGTTGAATACCTTCCTTCAGTTTCCAACAACTATTAAGTTAATAGGCATAGAAAAAACAATCTTCATTGCAAACTGGAAATAAACCAGCTTGCATTAGCTTCTTCTTGATAATGGATAGAGGAGTAGTTAATTCATCCATAATATAAACATAAGAAAATTCATCAACAACATTAACAGTCTTCTTATGCTTAGGCATATGAGCAGTAATCACATTAGGAGTTTCAGGATGGTCAAACTCAATTTCTCCATTTTCAATCATATCCTGAATTTTGTTCTTCAATGCCCATCAATTGTTAGTATCATGGCCAAGACTATTAGAATGATATGCATACCTTGAATTGGGATTGTAACAAGGAGAGGAAGTGTTGGGATTCTGAGGAGGGTCCTTCAAATTAATCAACTCTCCTTTCAACATGTGTTGCAAAGCTTGAGCCAACAATATAATGATCTTTGTAAATTGCCTCCTAGGCTTGGGTTGACTGTTCTGTTGCTGCTCTTATGGTGCAGGTGCAGGATTAGAAATCAAAACATCTCCCACAAATTGGTTATGATTATTACGACCATGTTGACCATACACAACATTGGATTCCTTCTTCCTATTAGAAGGATTCTTGGTGGTACTTGAAGAGACAACCATCTGAATCTTTCCACTTCGTATCCCATTCTCCACGCGTTCTCCAGTCATTATCAGCTCAGTGAAACCAGAGGATGAGCTTCCAATGAGATGACTATAGAAAGGACCAGTCAACGTACTCATAAACATATCAACCAATTCCCTGTCAGTCAAAGGGGGTTGAACTCTACTTGCAAGATCTCTCCACTTCTGAGCATACTCCTTGAAACTTTCTTTAGAACCCATGGACATGCTCTGGAGCTGCATGCAAGTTGGTGCTAAATCAGAGTTATATTGGTATTGCTTATAGAAAGCCTCAGCAAGATCATTCCAATTACGATTGTTGGTGCTTTCCAGTTGATAATACCATACCAGTTGGGATCCAGTCAAACTATCTTGAAAGAAATGCATCCATAACTTCCTATTAGGAGTATGTGGTTGAATTCTCCTGACATAAGATCTCAGATGAACTTTTGGACATGACACACCATCATACACCACAAAAGTAGGAACTTTGAAGCCTATAGGGATGGAGACTTCAAAAATCAAACTCAAATATTCAAAGTCAAACCCATAAGTCTTATGTAGTTCTGTAGCATTCATTCGGTCCTCTAGTATCTTATACTTCTCTTCACCAGCCGGATCATGGTAATAATTCTCCTCATAATCATAATCTTCAACAGTACCATGGAGACTACCTTCTTCTTTTTCAGAATTTTCAGACCCTAAATTTTCAACTTCCTCATTTGTGTTGACTGGACCTCTGAACCTTCTACCCATATTGATGAAGCCAACTGGTTTTCTGGTCTTCTTATTTTTCTTGGTCAGAAGTGCCTTCAGCTCATCTTGTCCCCTGTACAAATTCAGAATCATCTCTTGAAATTGGGCATTCTGAGTCTGGAGTTCCTTGACAGTTTGTTCGAGAGACATTTCTGTTGAAATAAACAGCGAGAAGATAAGATACCTGTTTGTAAGAAACCCGTGATGCAATGATATGGTATGTAGATGCATATGCAATGTTTTCAAGGACCGCGGGATTTAAATTTGTTTAAAGAAAAACAAAAACAAATTTTTTATTAGTAAATGTTTAATATAAATTGCCCCTTGGGCTTACAATGAAAGGAAATAAGAATAAAATACAAAGAGATAAATATATGGGGTTTTAAGTCTCCCATGGACGCTTCCTCTTTATGTTGAGGTATGTGTTGAGGTTCCGCTCCTCGTGAAGTTGTCTTGTCAGCTCCAGAACTCTTTCTTGACAAGCTCTGAAATGATTCTCAAAAGTATCCATTTTCCCCTTCAATTGAATCCAGGAGTTCTGCAACTCTTCCAAATCAGTGGGCATGTCTGGGTGAAGGATAGTATAAGGAACATCTCCTTCAGCAACCGGCTCCATAGTGACCGGTAGAACAGCAGGATATGGCATCATAAGAGTTTGAGCACGAGATCGCACCATTCTGAGGTAAGGTTCCATAGGAATGGAGTACTTTGGTTCTAAAGTCTTGCTCTCAAATTTATTCACCTTGCTCCAAGCTCATATAAACCTTTGACGGTAACCCTGAAGATCGTTGCCGTAGTCGAACATAATACCCTGAATAAACATGTCATGAGGACCATCACTCCGAGCATAACCAAATTGACATAGATCTAAAGAAGGGTTGTAAGTAATGCCCCCTCTTATGCCAAGGAGTGCTACATTAGGGAACTCCCCATAACAGTCAATGATAGTAACACTCTCCATAGATCGAGAACACTAGTGAATATCTGAATGAGAAAGTGACATAATCCTTTTAGACCACCTTAACCCTTGTTCATTCTTCATAACTGATCGAGGAAGGTGAGAAATAAACCACCTAGCCATTAAAGGTATGCATAACATCAGAGTTCCCCTCACCTTTGTAGTACGAGTGTGAAGAGAGTGTAAGATATCTCCAAGTAATGTAGGCACTGGATTGCGAGTCAGAAATATGTTGATGGCGTGTACGTCTATGAACTGGTCTGAATTAGGGAACAACACTAAACCATAGATCAACAGGGCTAGGATCTCCTCAAAAGCATCATAGCTCATAGCATCCAAGAACACTTGAGCTTTCTCCATCAATACCTTAGCAAGAATACTCTTAACTCTGCTTCTCGTTTCTAGGACAATGTCTGATTTCTTCAAATATAGGGCTGCAACAATGACTTTAGGTTTAGGCTCTTTCTCTAAGCATGTGAAGGGTCTTTGATCAAGGATAGGTACACCAAATTGTTGCACCCCAAAATTTGCCCTCACAATACAAGACTTTGTGTGCTAAGAAGGTTCACAAGGTTCACAAGACCTTTCATGAGGTTCATGAAGTTTACAAGACACTTCACAAGGTTCACAAGACCTCCCATGAGGTTTACAAGATTCACAAGACATCTTATGAAGTTCACAAGGTTCACAAAGTTCACAAATAGTCAGAAGATTTGACAATTCCCTCAGACAATGCATCCTCCTAAGCAGTGCATCCAAAACTAGGGTTTTAACTTTAATCAGGATAAATGGATTTCCAAGACTTCAAGTGAGCTTCATAACATCTTATATGTGTTTAAGAATCCCCATGAAAAGTTTCAAGACTTTTCTCAAAGATTTGCTCAGTCAAATGATTAGATAAGTCAAAACTAGTCAAAGCAGTTAAAAAGTCAAACTGAGGTCAACTGTGGTCAAACCAAAGTCAAACTTCATGATGTTTTGCCAACATCAAGTATATGAATTAAAATTCATCATTTTATCAAGGGTTGATCATGATTCATCAAGGAGGTTTCAGATCATCAAGAATCAGGAGTTTCTAAATTAGGGTTGTCACATGAAAAGTCAACTGAAGTTTGACCAGCCATAACTTTCACATGCTTCATCACCAATTTTCCATCCAAATCTCATTTTGAATGAAATTGAATTCTCTACAACTTTGTGTCTCACAAGCCAAGCCCAAAAATGCTTCATTTGGAAGGTATGAGCTAAGACATTATAGGTCCTTTTGAAAGTCAACAAAATGTCAACAACTTCAAAAGGGCATAACTTGAGAATGGTAAATGATATGGACATGAAACCAGTGGGGTTGGTTAGAGGACTCTTCAAGCTTTCCAAAATGTCCAAGAACACCCTCATAGCATTAAAATTGAAGGATTTGTGCCCTTGCAAAGTTGGGAAATTTTTGGTTGGTTTATGAAGAAAATGGAGGTTTAAAACCAATTTTTTCTAAATGGGCTTGCCATATGATGATCCAATCCATACCAACACTTCATGCACGACCCAACCCACTCATTTTCTGATTTTTTATTTTTTATTTCATATTTATTTGAATTTTATTCATTAAAATACAAATTAAATTGAGATAAAATATAAAAAACATATATTTGAAAAGGATTTGGTTTCTAGAAGGTCTTAAAAAACATTTAAGCTTGATTGATACAAAAATAATGGAGATCACACCAATATGGCAATGCTAGATCAAGGAAAATCAAGTTTTAATGATCAATCTTTTTCAATCTCAAAAAGTCCAAAAATCCACAAGTTTGTTTAAATTCTTGACCTAATTTTAGTGTGTGGTATATATACAACATAAGACCAAGCTCTAGACACGAATTTCTGGCCTCCAAGAGTAAGTTCATACATTCAAAAATCTCACAAAAACTTCAATTAGGTTTCCTCTCTACAAGAGCTTTTAAGGTATTTTTAAGACATGGAAGGTTTCCTTGGACATCACAAAACCAATCCCAGCCATCAAAAGCATCAAAATCACCCTCATATGCATAATCCGATTCATCATATTCATGAACTTTTTGATTTTCGATTCTAAATATTGACTGTTTTTTAATGAGTTTTGATCAATGTTTCTTGTTTGTGATAAGTTAGAGATTGATTCTGGACAGGTTTTGTGAAGTTTCATCACCTAGAACGAAATCCACCATTTTTAGGGTTTCGATTGAGCTTTAGGGCTTTGTGATTTATCAAGCATAAATAAGTTCTGAAACCGTGAATCAATTCCAAATGACTTATAGACCTTGCTTGCATTCTTAATTCAATAAAATTGAACTGTTTTGAGGGTGTTTCAAATTCGCAGGTTTCTTGTGTTTTAAAATTCGCAGGAAAATGCATAGTTAAAAACGCAGCAAAATTCGCAGGAACCCTGAGGAAAAAGATGAAGTTTGCGCGCGTCTGGAAATTTGAAATTTTAACATAATATTTTATGATTTTGTTTTCATATTATTTCAGATGAGGTTGCTTGGCCTGGTGGTGAGAAGCGCTTGTGTATTGCTTAAGGGCTGGTGTTCGAATCCTGGCTTCAACAAGTTTTTGTTGTTTTTTCATTTTAATTGTTAAACGTAATATATTATGTATTGTAATGAACTTAATATCAGAAGCGCCCTCCCGGCTGGATGGAAAGTTTGCCTGCTGTAAACACCCCAAATTTGCCCTCACCCATTCACCATGGTTTGTGATCATTCTCATATGCATAAACACAATCATATCATCTCACATCTCATTTTTGATTCACTGCATTGGTTCTAAGTCATCTGCACCTAGGGTTTGTGATCTGAGCAATCCAAGGGCTTCTTGAGCCACTCCAAAGGCCACCAATCACTTCAAAGGGATCCATGTGTGTTCATCTATCATATTACATCCTCTCAAGGTCAAGATTTCCAAAGAATCACAAGAACTAGGGTTTGAATGGATGCAGAGCCAAGTTTGACTGCACAGTTGACCTTAAAATTAGGGTTTTGGTTTCAGAGGCCATAACCCCAAATTTTTTGGTCATTCTTGTTTCCATTGGTCTCTATATGGTATAGGGAGTATGCATATCAATTTTCATGAAGAAATTCCATGGGGAAGTCATCTGATCAAGGGTTGTCTTTCTGGACAAGTCAGTGCAAAATCAGGGCATCTGAGGCCCCCAATGACCCAACCAATGGGTGATCTTCATCATTTTGAGTGTATATGATCTTTATTTGATCATGGAAGAAGGTTGAAGTTCACAAAAATCAAGAATTTGGAAGTTTTGCAAATGTTGACTTTTTGGGCATAGTTGACTTTTTAAGAATGCTTCATTTTAGGTCATTTTTCAAGCCTTGATTCTTGATCCAAAAATGCTTCAAATGGAAAAACTTTGGTCATGAAAGTTGTAGATCTCATCTTTCCCTTTTCAAAAAGTACAAGAACATGATCAAACTCTTCTTGGATCAAAAGTTATGGTGTGACAAAGTTGGCTAAAATCATTGATTTTCAAGGCATGCTTCAAATGAGAATTTTGCAAAATCATGAACCAAAGCCAATTGCAACTTCTAATTCATTTCAAACCAGTATGCAAACATTCAATATGTCCTAAAAATCAGAATTGGACCAAGGTTTCACATGGTTATGGTTTGTGTAACTAGACTTTTTCATGAAGTTTCAAAAGTGTGCCAACTTGCAAAAACATCATTGTGCTTCTCTCCACTTGATGCATTGGCTGCTGGACCTTCCCAACATCACACACACACCATGCTGCACCAGAACCATATCTTGTACTAGCCTAGATCATGAGCCATACTTTCCTTACACAAAATTTGACTTTTTGCAAAAGCAAACTTACCAATCACTATAGGCCAGGTCACATCATCTGACCTATAGGATTAAAATACAATATCATTTGGCAAGCAAAATGTATCAAGAAGCCATGCTGAAACACTTCATACAATCACATTCACAAAACACACCCCAACTGCATATTGCTTCGAATCTCTCTGCCCAGCCATCAAACATACAAACTATTTCCACACTTCAACTCACCATACTTCATAGACCTCAAACCACCAAGAGCCAGGCCTGAAACAAGCAAGAACACCCCATTGCCATTTCTCACCTCAACTTGCAGTTTCATTCGAAACTCTCTCCATAGCTCACAAACATCTAAACAAACACCACAGACCTTCTCCACTCATTATTCTGACCACAAAGAACCATTCACAATGACCTGAAACTGCCTGAAACTCCATTGCCATTTTCAACTGAGTTGAAGCAGAAGCTGTCTAAACTCATCAACCAGCCATCATAAATTGCTCCAAAGCATTCAAACATCATCAAGAGGTCCTAAGGAGTGGATTGCACAAGGAGAAGTGGCCAGAAAGTCATCAGAGTGAAAGCTTCGAATCTCAGGTAGCTTGAAAAATATTTTTCCAGAAATCATTTCTTTTGTTCTAAACTTGTTCTTTGTGTCTTCCTGATCATGAATATGCTTTTAGTTTTTGAAATGGTGATGAAATGAACATTTAATTGATCTCTGAAACTTGCGTGCCCTAAAAATGTTTTGTTTCGATTCATGTGATTGAGGGAACATAAATGAGTTTTAGCTTGGGGTTTTGGTTCAGTGAAGTGTGGGAAGGATTTCTGTTTGTTTAGATTTCATTTTAGTTGCGTTTTGGGGGTTTTAGAAGTTTTCAGGTGGGGTTTCCACCGGAGAAGACGACCGGAGGTCTTCTCCGGCCACCTGAAAATGATTAGGGTTAACCAGCGTAATTAATGCAAGTTTGAATTTGGACCCTTGATCTGGCTGACTTTAGTTGACTCCCGCGTGAACCAATGGCTCAGATCTCTCATTAAACCCTAATCCTGATTATTTGAATTAATTAATTGTGATTAATTTTGAATTCCCCAGAACGAATCTCAGCCATTCAAACGCGCGCCAGTCAATTCCCGCGTGTCAAGTTTAAACCCTGGCCATTGGATTAGCATACTTTTCATTTAATTCAGTTTTTATTTCATTTTATTTCATTTCTTTTCTCCAATTTATTTAAAATAGCAAAAAATGTCTAAAAATTATGAAACTTTTTCTCTTAAGTTTTATTAATTTTTAGGACACAAAAATATTTTTATTTTTATTTTTATCATTAAAAAAGTATTTTAAAATATTTAAAAGTTTATTTTTAATTGATTAATGAGAATTAATTTATTAAAAATACTTTTAGGTATTTAAAAATCACCAAAAAATTCATGAAATGTTCTAAGACATTTAAAAACATTGTCCAACCTTCAAACCAAATTTCTTTTTTGATCTTGATGCATTTTAAGAATTTTTCATTGAATTAAATCATTTTTTGTGCATTATTTTGATCATAAGTTCAAAAAATCATTTCTGCCTATTTGAGAAGAGTTGGACATTGATTCTTTTTGCATTGTTTTGTGTTTAGCATGTAGTTTCTAGGATTAAATGGCCTTGATTTGATTCCTCATTTCCAATTTGTTTGGCATTTCTTTTGTTTAAAAGCCCTAAAAACCCTAATAACTTAGAAAAATCATAACTTGAGATTGGTTGAGAGTTGAGACCTCCCCTTTGGACCTTGGTTTAGTATAGGTTTAGGGTTTCTTTGGGTGGCATTTTCCATTTTTTATCTTAGGGTTTGCTTCTGTTTTTGGTTTTTGTTTGTTGTTTGATCCATAAACCCTAATTTGGGCTTCCATTTGCATCCTTCTTGCATTCTCTTGCATAACATGACTTGCCATGCCATTCCATGCCTCCATTTGATTCATTTGACATCTTAAGACATGTAGAAAACATGTTTGACCATTGCATCCCATATTTGCCATTTTGTTTGCCATGTATGTTTCATAACTTTTCATGTAAGATCATGCTCCTTAACTTGCATTATTTGCATCCATGAACTTGTATGAACATCTCCATGACTTGTCTCATGCTTGTAGCATCTCATAGCATCATTATCATCATCAACATGCTTCTGGTTTTGTTCTCATCATGTCATCTTATCTAATTTTGCATTGCATTGCATCTTTCTTCTAACATTTCAGGTGGTAAGTGAGGTTGAGAAGTGAATTTGCCTTCACTTCTCATAACTTTTTCTTTTCATCTCCCTTGCATCCATTGCTGCATTTTTGTTTGTGTTTGAGTCTGAGTCTGCTCATTCTTGTTCTTCTGACCTTCTTTCTTCAAGTGACTTGACTTCTTGAATGAAGCAAGTTGCTTTGCTTCTCTTGATCCTTTCATCTGCTTCCTGGTGGTTCCATTGAAGACTTGTTCTTGCAAACCTCACAAACCTTAGGAACAACCAAGCATGATAATGATTAGGGTTATGATTAGTCTCCCCTCTTAGTTTTACCTTTGTGTCTCTTTTGAGTCTTCTCTCCTCATCTCATAAATCAGGGACTAAACCCTAAAGGCTTTAAGGCTTTGTGATTAAGCTTATGCCTGCATCCTTCTATTAGGATGGAGTGTATAACTTTAATCCTAAGTGTTAAACCCTTAATGTGTTTAAATCCCTTAATCAATTCACTTAATAAGTAACAAGACATTACACTTGTAACTTGGGCCTTGCATTAGGGTTCTAATTCTTCCTTAATTGGTTAAGAAGGACTAACCCTAGTGTTAATGGACAAGTCCCCCTCAAGTTGTCTTACAAATCATAAAATTCACTTCTTCATCTTACCATTAAATAAAATCCATCTAATAAAGGCTTGTTTTGTCATGAGCTTAATCCCTAATCATGGATTAAGTTGAGGAGTTTTCCTCAGCTTAAACATTCTCATCTATTATCCTTCTTTTAGGATGGTGTAATGAGTCTGTTTAATCCTTGATTATGGCTTAACCTCATTACTCAACACTAAACAAAAACACCAAAAACATCTAATTAATCACAAGTAGGTTAATGATCTTAACCCTGCATCAAAGGTGATTAAGTGTGAGAATCTGACTTCACACTTAAGGTAATTCTCATTACCCCTAATCAGAGGGAAGATGTGATGAGCTTACTAAATCCATTGGTTTAGGCTTAAGCTCATTAACTTATGACAAACTTTCAAAAGGCAATAAAAGACTGAAAACTCAAAAACAAACAATAATCGTCTCCTTCGGGATTCTTTTCTCATCTCATTCACTCACCAACGAGAACTTGCTTCTTCCGTCTAATGCAAGACAGTTAGCACCTGAGCCAGACAGGTCATACACTTGAGCATAGACAAGTAAGCAGTTCACAAGTCAATTCATCTTTCAGTCTCTTTGGGTCGAACTACGGTGTTCTGACTTCCTCATTGCACGAGAGGATACGTAGGCATAACTTAACAGTTATCGAACAAAAGTCTCTGTACATTCCCCCTCTTTTCAGCTATTCTTTAAGCCTCATAGTCTTGAGCATCCTATTCCTGTTCTTGCACTGACACTTTCATACTTCACATCATTATACACTTCACTTCTTTTTACACTGACACCTGTACATCTTTTGCCAGCTCTTTTACACACAGATTGCACTGACACTACCCCTTTAAAACACAAATCTTTCAAGCGTGGATCCCGTCGAGTACGGCGGACAATCTGGGTGCTAATACCTTCCCAGGTTGTAACCAACCCCCTTTCTCAGTCTCTCTGGTTCGCAACCGTCTTATCCATCTTTTTCTAGGCCTATGCAGCATTGCCTTTCCTCCGGGATAAAAATGCCTAGCTGGCGACTCTATTCATCTCCAGTGAGTTCACGGCTGTGTGTTCTCATTGTCCCTCTCGCCGACCGTTCGCGTCTATACCTTCATCTGATCCAATTTTCATTTGTCGGGAGCGACAGCTTGGCGACTCTGCTGGGGAGCCTTATACTGCAACCAGGGCTTCTGGTTCTTTTTGTGGGTTCCTCCTAGCGCTTGTTTGATTTGTGTTTACTGGGGTGTTATGTGCTTATTTGTGTTTGTATTTTTGTATTTATTTTTTGCTTTATGTACAGTTGCTTTACTGCTTTCTTTATTGCTTTTGTATATATCATACTGTCATGCTGCTGGCTGGATCTGGTTTTGCTTTGGTGGGTGGGTGTTCCATTGAGAGTTAAGGTCCTATACCTGGGACCTGAGTGACACCTAGGCTAGAGTGAATCATATTCTTTCCCATTCCATTTCGGTCTGGTGCGGGAATATGAAACACGGTTCAGATGTGGGTTTCTTCTTGAGAACTCTGTGTTGCAGATTTCCTGCAATGCTAGGGCTATCTGGGAAGCCTGCTAAGTCTGGATGACCTTTAGTATTGACCTTCAGAAACTGAGGTGAATTAGAGGAGGAATTGTTATGGTTATTGTAAACACTGTACCTCCGGGTTAGAAGTGTTTACACTTCTCATAACTGATCCAAGTCTGAGGATCCTTGTTTTAGAACACCACCTGTGAGGGGGTTGGGCTGTTTACAGGTTTGCAGGTACCTTGACCTCAGAATACCTTGTTACTCTGATTATTTAAGAATACTCCAATTTGGGACAGTTCTTGTGATTCTAAAACCCTGGATATGTGGCTCTTTATTTGAGTCCCCCACCTTGGTTACTGGATTTATAGACCTCCATCTGGATTTCTTACACACTTGGACCTATATCAGAGTTTTGATCAGATCCAGCTCAGTCACAGACCCTTGCATTTCATTTGCATACATAATCATTGCATCATATTGACATTTGCTTATTTGTGTTTCAGGGTATCCATTTTCATCTGGTTTTGGTTTTGACCCCATTTTCAGTATTGACTTGTCTTCATCAGCTATCTGCTTCAGTTATCTCCTGCACCAGCCAGTCAGTGGCCCACTTCTTCAGTATTATCATCAGCACCTGCCTCTACTCAGTCTCAGCATCATGGCTCCTAAAAAGAGCAACATCACCTACCACTTCTTCCAGCCAGAGTTATCAGATATCAGGAGGATTCAGACCTTGATCACCCCAGATCACATACCTTTGTTCAGGGAAAGCTATGGAGATATACTTGATATGGTCATGGATCTGGACCCATCACAGAGAAGCTTGATCCACACCTGCATTCAGTTTTATGACCCTCCACTGAGATGTTTTACTTTTCAAGACTTTCAGTTGGGCCCCTTATTGGAAGAGTACTCCTCATTAGTTGGTATACCTATCAGAGGTGGAATCCCTTTCAACCCTGAGATGGTCTTTCCTGCTAATGGAGAAGTAGCAAAGGCTTTGCATCTGGAACCTGTCCTGATTGAGCAGCATATGACTTCTAAAGCTGGGATCCTTGGTTTCCATCTGGATTTCTTGATCTCTCAAGCTACCCTGAAAGCTTCTCTAGGAGAGTGGAAAGCTGTTTGTGCTTTACTGGCCTTGAGTATATATGGAATTGTATTGTTTGCCGATGAGCCTCGATTCATTAGCAAGAATGCAATCCATCTGTTCATCTTGAAGAACCCAGTGACAACTTTATTGGGGGATCTTTACTATTCAGTGCATCAGAGGAATGAAAAGCAGAGGGGGAGATTAGTGAGGTGTTGTGCTCCATTGTTCCACACTTGGCTTCTCAGGCATCTACCCAGGACAGATGCATTTTTAAACCCTCATCAGCAAAGCAACTGGGCTAAGAGACTCACTGTTCTAACCTCAACAGATATCAGATGGTGCACTCAGAGCACCAAGGGCAGGGATATCATCACCAGCTGTGGGCATTTTCCTAATGTGCCTTTGGTAGGAGTTAAGGGCAGTATTAATTACAATCCTCTGCTGTTCAGAAGGCAACTGGGCTATGCACTGGTCCACACTCCTAGGGCACAGGACTTGGTTGAGACCCTCTATTATGAGAACAAGATTAGTTTGACTGTTGTCAGGCAGGCTGCTTGGGCCTGGGATAATGTTCAAACCAAGGGAATAACCATTCTGGGGAAGTGCAACAATGTGGCATCAGCACAATATTATGAATGGTCCTGTGCCAGGGCCCAATTCTCTGGGATGCCCTTTACCATAGAAGACATGCCTGAGTCATCTTCAGCACCACCCCCTGCCACTATCAGTTTGGAGGAGTTTGAGAGCTTGAAGGAAAGAAATGAGAAGCTAACCCAGGCTTTGCAGAAGACCCTCCGGGAGAGGAGTGAAGGTATGAGGGAGATTGAGAGGTTGGAGAAGATGAGAATAGAGCATCTGACTAAGATTGAGAAGTCTGGGGATTATATCAAAAAGTCTAAGGCTGGAGAACAAATTCTGAAGAATGCTTGCAAAGAAGCCCAGTTCCAAAGAGCAAGGACAAACTTGTATTTGAAGGAGAGTCAAGCCCGGTGGGTCAGGATCACCGAGGCTCGTACTTTGGAAGACAAGAGAGTTCAAGACAAGATGGAGCAACTAGAAGCTAGTGCAAAAGAACAGCAAGAGGCCCTGGCAGCAGCCCAGAGGGAGATATCAGAGCTGAAGATCAAAGCAGGGGTGAAGAGATCAAAAGAACAAACTCAGCACAAGAAGCTCACTACAGCTGTTACAACCCGGAATCTCCTCATCAGGAATCTCACGGAGCGTCCGGCTGATCCTGTGACCGAAGCACTTCTCAAAGAAGTTCGTGAGGATGAGTTTGGTCTTGGTGTTTGATCATTTGTTTGTTGTTGCTTTCTTTCCATGTACTTTTATTTTCTTGTAATGTATTTTGACCCCTTAGAGGGCTTGTGTTGTAAAATGAACAAGTTGTATTATTTCACCTTCTGTAATATATTTGTGTTAGTTTGCTTCATCTGAGTTTTCTCCAAGCAACAACAACAATATCTTCAAGGGTCTGGAAGGGTCAAAACTGAATGCCAAACCGGATACCTTGAGAGCAAATAAGCATAACTACATTGCATGCTAACCCTTTGTTTGTTTTGTAGGTTTTGTTTTATTGTTGCTAACCTCTGTTGTGATACCCCAGGAACTATTGCTAGGCGCCGAGTTTTTCCCCTCAACCGTCCGCACCGCTATCCAACCCGAAACAACCTTCCGGGAATTCAGATGGATCAGATGCAGCAGGACCTTACTGAGGTCAGAAATCAAATGGCAAATGAAAGGCTAGAGATGAGGAATCAAATGACTCAGTTTATGGAAGTTATGAACAACATGGCTCAGAGCCAGGAAAGATTGAGAGCCATGGTGGAAAGGCAGAATCAAGAAGATCCGCATATAGGGACTGCCGGTACCAGTAACAATGAAAGAGTCCAACCTCACGTCAACCCTCCGGTATTTGGACCACACCTCCATCCTGAGGTCAATATTCCAGCAAATGTTCAAGGGACTGCCACCGCAGCCCGAGTACTTCAAGAAGATCCTCAAGAGGACCAATTCACAGTAATGGGCGCTGGTGAAGAAGCTTATGATAGAAGATTGGATGAGATAGCTGAGAAGTTGAGGTCCTTAGAATCTCAAAACTCTTTGGGCTTCGACGTCATGGACATGGGCTTGGTAGACGGGGTTAGGATTCCCCACAAGTTCAAGCCTCCATGTTTTGAAAAGTATAATGGGACTTCTTGTCCTCGAACCCATCTACAATCTTTTCTCGGGAGATTAAAAGCTTATACCATGGACGAGAAATTGTGGATGTTCTATTTTGAAGATAGCTTGACTGGAGCTTCGAGGGAGTGGTATTCCCATCTGACAAGAGCAACAATTAGATGCTGGAAGGACCTGGCAGAGGCCTTCATCAGACAGTATCAGTATAACTTAGACATGGCACCCAACAGGACCCTCCTAATGGGAATGTCACAGTCTTCAAGGGAGAGTTTCCGAGAATATGCCCAGAGATGGAGGCAATTGGCTGCTGCTGTTCAGCCACCTATGTCTGAACGGGAAATGGCAGATATGTTCATGAATACCCTTCAGGGAACTTATATTGACAGGTTGGCTGCTTTCTCTTCCACTAGCTTTGCAGATGTTGTCATAGCCGGGGAGAGAATTGAAAGCTTGTTAAAAATGGGAAAAATCTCAGACAACGGTGCAAGCTCGTCCAGTGGTACAAGAAAGCCTTTTGCAGGCCCGAGAAGAACTGGCGAGACCAATGCCATCCATTCAAACAGGGGCATGCCCCAATATGCTCAAAGGTCAATAGCAGCAGTCACCATTCCTGCTCCAGCACATCCTCAACCCGTCTATCAACCTCCTCAGCAAAACTATCAGCCGCAACCTCAGTACCACCAACAAAATCAGTATTCTCCAAGGAATTACAACAACAGCAACACCAACAACAACAGTCAACAAAGGCCATTCCAACAGAGGCCATCTCAAGCTAACAGAGTGATCGATCCGATCCCCATGCCATATGCTACATTGCTGCCACAGCTTCTGAAACTCAACCTAGTTGAGCTAAGAACGTTGGCACCTCCGGATCCCAACAGTCTACCAAGGAACTATGACTCCAATGCTAGGTGTGCTTTTCATTCAAACGCACCTGGCCACAGTACAGAAAAGTGCAGAGCCCTGCATATGAAGGTACAAGACCTGGTAGACTCCAAGGCTCTGAATTTCGCACCACCGCCCAATGTCAATAAAAACCCAATGCCAAACCATGGTGGTCCCAGGATTAACGCTATTGAAGAAGACAAGCCGTCTTATTTAATAACCAGTGTGGGACAGATCAGGACACCATTGGTAGAAATCAAGGCTCAGCTCTTGGAATGTCAGATGTTCCCAGGGTGTGAATTGGGTTGTGCTTACTGTAATATCTCGGTAAATGGGTGCGATAATTTGAGGAATGGCATAGACGGCCTCATTCAGAGTGGCCAACTTCAGATCACCACATCATTTCCAACAAATCCAGCAATATCATCAGCAACGGTTTCAGAACCTCCTACAACTGCAGCAACTATTGTTCCTGACAATTCTTCGGCTTCATCAACAAGTACTTCATCTATCATCTCAACTGATCAGTTTTCAACAAATTGTCCTGCTACAACTTCAGCTTCACTCCATTTTGAGACTCCTACAACAACAACATCATTTCTTCCGACAATATCTCCTACAACTCCAGCAACAAATCATGAAGATGTCTCTACTGTCACAATATTTTATGATCCTGAGAACAACTCTGCCTACCATTCAGAAGGTGCTGCTCCCATCAGAGCACCAGTTACAATCTTTTATGATCCACAAACAATTACAGTCCCTTCAGCAGCAGCAATCAGTCCAGTCACTGTCACGGTGCCTGGACCAGTACCATATGAAAGCAATAGGGCCATCCCTTGGCACTATGGCTCTGACGTGTACTGCGAAGGAAAAAGAATCACTCTTGAAACATCAACACCTGCACCACAAGTAGATAATGTGGGGGGAGGCGGAGGCTTCACTCGAAGCGGACGTCTCTTTGCTCCACCAATTCAAAGACCAACCGCCGAAGCAGAAGCTGCTGCTAAGGCAAAAGGGAAGAGCCCTGTGCAGGAAGATCAAGCTGTTAAAGAAGCCTTGAAGACGCCGTTCGATCAAGAAGTTGATGAGTTTATGCGAATCATCAAAAAGAGTGATTACAAAATCGTGGATCAGCTTCACCAGACGCCATCCAAGATCTCTATCCTCTCACTGCTTATGTGCTCCGAAGCCCATCGGAATGCACTACTCAAAGTCTTGCACGCAGCTTACGTGCCTGAGGAGATTACTGTCAACCAGTTGGAAACCGTGGTTGGAAACGTTACTGCTAGCAATGGGCTAGGGTTCACCAATACTGACTTGACAGCGGATGGCCGCAACCACAACAAAGCCTTGCACATCACCATGGAATACAAAGGGGCAGTCCTTTCTCATGTGCTGGTAGACACGGGGTCGTCCCTTAATGTCTTACCAAAGAAGGCTCTGGTGAAGTTAGAATATGATGGATTGGCATTGAGACCCAGCAACCTGGTAGTAAGGGCCTTCGATGGTTCTAAGAGATCGGTTCTGGGAGAGATCGAGCTACCTATGACAATTGGCCCACAGACCTTTAAAACTATCTTTTATGTGATGGACATTCAGCCCGCCTACAGCTGTTTGTTGGGTAGACCCTGGATTCACGCCGCCGGCGCAATAACGTCTACCCTTCACCAAAAGTTAAAATTTGAGTGGGAAGGCCAAGTTGTTACAATCTGTGGGGAGGAGGATATATTTGTTAGCCATCTGGCTACTTATAAGTATATTGAAATGGATGGGGAGATCCATGAAACAATGAGCCAAGGATTTGAAGCCTTGAATGTGAATGAAGCATCTGCTGTATCTGGGATCTCCATGTCATCATACCAACAAGCCCGGAAGGTTGTTGAGGAAGGAACTGCCCTAGGCTGGGGCAAGGTTTTAGCTGTGGAAGAGAAGAAAGACAAATTTGGGTTGGGTTACAGACCAACTCAACATCAAGCAAAGGCTGCTGAGAAGCCCGGTTTTGTCAGTAGGGGGATGCTTACCCCCGATGCTATCAACTGTCTGGAAGACGAGCTGGAAGAGGAACGCAACCTGGAAAGCTGGATTCGTCCAAAGATCCCGGGGAGCAGTGTCTCGAACTGGTCTTCCCAGGAAATTATAAGAGTTACTCATACAGAGTAATTATTATTTCCTGTATTTTTATAAGCATGCATCAAAGTCTTGCATCTTGCCCAAGATGACAAGACTCATTTTGTAATCGGGCCATCTGTACTTTTTGTGCAAACAAGATCAATTAATGAAATATCAGACATCTTTTTGCAAACGAGTCTTTTTCTTTTCTGCTCACTGTTTTTCCATTTTTCTTTTTTGTACAAAAAATAAATGGCGGTGTTTTCAAAATGATAACTTCATTTCACTTTTCTAAATAAGACTAAAATCAGATCACTAAAATGAACAAACTTAACCCTTGCAGAGAGTGCCTTCCAGACAGCACTGACAACAGCACGGCTATGACTCCGTATGACTTTGACAATCCAATCAATCAAGCTGACGAAGGGGTTGAAGGAGAATATGAGCTTCCTGAAGAGCTAGCCAGGTTGTTAAGACAAGAGGAAAAGGTTATTACTCCTCACCAGGAGGAGGTTGAAGTGATCAATCTTGGTACAGATGAAGACGTGAAAGAAGTTAAAATCGGGGCCTGCCTGCAAGACTCAGTGAAGAGACAACTGATTGATCTGCTTCAAGAGTATGTAGATGTGTTTGCTTGGTCTTACCAAGATATGCCAGGGTTGGATACCGATATTGTCGTGCACAAGCTGCCTTTGAGAGAAGAATGCCCTCCAGTTAAGCAGAAACTGCGCCGTACTCGGCCGGACATGGCAATGAAAATCAAAGAAGAGGTACAAAAGCAATGGGACGCCGGATTCCTTGCTGTAACCAGCTATCCACCGTGGGTTGCTAACATTGTGCCTGTGCCTAAGAAGGATGGTAAGGTAAGAATGTGTGTTGACTACCGGGATCTGAACAGAGCCAGCCCGAAAGATGACTTCCCTTTACCTCACATTGATGTATTGGTGGATAATACAGCTCAGTTCTCGGTATTCTCCTTCATGGATGGATTTTCAGGATACAACCAGATCAAGATGTCACCTGAAGACATGGAGAAGACAACATTCATCACACCCTGGGGCACGTTCTGCTACAAAGTGATGCCATTCGGACTTAAGAACGCTGGTGCAACATATCAACGGGCTATGGTGACATTATTCCACGACATGATCCATAAAGAAATAGAGTGTTATGTGGATGACATGATTGCCAAATCCCTTACTGAAGAAGACCATCTGGTAAATCTGCTCAAATTATTCAAGCGTCTGAGGAAGTACCAACTGAAGTTGAACCCCAACAAATGCACATTCGGGGTGCGATCCAGTAAGTTGCTGGGCTTTATTGTGAGCGAGAAAGGCATTGAAGTTGACCCTGATAAAGTCAAAGCCATCCAAGAGATGCCTGCACCGAAAACTGAGAAAGAAGTTCGAGGGTTCTTAGGTCGATTGAACTACATTTCACGGTTCATATCTCACCTTACAGCAACTTGTGAACCTTTGTTCAAGCTGTTGAGGAAAGAACAGACGGTCAGGTGGAACGAAGATTGCCAAAAGGCTTTTGACAAGATCAAGGAATACCTGCAAGAACCTCCAATCCTCATGCCTCCAGTTGAAGGAAGACCTCTGATTATGTACTTGACAGTATTAGAAGAATCAATGGGGTGTGTGCTGGGCCAGCATGACGAGTCTGGTCGAAAAGAGTATGCAATATACTACCTAAGCAAAAAGTTTACCGACTGTGAACAACGTTATTCACTGCTCGAGAAAACTTGCTGTGCTTTAGCGTGGGCTGCTCGCCGACTAAGGCAGTATATGTTGACCCACACTACTTTGTTGATATCCAAAATGGACCCAGTTAAGTACATTTTCGAGAAGCCAGCTCTTACCGGACGGGTTGCAAGATGGCAAATGATTCTCACAGAATATGACATACAGTACACTTCTCAGAAAGCCATCAAGGGCAGTGTACTATCTGAATATCTTGCTGAGCAACCCATTGATGACTACCAGCCTATGAGGTTTGACTTCCCTGATGAAGACATCATGTTCATTAAATCAAAAGACCATGAGGAACCTGTTCACACTGAAGGGCCTGACCCGAAAGAAGAATGGACTATGATGTTTGACGGGGCGGTTAACATGAATGGCCGTGGTGTTGGTGCAGTACTCATTACACCCAAAGGAGTTCACATGCCATTCTCGGCAAAACTCACTTTCAACTGCACTAACAACGAAGCTGAATACGAAGCTTGCATCATGGGTCTTGAGGAAGCCATTGACCTCAGGATCAAGACGTTGACTGTATTCGGGGATTCAGCTTTGGTAGTCAATCAAACCAACGGAAAATGGTACACCCACCAAGATCATCTGATACCTTACAGGGATTACACAAGAAGGTTATTGACTTTCTTCACAACAGTCAAGCTTGAGTATATCCCTCGAGACGAGAATCAGTTTGCAGATGCTCTTGCTACCATTTCATCCATGATCAAAGTTCAAACTGCTAACTTTGTACCTCAGATTTCAGTGTCCAGACTCGACAGGCCAGCATATGTGTTTGCAGCAGATGTTGTCAAAGACGATAAGCCTTGGTTCCATGACATTAAGTGCTTCTTGGAGGATCAAACATACCCACCTGGGGCATCTTCCAATGATAAGAAGACTTTGAGAAGGCTTGCTGGAAGTTTCTTTCTGAACACTGATGGGTCTTTATACAAAAGGAACTTTGATATGGTACTCCTCAGATGTGTTGACAAGACAGAAGCAGATTTATTGATGCATGAAGTGCACGAAGGCTCCTTTGGTACCCATGCTGGAGGACATGCAATGGCCAAGAAGTTGTTAAGATCAGGTTATTACTGGATCACAATGGATGCAGACTGTTGTGCTTATGCCAGGAAGTGCCATAAATGCCAGATCTATGCAGATAAGGTGCATGTGCCTCCCAACCCTTTGAACATCATGTCTTCACCATGGCCCTTTGCTATGTGGGGCATTGATATGATTGGCAAGATTGAGCCAACTGCTTCGAATGGCCACCGATTCATCCTGGTCGCCATCGACTATTTTACCAAGTGGGTTGAAGCAGCCTCATATGCAAACGTCACAAGGCAAGTGGTAGCCCGATTCCTAAAGAGAGATATCATCTGTCGGTACGGAGTGCCCGAGCGAATCATTACTGATAATGGTTCCAACTTAAACAACAAAATGATGGCTGAGTTATGCCGGGACTTCAAGATCCAACACCACAATTCTTCTCCTTACAGGCCAAAGATGAATGGCGCTGTTGAGGCGGCAAATAAAAATATCAAGAAGATTGTGCAGAAGATGGTAGTCACTTACAAAGACTGGCATGAAATGCTACCGTTTGCCTTGCATGGGTACCGCACGTCAATCAGAACATCCACTGGGGCAACACCGTATCAGCTTGTGTACGGTATGGAAGCAGTCCTACCTGTTGAAGTTGAATTACCCTCCTTACGGGTACTGATGGATGTTAAGCTGAACGAAGCAGAATGGGTCCGGTCCCGATATGAACAGCTGAGTCTGATTGAAGAGAAAAGACTGGCCGCAATCTGTCATGGGCAGTTGTATCAGAAGAGAATGAAGAAAGCCTTCGATCAGAAAGTCAGGCACCGAGAGTACCAAGTGGGAGATCTTGTGCTGAAAAGAATCCTCCCTCCTCATACAGACCACAGGGGCAAATGGACTCCAAATTATGAAGGGCCATTCGTGGTAAAGAAAGTTTTCTCTGGTGGAGCACTAATGCTCAGCACCATGGATGGTGAAGATTTCCCGTCCCCCGTGAATTCAGATGCAGTTAAAAAATACTTCGCATAAAAATGACCCGCTGGACACAAAAACAGAATGTAAGTCCAGGCAAAAATAGGGCATCCCGGCGAGTCAAAAACAGAATAAAAGACTCGGGCAAAAATAAGGGAAATAAATGAAAAAATGTACACCCGCTGAGTTGAAAAGCCGCATTGGACAACTCAGGCAAAAATGGGTATCCCGATGGATTGAAAACCCGAAAGGGCGATCCATGCAAAATAAGGGAATAAGCGAACAACTGCATTCTGAATTCGCCTGTATCACTTGCAACTTGGAAAGCTCCAACAAAATCAAGCTTCAATCAGAATCAGCCTTTTTCAGAAAGCAAGACGAGAAGAACGTCATTGTCATACGAGTCATAGCAGAAGAGGAAGCTCCTTAAAGCGTCGTCAACACCGCCAGCATTTTGTTTCTCAATTTATAACAATCTCCTCATTTCAGGAGATATGTTTCTTTGACTGTATCTTGCCAATGCAGGGCACATGAATTAATAAAACCAGATTTTTCAGTCATGTTTCGTTTCGTATATTTTTATTTGCAAAGGATGTCTGATGTCTCTAAAAAATCAATTGCATAAGTACAGATGCTTTTCTCCAAAAAATGATGATAATAAAACACATGCTTGCAGGGAATATACTTACTCTTGAGAGTGCTTAACTCCTATGACGGAATCCAGTAGAGGATACCTCGGGACCTTTTGTGCGTTTCCTTATCTTTGCAGGATTGCGGGTATCCAGAACGCAACTCGGGGCATGCGAGCTACATCTCAGCAAGCTGGCAAATCAACAAAAGGCCTCAGCACCCGAAGTGCTCTCTCCCCAGCTGAGTTGCCTCTCATGACTCCCTCAGCTGAGCTGCCACTTGCTACTGCTCCCAGCCGAGTTGCCATCTCGTCCTCAGCCGGAGTACAGGAGTCAGGGAATCATCTCCCCACAGAGTTCCAGCCTCTATCCAGAAGAGCAATGCATGAAGATCACAACAGAGTGAAGAAAGCTTCTGCAAACTCCAGCTGGGCCTCTCATTTATTAGGATAGGTCTATCAGTGACCCGTATCCCCAAGCAAATATCATCTTATTAGATCTACCAATGATCTCATCCCCAGCTGGGAGGTCCATTTCAAACAGATCAGCCAGAGATCTTCGCAGCAACGGGATCCGAATCCCGGTTTGATATCTTTGCATAATCATGGCATTTGCATCATATTATCCCCTCAGAGCGTAGCATTCCGTCTAATACGGAGCATTACGGCAAAAGTCAAACGCATAGCATAATCATAAGCCATGTTCTGAATTAACACTTGTGAATAATAGCAGTTCATCAACATACAGAAGAAAAATCCCCACCAGAGTTACCAGCAAGAGCAGTTGCCTCACAAATCATCAAACACCAGTATATACACCTTTTGGCACCCGTCCGTGCCGTCTTTCCCCAGTAAAGTCGCCTGAACACTCTTTACAAACAAATCACCCGTATTACAGATACGTCATGACACCCGTCCGTGTCACATCACCAGCAGAAAGCCGAAGACATCCTCTTTGCACTCACATATACCTATATATACACTTTCTTGACACCCGTCCGTGTCATATCCCCAGCGCAGTCGCTTACACTCTTACAACCCAGATACTTGTTGATATCACACTTTTCTCCTTTTGACACTCGTCCGTGTCACCCTCCCCAGCAGTTAAACACCATCTATACAACACTCGCTCTCATACAGATACTCGTCCGTATCTTGTACATACCAGTTATATACCCACAGATTCAACAGTAGTCTTTGTTCTTTGTTAACCAGTTGGTACTCGTCCGTACCATCATCTCAGAACATTGCGTCTAATGTTTGTTTCTACATGATACTCGTCCGTATCATAGTCGTAAGGATGCTCGTCCGCATCCTTAATCCATACACTGTGTCAAACACTTTTGTCTTCTTGAATATAGACACTCGTCTGTGTCTACTATTCCCCAGAAGAGTCCCTTCAGATTCAACACTCGTCCGTGTTCCTTGTTAACCAGTTGATACTCGTCTGTATCATCATCTCTGAACACGTGTCAGTTTGTTTCTACCTGATACTCGTCCGTATCATAGCCTTAAGGATGCTCGTCCGCATCTTTAATCTATACACAACATCTAAATACTTACACTTTCCTTTCTTGGTTGTGAACGCTCGTCCGTGTTCACTATATCCCCAGTAGATCACCAACAAAGCATTTTCTTTTATCTGACACTCGTCCTGTGTCATGATAACCCTGAGAGCAGCCGTACCCTGCTAGGTGGTCGTCCTCCACTTCTTGATGGTCGTCCTCCATCATGCTCATCCGATGGCCGTCCCCATCGTTGATTTTAGCAGCCGTCCCCTGCTAGGTGGTCGTCCTCCACCTTTTGATGATCGTCCTTCATCATTTTATCCAATGGTCATCCCCATTGTTGATTTCGGTTATCTGGCATTCGTCCTATGTCATGAGAAACCTCGAGAGCAGCCGTACCCTGCTGAGTGGTCGTCCTCCACTTCTTGATGGTCGTCCTCCATCATGCTCGTCCGATGGCCGTCCCCATCGTTGACCTTTTCTATCCGATGGCCGTCCCCATCGTTGATATTTTCGGCAGCCGTACCCTTCCAGGTGGTCGTCCTCCACCTTTGATGGCCGTCCCCATCATATTTCTTTTATCCCCAACAGAGCAGCCGTCCCCTGCTAGGTGATCGTCCTTCACCTTTGATGGCCGTACCCCATCATCTGTTTATTTCATTTATTCTTTAACCCGATGGCCGTCCCCATCGTGGTCCCTTTTCTTTTTTAGCCCGATGGCCGTCCCCATCAGTGGTTACTTTGCCTTATGAACTTGATGGCCGTCCCCGTCATGTTTCATTAAATCCTCAGAGAATTTTACAGCTTTATCTTGATGGCCGTCCCCATCATGATTTTATTTCCCCAGCTAGTCGGCCGTTCCCGTCTTGGCTTTACCTTTTATCCCCAGCATGTCGGCCGTCCCCGTCATTGCTATTTATCCAGCAGTCGTCCTCTGCTCGACGGTCGTCCTTCGTCGCCCACACCTTACAATATACTTTATTTTCCTTTACAATCTATATCCCTTTTCTTCTTCATTTCTGTGAGTGCAAATTTTGGACTGTCTTTGGTATTCAACCACAAGTTATCTTGTTTGCCTGTTAAGTCGTTGCTTACAACCTGCACAGCTAACTCATGTTTGAATAGGGGCAGCTGTAAACACCCCAAATTTGCCCTCACCCATTCACCATGGTTTGTGATCATTCTCATATGCATAAACACAATCATATCATCTCACATCTCATTTTTGATTCACTGCATTGGTTCTAAGTCATCTGCACCTAGGGTTTGTGATCTGAGCAATCCAAGGGCTTCTTGAGCCACTCCAAAGGCCACCAATCACTTCAAAGGGATCCATGTGTGTTCATATATCATATTACATCCTCTCAAGGTCAAGATTTCCAAAGAATCACAAGAACTAGGGTTTGAATGGATGCAGAGCCAAGTTTGACTGCACAGTTGACCTTAAAATTAGGGTTTTGGTTTCAGAGGCCATAACCCCAAATTTTTTGGTCATTCTTGTTTCCATTGGTCTCTATATGGTATAGGGAGTATGCATATCAATTTTCATGAAGAAATTCCATGGGGAAGTCATCTGATCAAGGGTTGACTTTCTGGACAAGTCAGTGCAAAATCAGGGCATCTGAGGCCCCCAATGACCCAACCAATGGGTGATCTTCATCATTTTGAGTGTATATGATCTTTATTTGATCATGGAAGAAGGTTGAAGTTCACAAAAATCAAGAATTTGGAAGTTTTGCAAATGTTGACTTTTTGGGCATAGTTGACTTTTTAAGAATGCTTCATTTTAGGCCATTTTTCAAGCCTTGATTCTTGATCCAAAAATGCTTCAAATGGAAAAACTTTGGTCATGAAAGTTGTAGATCTCATCTTTCCCTTTTCAAAAAGTACAAGAACATGATCAAACTCTTCTTGGATCAAAAGTTATGGTGTGACAAAGTTGGCTAAAATCATTGATTTTCAAGGCATGCTTCAAATGAGAATTTTGCAAAATCATGAACCAAAGCCAATTGCAACTTCTAATTCATTTCAAACCAGTATGCAAACATTCAATATGTCCTAAAAATCAGAATTGGACCAAGGTTTCACATGGTTATGGTTTGTGTAACTAGACTTTTTCATGAAGTTTCAAAAGTGTGCCAACTTGCAAAAACATCATTGTGCTTCTCTCCACTTGATGCATTGGCTGCTGGACCTTCCCAACATCACACACACACCATGCTGCACCAGAACCATATCTTGTACTAGCCTAGATCATGAGCCATACTTTCCTTACACAAAATTTGACTTTTTGCAAAAGCAAACTTACCAATCACTATAGGCCAGGTCACATCATCTGACCTATAGGATTAAAATACAATATCATTTGGAAAGCAAAATGTATCAAGAAGCCATGCTGAAACACTTCATACAATCACATTCACAAAACACACCCCAGCTGCATATTGCTTCGAATCTCTCTGCCCAGCCATCAAACATTCAAACTATTTCCACACTTCAACTCACCATACTTCATAGACCTCAAACCACCAAGAGCCAGGCCTGAAACAAGCAAGAACACCCCATTGCCATTTCTCACCTCAACTTGCAGTTTCATTCGAAACTCTCTCCATAGCTCACAAACATCTAAACAAACACCACAGACCTTCTCCACTCATTATTCTGACCACAAAGAACCATTCACAATGACCTGAAACTGCCTGAAACTCCATTGCCATTTTCAACTGAGTTGAAGCAGAAGCTGTCTAAACTCATCAACCAGCCAGCATAAATTGCTCCAAAGCATTCAAACATCATCAAGAGGTCCTAAGGAGTGGATTGCACAAGGAGAAGTGGCCAGAAAGTCATCAGAGTGAAAGCTTCGAATCTCAGGTAGCTTGAAAAATATTTTTCCAGAAATCATTTCTTTTGTTCTAAACTTGTTCTTTGTGTCTTCCTGATCATGAATATGCTTTTAGTTTTTGAAATGGTGATGAAATGAACATTTAATTGATCTCTGAAACTTGCGTGCCCTAAAAATGTTTTGTTTCGATTCATGTGATTGAGGGAACATAAATGAGTTTTAGCTTGGGGTTTTGGTTCAGTGAAGTGTGGGAAGGATTTCTGTTTGTTTAGATTTCATTTTAGTTGCGTTTTGGGGTTTTTAGAAGTTTTCAGGTGGGGTTCCCACCGGAGAAGACGATCGGAGGTCTTCTCCGGCCACCTGAAAATGATTAGGGTTAACCAGCGTAATTAATGCAAGTTTGAATTTGGACCCTTGATCTGGCTGACTTTAGTTGACTCCCGCGTGAACCAATGGCTCAGATCTCTCATTAAACCCTAATCCTGATTATTTGAATTAATTAATTGTGATTAATTTTGAATTCCCCAGAACGAATCTCAGCCATTCAAACGCGCGCCAGTCAATTCCCGCGTGTCAAGTTTAAACCCTGGCCATTGGATTAGCATACTTTTCATTTAATTCAGTTTTTATTTCATTTTATTTCATTTCTTTTCTCCAATTTATTTAAAATAGCAAAAAATGTCTAAAAATTATGAAACTTTTTCTCTTAAGTTTTATTAATTTTTAGGACACAAAAATATTTTTATTTTTATTTTTATCATTAAAAAAGTATTTTAAAATATTTAAAAGTTTATTTTTAATTGATTAATGAGAATTAATTTATTAAAAATACTTTTAGGTATTTAAAAATCACCAAAAAATTCATGAAATGTTCTAAGACATTTAAAAACATTGTCCAACCTTCAAACCAAATTTCTTTTTTGATCTTGATGCATTTTAAGAATTTTTCATTGAATTAAATTATTTTTTGTGCATTATTTTGATCATAAGTTCAAAAAATCATTTCTGCCTATTTGAGAAGAGTTGGACATTGATTCTTTTTGCATTGTTTTGTGTTTAGCATGTAGTTTCTAGGATTAAATGGCCTTGATTTGATTCCTCATTTCCAATTTGTTTGGCATTTCTTTTGTTTAAAAGCCCTAAAAACCCTAATAACTTAGAAAAATCATAACTTGAGATTGGTTGAGAGTTGAGACCTCCACTTTGGACCTTGGTTTAGTATAGGTTTAGGGTTTCTTTGGGTGGCATTTTCCATTTTTTATCTTAGGGTTTGCTTCTGTTTTTGGTTTTTGTTTGTTGTTTGATCCATAAACCCTAATTTGGGCTTCCATTTGCATCCTTCTTGCATTCTCTTGCATAACATGACTTGCCATGCCATTCCATGCCTCCATTTGATTCATTTGACATCTTAAGACATGTAGAAAGCATGTTTGACCATTGCATCCCATATTTGCCATTTTGTTTGCCATGTATGTTTCATAACTTTTCATGTAAGATCATGCTCCTTAACTTGCATTATTTGCATCCATGAACTTGTATGAACATCTCCATGCCTTGTCTCATGCTTGTAGCATCTCATAGCATCATTATCATCATCAACATGCTTCTGGTTTTGTTCTCATCATGTCATCTTATCTCATTTTGCATTGCATTGCATCTTTCTTCTAACATTTCAGGTGGTAAGTGAGGTTGAGAAGTGAATTTGCCTTCACTTCTCATAACTTTTTCTTTTCATCTCCCTTGCATCCATTGCTGCATTTTTGTTTGTGTTTGAGTCTGAGTCTGCTCATTCTTGTTCTTCTGACCTTCTTTCTTCAAGTGACTTGACTTCTTGAATGAAGCAAGTTGCTTTGCTTCTCTTGATCCTTTCATCTGCTTCCTGGTGGTTCCATTGAAGACTTGTTCTTGCAAACCTCACAAACCTTAGGAACAACCAAGCATGATAATGATTAGGGTTATGATTAGTCTCCCCTCTTAGTTTTACCTTTGTGTCTCTTTTGAGTCTTCTCTCCTCATCTCATAAATCAGGGACTAAACCCTAAAGGCTTTAAGGCTTTGTGATTAAGCTTATGCCTGCATCCTTCTATTAGGATGGAGTGTATAACTTTAATCCTAAGTGTTAAACCCTTAATGTGTTTAAATCCCTTAATCAATTCACTTAATAAGTAACAAGACATTACACTTGTAACTTGGGCCTTGCATTAGGGTTCTAATTCTTCCTTAATTGGTTAAGAAGGACTAACCCTAGTGTTAATGGACAAGTCCCCCTCAAGTTGTCTTACAAATCATAAAATTCACTTCTTCATCTTACCATTAAATAAAATCCATCTAATAAAGGCTTGTTTTGTCATGAGCTTAATCCCTAATCATGGATTAAGTTGAGGAGTTTTCCTCAGCTTAAACATTCTCATCTATTATCCTTCTTTTAGGATGGTGTAATGAGTCTGTTTAATCCCTGATTATGGCTTAACCTCATTACTCAACACTAAACAAAAACACCAAAAACATCTAATTAATCACAAGTAGGTTAATGATCTTAACCCTGCATCAAAGGTGATTAAGTGTGAGAATCTGACTTCACACTTAAGGTAATTCTCATTACCCCTAATCAGAGGGAAGATGTGATGAGCTTACTAAATCCATTGGTTTAGGCTTAAGCTCATTAACTTATGACAAACTTTCAAAAGGCAATAAAAGACTGAAAACTCAAAAACAAACAATAATCATCTCCTTCGGGATTCTTTTCTCATCTCATTCACTCACCAACGAGAACTTGCTTCTTCCGTCTAATGCAAGACAGTTAGCACCTGAGCCAGACAGGTCATACACTTGAGCATAGACAAGTAAGCAGTTCACAAGTCAATTCATCTTTCAGTCTCTTTGGGTCGAACTACGGTGTTCTGACTTCCTCATTGCACGAGAGGATACGTAGGCATAACTTAACAGTTATCGAACAAAAGTCTCTGTACATTCCCCCTCTTTTCAGCTATTCTTTAAGCCTCATAGTCTTGAGCATCCTATTCCTGTTCTTGCACTGACACTTTCATACTTCACATCATTATACACTTCACTTCTTTTTACACTGACACCTGTACATCTTTTGCCAGCTCTTTTACACACAGATTGCACTGACACTACCCCTTTAAAACACAAATCTTTCAAGCGTGGATCCCGTCGAGTACGGCGGACAATCTGGGTGCTAATACCTTCCCAGGTTGTAACCAACCCCCTTTCTCAGTCTCTCTGGTTCGCAACCGTCTTATCCATCTTTTTCTAGGCCTATGCAGCATTGCCTTTCCTCCGGGATAAAAATGCCTAGCTGGCGACTCTATTCATCTCCAGTGAGTTCACGGCTGTGTGTTCTCATTGTCCCTCTCGCCGACCGTTCGCGTCTGTACCTTCATCTGATCCAATTTTCATTTGTCGGGAGCGACACCTGCGTATTGCTTAAAGGTCCTGGGTACGAATCCCCCCCAGGCCTTTTGGTTGTTTCCTTTTTTTCATGATTTTTCCAGGCTAGATAACAAAACCAATTGGAGTGGGTCTGCTACCAGCGCGCGCATGTAGCCCAGTGGCTGTGATATTCTCCAGGTATTGGGGAGGTCCTGGGTTCAAAACCAGGCCTCCCCCTTTTTCTTTTACTTCATTATTTTTCTTGTTTTTATTTGTTTATTATTATTAATTTAAATTAAAACTATAACCCTAATTTTCTAAAAGCCTAAAATATTTTGTAAAAAACCCTAATTAATCCTAATAATTTTTATCAAACCCTAATTTTCTCCTATTTAAAACTTAATCCTATTTTATTTAATCATATATATTTTTTATTTTGTTTATAATTTAAATATTGTATATAAATATGTTTAAAATTAAAATTCTTAATCTAATTTTGTTAATATGATAATATGATATAAATTGTTTATAATTTAATTTTTGTATATAAATAATTTTTAATATATGTTTAGAAATAGTTAAAAATTGCTAATTTAATTTTGTAATTATAATTTTATTTTCATAATATGTTCATAATTAACTTAATTTTTATAATTTGCATATAACTTAAAATTTTATAATATTTAGTATATAATTATTTATATTTTATTCTTAAATCTTAAAAAAATAATTGTTCATTGATTTTAATATTTTTGCTTATATTATGATTATGTGATATTTATTATTTTATTACTAACCCCATTTATATATTATGATTTATTATTATTTTTTTACTAACCCAATTATTATTATTATTTATTTTTGCTTATTATATTTAATTTTCTTTAATTATTATTATTATTATTATGTAATTGTTCCTTGGATGTAATATTTTAGTAATAATGTTTATTTTTATGCTATGGTTAGTAAATAGGGAGTGTAACATGTTTGTATATTTAAAATTAATTTAGATCACTAAATTTAAAGATAAATATTAAAATTGTACACTCACACACGTAAGTCGATCTTTGATCGCCATCTCACTTCCATAAGGGTACCTCTCATGTTGCCTAAACAAAAAGGTCAAGTAGGGTGTATAAAGCAAAGTCCCTAATTCACATCATCTAGTCCCTTAAACAGATAAAAGATCAAGTCCCTTCGAATGTTGCCTTCGTAATGATCTTATCCCTTTCGAATAAAGATGATAAGTCCCTTTCGAATTGCTTATACACCCCACAGTTGCCTAAATAACAGATGACTCTTCACTTGTCCCTCACATCCAAGGTAATGAATACCTATTCCTTAATAATAGGGATAGTCTTACCATTTAAAGGATTCAAGAACAGAAAAGACTTAAAACTTAGGGTAGGTTCCTCTTAGATACTTGCTCACTCTTCAAAACAATTTCAAACACTTCACACATTTCAAACAATTTTCAAAACAAAGGTTTTTTACGCATCCGTACATGGATCATTATAAAACTCTTAAGAAAATTTTTATTCACACATTTCACATTTCAAAACATTTTAAAGTGAGCTAAGTAACTAAGAGCCCATGGATAACCATGGATGTAAAGGGTGCTAACACCTTCCCTTTACATAACCTACCCCCCGGACCCAAAAATCTTTTAAAAGTTCTTTCCTGTTCATTTATGCCTTTCCTTTGGATAAAATAAAAGTCGGTGGCGACTCTTGCTATCCGCAACATAACTAAAGTCAGTTCTCCCACCGTGTTACAGAACTGGCGACTCTACTGGGGATTTAAATTAAAGAGGGGTACCCTTAGGAATTAGATCACTTTAAAATTGTTTGCCTTGTTTTCTTTATACTTACTTGTTGGGCTCTTATGTGTGAAAGATCCTAACCCGGATCTAGTGTACCTTAGGTAAATGGCAATAGACCAAGGAAACTATACGGCGTATACCGATATGGTTGATCTGGTGGCCATAGTTAGTGTGACTTCTTGGTTAGTGCTTATGTTCCTTAAGTCAAGTTGAGGATAATATGAGGCTGCCATATGTTGTCAATGCACTAACTAACTTTTAGAACCCTAGTTATCCCATCTTGGCCTTTAGAAAAGTAGTGAGATAACCGGCTTTGGTGAAGACTGAAGTTGGTTGATACTCGATACTACGCTCATTGAGATCCTAAACTTGGAGGGTTTTGGTTAGCAAGTAAGTTGCCTACTGAACAACCACCCTTGTGAAGGATCAATGATATTGAGATCCCTTAGAACCTGGTTACTTTTGTAGGACAGGATGAACCATCTAACTTCAGGGGAGGGTACTTACCTTTGAACCTCATGCAAGCCTTTAAACCTAGGGCTATTGTGTGACTTGTTTGTGTGTGCCACATGTTTGTGATTGAACATAACATCATGAAATCATCATGCATCATAAGCATAGCATTTTCACTAACCATTTCAAGGACCAAAGGATTTATCTTTGTTCTTTGTTGCAGGTCATGGCTTCTGCTCGTAGAAACACTATCAGGATCAACTTTGTGGGCATACCTGCTAAGCTTAAAGAGTTGGTTTCTCAAGTGTCTGATCATTCCCAGTTCATCAAGAGACATGGTCACCTATTGGATCTAGTCACTTCAGGTTTCAGTGAAGACATGATGAGTGTTCTGTTTCAGTTCTTTGACCCTAAGCACCATTGCTTTACATTCCCCAACTATCAGCTGGTTCCTACGATGGAAGAGTTCTCTAAACTTCTGGGTATACCTGTTCTTGATCAAAAACCCTTCACAGGTTTGGAGAAGGAGCTTAAACCAGAGGTTATTGCTGCAGCTCTACATCTGAAGAAGTCTGACATTGTTCTAGAAATGAGAAGCAGAGTCAAAGGTATTCTTGCTAAGGTATTAATGGATAAGGCTCAAGTGTTCTTGAAAGCTATGAGCTATGATGCTTTTGAGGAGATCTTAGCCTTGTTGATTTATGGCTTAGTGTTGTTCCCCAATCCTGATCAGTTCATAGACGTTCATGCCATCAATATATTCCTGAGTCACAATCCAGTGCCTACCTTAATTGGAGACATCCTGCATTCTCTTCATACTCGTACTACAAGGGCAAGAGGAACTTTGATGTGCTGCATACCTTTGCTTCCTAAGTAGTTTATTTCTCACCTTCCTCGCTCAGTAATGAAGAATGAGCAAGGGTTCAGGTGGTCCAAAAGAATTATGTCACTCTCTCATTCAGATATCCATTGGTGCTCCAGATCTATGGAGAATGTCACTATCATTGACCGTTGTGGGGAGTTTCCTAATGTGCCACTTCTAGGCATAAGAGGAGGCATTACTTACAACCCCTCTATAGCTTTACGACAATTTGGTTACGCTCGGAGTGATGGGCCACATGACATGTTGATTCAAGGCATTGTGTTTGACTACGACAACGATCTTCAAGGTTACCGTCAGAGATTCATACGAGCATGGGGAAAAGTGAACAAGGTTGACAGCAAGACTCTGGAGCCTAAGTACACTATTCCTATGGAGGCTTATCTCAGATGGGTGCGATCTCGTGCTCAGACTCTCATGATGCCATATCCTGCTATCCTGCCAGTTACCATGAAACCTGTTGCTGAAGGAGATACTGCTTATACCATCCTTCACCCAGACATGCCTACTGACATGGAAGACTTACAGAGATCCTGGATCCAGTTGAAGGAGCAAAGGGATACTTTCGAAGCTCATTACAAAGCAAACCAAGAAAGAATCCTGGAACTAACAAAGCAACTTCACGAGGAACGGAATCTCAACTCATACCTCAACACAAAGAGGAAACGTCCATGGGAGACTTAAAACCCCATCCTTTGTATTTATTACATTTCATTTTCTATAAGCCCAAGAGGCAAAACAAATTTATTACTAATAAAAGTCTACTTTCTTGTTTGTTTAAGCAAATTTAAATCCTGCGGTCCTTGAAAACATTGCATACGCATTAACATTCCATATCACTGCATCACAGGTTTATTGTGCACAGGTTTCTTATCTTCTCGCTGTTTATTTCAGCAATGGCTCTTGAGCAAACAGTTAAGGATCTCCAGGCACAAAATGCACAGTTCCAAGAGCTGATCCTGAACTTGTCCAAGGGACAAGATGAGTTGAAGACACTGCTGGCTAAGAAGAAGAGTCCTGAGGACAACAAAGATGATCAGCTGAAACAACTACAAGCTGAGATAGCAGAGATGAGGACCCAGATGAATGGCCAGGTGGCTCTTATCCAAAGTTTAGCTCAGGGGCAAGAAGAGCTGAGAACCTTTGTCCCAAAACTTCAAAGTAATGGAGTCAGGAACCTAATTATCAATCAACCTCCGTTAAAACAAGCTGATTTGGTTGAAAGGAAGATGAGGATAAAAGAAGGTAAGAAACCGGTTACCACTGATTGCTCTTCAGTTAAAGAAAAAAGACATGGTAAAGTTAATCCACCTCAACACAAGGGATGTAGAAGACAGTTTATCAAATTCATCACTCCAATGTCACAAGTTCTGCAATGCTTATTGGAGATGAAACTAATTTCCTTGAAAAATTCTCCTCAAAATCCTAAAACTTCCTCTCCTCGCTATAATCCCAAGGCAAGGTGTGGGTATCACTCCAACTGTCCTGGACATGATACTAATAGTTGTTGGACATTGAAGAAAAAGATCCAAGACCTGATTGACGAAGGAATCCTAGAGGTTACTCCAGAAGGTCAAGTTGAATTCTACTATCACCCATCAAACACCGAAGCTGCAAGACAAGTTGCCCAGTGTAGCAAGAAAGGAAGCCTACCTATTCCTGTTGAGATATGGGGCACCTTGGGACATCCAATTGGTAAATTTGATTTCATGGTGAAGTATACTCCTCCTGAAAGTTCACAGATTGCAATTGAGGACATTCAGCCAACTGGATGGGACAACATTTGAATTTTCATTTGTAATTTCTTTTATTTGTTTGAACACTTACTATTATGTTAAACTTTTGTTTTCATTAATGCATTGCATATGTTTGCCTTGAATTAATCCATTCGTTCCAGTATATTTTGAATTATGCTTCTTATTTCCATCTTGTGATATTTAACTCCTGATAAAGCTATAAGCCTGTAGAGGGAGGATGACGAAAACAATACCATAATATTAGGCAGTATGCTTTTGAACAGACTATGCTGACGATGTACAGGCATTGTTTCAATTCCTAAACAGTGGAGATATAAGGAAGTTAATCCCTAGTCAACCCTTTTGAGCCTATGAAGTAGGAGTTTTTATTCTCGCACAAATTAAAACCCTTATTCATAACCCGGGGCAGGGTAGTTACTCGGTTAACTCAAATATGCCAATTATCTGTGTTGTACACAACTAATGATGGTTCTCTATAATCATTAAACCTGACAGTCAATATCCAGCAAAAGAACAGTCTTGCTAAGTCAAAACCTATGAAGGAGACTTAGTAAAACACTAAGACATCCCGCTGACTGTAACCTTGAAATAAGCAGTTCAGGCAAAAAGAAGGGATAAAAAAAGAAAAAAAAGAGGTCACTATGAATCCTCAACAAAGAAAGATGACTGAAGGTTCAAATAAATTTTGGGTTTCTGAACCATCACAAATGTCAGTGTTACAATTCCAAACTACTTTGGAACCTCAATGCATAAGTTAACTGAGTATAGGACTGAAGAACATCATGGAGATTGGGTTGGGTACAAATAAAATTTGAGCCTTTATCCTTTGTTTCTTAAACCGTGAACCAGGCCACGTTATAACCCTTTAAAAGTCCTAACTGAAGCATGGTTAGTTCGAAAGCGTACTGCTACAAAAAGGTATCCTGACTCCTTTAGGGCTTATTATAAAACTTGAGTTAATATAACAGTTTTCTTAATAAAATTTTTTTTTTAAAAATAATTCTTCAAGACAGACATAAGCATTGCATTTTTGAATATATTTGTTTGCATATACATGAGTGTTTGATAAACAAAGAAACTTACAGGATGAATGTTCAATAAATCAAAGTCCTTCCAATAAACAAAGTTGCTTCCTGGATCAAAGTCCATGTATACAAAGGGGAATAGTCATTATCTCCCAATCAAGGGGGCAGGCTATGATACGTCCTAACTCATCTGGGGCAATCAAGACAGGATTCAATTATGTTTAAGTAGCCAAGGGCAGGTCTCCTCATCTACCTGAATTACCAAGGGTAACATTACAAAGTTCATAATGTGTAAACACCCCAAATTTTCCCTCACCCATTCACACCATGGCTTGTGATCATTTCATATGCATAAACACCATCATAACATCTCATATCCCATTTTTGATTCACTGCATAGATTCTAAGTCATCTGCATCTAGGGTTTGTGATCTGAGCAATCCAAGAGCTTCTTGAGCCACTCCAAGGGTCATCAATCACTTCAAAGGGGTCTATATGGGTTCAAGCATCATATTATATCTTCTCAAAGTCAAGAATGCCAAAGAATCACAAGAACTGGGATTGGTGTGGAGGCAGAGCCAGGCTTGACTGCACAGATGACCTGAAATTAGGGTTTTGGTTTCAAAGGCCATAACTCCAAATTTTTTGGTCATTCTTGTTTCTATTGGTCTCTATATGGTATAGGGAGTATGCATATCAATTTTCATGAAGAAATTCCATGGGGAAGTCATCTGATCAAGAGTTGACTTTTCAGACAAGTCAGTGCAAAATCAGGGCATCTGAGGGCCCCAATGACCAAACCAAGGGTTGATCTTCATCATTTTGAGTGTATATGGTCTTTATTTGATCATGGAAGAAAGTTGAAGTTCAAAAAATTCAAGAATTACAAGTTTTTGCAAAGTTGACTTTTTAGGGCATGGTTGACTTTTAATGAGATGTCATTTTATGCAACTTTTTCAACCCTTGCTTTTTGATCCAAAAATGCTTCAAATGGAAAAACTTTGGTCATGAAAGTTGTAGATTAGATCTTTCCCTTTTCAAAAAGTACAAGAACATGACCTAATTCATTTTGGATCAAAAGTTATGGTTTGTCAAAGTTGGCAAAAATCACTAAATTTCAAGTTATGCACCAAAAGGAAAACTTGCAAATTCATGTACCAAGCATTCTAGTGATTTCAAAATGACTTCAAAACTTCATCATATGACCATACATGACCTAAAAAACAGAATTGGCCCAAGGGATTTTGCATTGCTTGCTTTGGTTTTCAAAGATCCTTAAGTCATTTTCCATTACAAGTGCAAAGTTGGATTTTTGGCAAAGTCATTTTCCAAAGAACTATGTGACTACTAGCTGACTTCTATACATTGCCATGACTAAAAGAAGTTCCATGCTACAAAATCCAGCAAGAAATGCCTCTTGTACTTAGCACAAAATCTCAAGATAGCACAAGTGAGCAAGTTGCAAAAACCATCATCACACCTCACCCACTTGTTGCCTTGGCTGCTGAACCAGCCCTAGCCTTTCCCCTCACCATGCTGCGCAGCCCACAGCCCTTGTACTTGGCTAGAGGTTGCCCATGCTTTCTCTTACACAAGAGTGGACTTTTTGCAAAAGTAGCTACACCAATCAATAAAGCACAAGTCACATCCTCTGACCAATCCCATTAGTTTATACAAACAAATGGCAAGCCAAGCAACATAACACACAAGCCTGAAGCACACTAGAACTCAGCATCCTCATTTTCACTCCCTTGAGCAAAAACCTTCGAATCTCATCACACAACTCACAAACACACAAACCCACTTCATAGATCAACTCAACATGTTCCTCTGATCACAAAGCATCCATCACCATAGCCTAAAACCCCCAGAATCACAAATACGATTTCTGCCCCCCATTGAACAGAACTTGTTCAAACCTCCAAACCAGCCATCACAAACTCTTTCCAAGCATTGAAAGCTTCTCAGGAGTCCAAGTGGAGTTGATTGCAAGCAAGAAACCAGCCAGAAAGTGCCAGGAGTCAAAGCTTCGATTCAGGTAGCCATGGAAATTCATTTTTCCAGAACTCTCTTTTCTTGTTTCTAAAATGATCTTTATGTTTCCCTGAGTGCATTGAACCTTTTATTTTTGAAAATGATTGAGTTTTGAGTTTGTATGCTTGATCTGAAAGTTTGCCCGAAAAAATGTTCTTGCTTGTTTCTCTTGATTCAGTGAAGATAAATGTTGTTTGAGTTAGGGTTTAGGTTTAATGATGTTCAAGGATGAAATCTGGAGAGTTTGGTGATGATTTGATGCGTATTCAGTGAGATAGTGGTTTTGGCTTGCCGGAGAAGACGGCCGGAACAGTGTTCCGGTCGCCTGAAAGTCATTAGGGTTTGTTTAATTAGGGCTAAGTGTAATTAAGCCAGTTTGAATATGGACCGTCCAAACCCGCGCGCAGTCAACTCCCGCCCTTGCCAGTTTGAATCTCATGCGTTGGATCTGATTACTTTTCTTTTTCAGTTTAAAAATTCATTTTATTTTCACAATATTTCATTTGTTTTATACAATTTATTAAAAATAGCAAAAATGCTTTAAAAATTATGAAATTTATTACCAAGGGTTTCATTAATTTTTAAAACACAAAAATATTTTTATTTTCATTTTTTGCATTAAAAAAGTATTTTTAAATATTTAAAAGTTTATTTTTAATTGATTAATGGAAATTAATTTATTAAAAATACTTTTAGGTATTTAAAAATCACAAAAAAATTCATGAAACCTTTAAAAACATTTAGAAACATTGTCCAACCTTCAAACCAAATTTATTTTTTGATCTTGATGCATTTTGAGAATTTTTCATTGAATTAAAATCATTTTTATGCATTATTTTGATCCAAACTTCAAAAAATCATTTCTGCCTAACCCTAAAGAGTTGGACCTTGATTCTTTTTGCATTGCATTGTGTTTAGCATGTAGCTTGTGAGATTAAATGGCCATGATTTGATCTTTCATTTTCAATTTGTTTGGTAATTTTCTTGTTAAGGAACCCTAAAACCCTAGAAAACTTAGAAAATTCATAACTTGAGCTAGGTTTAGAGTTGAAACCTCTCCTTTGGGCAGTGGGTTAGTATAGGATTAGGGGTCCTTTGAGTGCATTTTCAATTTTTTATAATGTTGTTTGCTTCTGATTTTGGTTTGTGTTTGATGCTTTGATCATAAACCCTAATTTGGGCTTTCATATGTATCCATCTTGCATTTGCATTCATGCCTTGACTTGCCATGATATTTTATGCATCCATGTGATTCATTTAACATCATAAGACATATTGGAAGCATGTTTGACCATTGCATCCCTCATTTGCCATGTTGTATGCCATATGCATCTCATAACTTTTCATGTATGTTCATGTGTCTTAACTTGCTTCATTTGCATCCATGGGCTTGTATGATCATCTCCATTTGTTGTCTCATGTTTGTAGCATCTCATAGCATCATTAACATCATGAATGTGCTCCTGGTTTTGGTTTGCATCATACTATTTCATCTCATTTTGCATTGCATTGCATGTTCCCTTCTAACTTTTCAGGTGGTAAGTGACTTTGAGAAGTGAATTTGCCTTCACTTCTCATAACTTCTCTTCATCTCTTTCATGCATCCTTGCTGCATTTTACTTTGTGTTTGAGATTGAGCTTGCTCATTCTTCTTCTTCTTACTTTCTTTCCTCAAGTGACTTGACTTCTTGAATGAAGCAAGTTACTTTGCTTCTCTTGATCCTTTCATCTGCTTCCTGGTGATTCCATTGAAGACTTCTCTTATAAAACCTCACAAACCTTAGGAACAACCAAGCATGACAATGATTAGGGTTTTGATTAGTCTCCCCTCTTAGTTTTACCTTTGTGTCTCTTTGAGTCTTCTCTTCTCACCTCATAATCAGGGACTAAACCCTAAAGGTTTTAAGGCTTTGTGATTAAGCTTATGCCTGCATCCTTCTATTAGGATGGAGTGTATAACTTTAATCCTAAGTGTTAAACCCTTAATGTGTTTAAATCTCTTAATCAATCCACTTAATAATCACCAAAGACATCACACTTGTAACTTGGGCCTTGCATTAGGGTTCTAATTCTTCCTTAATTGGTTAAGAAGGACTAACCCTAGTGTTAATGGACAAGTCCCCCTCAAGTTGTCTTACAAACCCTAAAAATCACTTCATCATCATATCATTAACTAAAATCCACTTAATAAAGGCTTGTTTTGTCATGAGTTTAATCCCTAATCATGGATTAAGTTGAGGAGCTTTCCTCAGCTTAAACATTCTCATCTATTATCCTTCTATTAGGATGGTGTAATGAGTCTGTTTAATTCTTGATTATGGCTTAATCTCATTACTCAACACTAAACAAAAACAACAAAAACATCTAAATAATTACAAGTAGGTTAATGATCTTAATCCTACACCAAAGGTGTTTAAGTGTGAGAATCTGACTTCACACTTAAGGTATCCTCATTACCCATAATCAGAGGGAAGATGTGATGAGTTTACTAACCCATTGGTTTAGACTTAAGCTCATTAACTTATGACAAACATCCAAAAGCAATAAAAGACTGAAAACAAAAAAACAAACAATAATCGTCTCCTTCGGGATTCTTTTCTCATCATTTTCACTCATAAACGAGAACTTGCTTCTTCCGTCTAATGCAAGACAGTTTGCACCTGAGCCAGACAGGTCATACACTTGAGCATAGACAAACAAGCAGTTCATCAGTCAATTTATCTTTCAGTCTCTTTGGGTCGAACTACGGTGTTCTGACTTCCTCATTGCACGAGAGGATACGTAGGCATAACTTAACAGTTATCGAACAAAAGTATCTGTATATTCCCCCTCTTTCTAGCCTCATTCTTTCAGCCTCATGATCTTGAGCATTTCACTCTTGTTCTTACACTGACACTGTATATATATTACACTTCACATTTCCTTTACACTGACACCTGTACATTCTTTTCCAGCTCTTTTACACACAGATTGCACTGACACTACCCCTTTAAAACACAAACCTTTTAAGCGTGGATCCCGTCGAGTACGGCGGACAATCTGGGTGCTAATACCTTCCCAGGTTGTAACCAACCCCCTTTCTCAGTCTCTCTGGTTCGCAACAGTCTTATCCATCTCTTTCTAGGTCTATGCAGCATTGCCTTTCCTCCGGGATAAAAATGCCTAGCTGGCGACTCTATTCATCTCCAGTGAGTTCACGGCTGTGTGTTCTCATTGTCCCTTTCGCCGACCGTTCGCGTTTGTACCTTTATTTGGGCCGGTCCCATCTATCGGGAGCGACATAATGCCAGGGGCATAGTCATTGTTTCCTAATCAAGGGGGCATACCAAGTTACTGTTCAATTCATTCAGGGCAATCAGTTCTAGATCCAACAGTGCTTAATAGCCAGGGGCAGCTCTTCTCATATATTTGAATTACCAAGGGTAACACTACAAAGTTCATGATGTCAAGGGCATATTATTATGGGGCATTCTGCTTAGTTCTCCTGAGGTAACTACATTCATATACTTCCATTATGGGACAATTCATCCTCAACCAAAGGGGCAATGCTTTCTTTTCAAATCTAGAATCCGGAGCGTATATGGTCCATCACAATTTGAAGACACATTCCTCTCATTGTGTTACCTTGATATTGGATTCTCAGCAGAAGCCATGATGGAAATTGATTGTCTACGCCAGTAGCATCAGATGATGTCAGTATCATGTCTTCAGATCCAGCTATGAGGATTTCTGGGAAGGTGTTCAAGAAAGTTAAGAATCTCAGGAGCTCTAAAATCCAATTGTGCACTCTCGAAGTTGAAACGATTCTGTTTTCAAATTCAGCTTTACTTTTCCCTCTGAATCCAGATTTACTTTTACCCTATTTACATAAGAAAAACATCCATTGGTTGTGTTTGAATGTATGTATGCTTTTGAATATGATTGATGTTTACCAGAAATGCATAAATGCTGAATATGATTGATGTTTACCAGAAATGCATGAAAATGCAGTAATAGTATTTACTAAGGACGAATGAGGGAAGGAATTCAACGAAGGTTCGCCGGTTCATCCCCACAAGACAGCTACAAGTCCCCCAGTAGGGCAAATCCATCTTCATAAGTACTTCAAGTCACATCTCCCCTGGAATTTATATCCATCTCTTTTATCCTCATACGGATAGTCGGGAATTTACTCTTCCAATAAGAGTACGACGAACGAAGACGGGAGGTTATGTATATCCTATTATCAAATGAAGACGGGAGGTTATATATACTATATTATCAAACAAGATGGGAACAAGTTCCTCATATTCTTCAGCAACAAATCGGGATTTATTTTCCCTGGCCAGCAGTTGTTATACGAAGATATTCAGATGCTTCAGGCTGCATGATTCATACATACATCATTTACATCATAACATACATATACATAAATACATAATATATTACTTAAGCACATCATATCATAAATACATAATACATTACTTAAGTGCATCATATTATACATGCATACATAATGCATAAAATAATATTATTATACAGGGTGTTATAATCTTGTTTTTTAGATTAATTCTCCAGCAGACAAATTTCATCAACAAATTGTGACTATTGGGCCGTTGTTTATCTTCCCAAAGGTTACCATTTCCTCAGGATGTTGTTATCCTCCTGAAAGCTATCAATCCCTCAGGACGTTGTTTATCCTCCTGAAAGCATATCATTTCCTCAGGACGTTGTTTATCCTCCTGAAAGCATATTATTACCTCAGAACGTTGTTCATCCTTCTGAAAGCATATCATCATCTCAGGATGTTGTTTATCCTCCTGAAAGCATATTATCTCCTCGGGACGTTGTTTATCTTCCTGAAAGCTATTATCACTTCCTCAGGATGTTGTTTATCCCCCTAAAAGCATATTATTACCTTGGGTCGTTGTTTATCTTCCCAAAGGTTACCACTTCCTCAGGACGTTGTTATCCTCCTGAAAGCATATCATCACCTCAGGATGTTGTTTATCCTCCTGAAAGCATATTATTTCCTCAGGATGTTGTTTATCCTCCTGAAAGCATATTATTACCTTGGGCCATTGTTTATCTTCCCAAAGGTTACCACTACCTCAGGACGTTTTCATCCTCCTGAAAGCATATCACTACCTCAGGACGTTGTTTATCCTCCTGAAAGCGTATCTTGACCTGGGGCCGTTGTTTATCTTCCCAAAGGTTACATCATTTCTTCAGGACGTTGGTTATCTTCCTGAAAGCTATTACCACTACCTCAGGACGTTGGTTATCTTCCTGAAAGCTATTACCACTACCTCAGGACGTTGTTTATCTTCCTGAAAGCTATCATTATATCTTCATATTTTGGACTGCCTTATCCTCCAAGAAATGTACCTGAAGAATGTTTCTCCAAGTGGCATCTTTAAGCCCACTCAAGCATATTCAATTAGTCATCAGTATTACTCTACGCACCGGTGAGTGCAAATTTTTGGGCTTTTGTGTTCAATCCCCTTCAACCTTCAAGGTCACGACTGGCAAATAAACCATTCTAACCCCTCAGGTTTCAGAAAATTGAACAGGGGCAGCTGTTGCACCCCAAAATTTGCCCTCACAATACAAGACTTTGTGTGCTAAGAAGGTTCACAAGGTTCACAATTTTGGGGAAATTTTTGGTTGGTTTATGAAGAAAATGGAGGTTTAAAACCAATTTTTTCTAAATGGGCTTGCCATATGATGATCCAATCCATACCAACACTTCATGCACGACCCAACCCCCTCATTTTCTGATTTTCTGATTTTTTATTTCATATTTATTTGAATTTTATTCATTAAAATACAAATTAAATTGAGATAAAATATAAAAAAACATATATTTGAAAAGGATTTGGTTTCTAGAAGGTCTTAAAAAACATTTAAGCTTGATTGATACAAAAATAATGGAGATCACACCAATATGGCAATGCTAGATCAAGGAAAATCAAGTTTTAATGATCAATCTTTTTCAATCTCAAAAAGTCCAAAAACCCACAAGTTTGTTTAAATTCTTGACCTAATTTTAGTGTGTGGTATATATACAACATAAGACCAAGCTCTAGACACGAATTTCTGGCCTCCAAGAGTAAGTTCATACATTCAAAAATCACACAAAAACTTCAATTCGGTTTCCTCTCTACAAGAGCTTTTAAGGTATTTTTAAGACATGGAAGGTTTCCTTGGACATCACAAAACCAATCCCAACCATAAAAAGCATCAAAATCACCCTCATATGCATAATCCGATTCATCATATTCATGAACTTTTTGATTTTCGATTCTAAATATTGACTGTTTTTTAATGAGTTTTGATCAATGTTTCTTGTTTGTGATAAGTTAGAGATTGATTCTGGACAGGTTTTGTGAAGTTTCATCACCTAGAACGAAATCCACCATTTTTAGGGTTTTGGTTGAGTTTTAGGGCTTTGTGATTTATCAAGCATAAATAAGTTCTGAAACCGTGAATCAATTCCAAATGACTTATAGACCTTGCTTGCATTCTTAATTCAATAAAATTGAACTGTTTTGAGGGTGTTTCAAATTCGCAGGTTTCTTGTGTTTTAAAATTCGCAGGAAAATGCATAGTTAAAAACGCAGCAAAATTCGCAGGAACCCTGAGGAAGAAGATGAAGTTTGCGCGCGTCTGGAAATTTAAAATTTTAACATAATATTTTATGATTTTGTTTTCATATTATTTCAGATGAGGTTGCTTGGCCTGGTGGTGAGAAGCGCTTGTGTATTGCTTAAGGGCTGGTGTTCGAATCCTGGCTTCAACAAGTTTTTGTTGTTTTTTCATTTTAATTGTTAAACGTAATATATTATGTATTGTAATGAACTTAATATCAGAAGCGCCCTACCGGCTGGATGGAAAGTTTGCCTGCGTATTGCTTAAAGTTCCTGGGTACGAATCCCCTCAGGCCTTTTGGTTGTTTCCTTTTTTTCATGATTTTTCCAGGCTAGATAACAAAACCAATTGGAGTGGGTCTGCTACCAGCGCGCGCATGTAGCCCAGTGGCTGTGATATTCTCCAGGTATTGGGGAGGTCCTGGGTTCAAAACCAGGCCTCCCCCTTTTTCTTTTACTTCATTATTTTTCTTGTTTTTATTTGTTTATTATTATTAATTTAAATTAAAACTATAACCCTAATTTTCTAAAAGCCTAAAATATTTTGTAAAAAACCCTAATTAATCCTAATAATTTTTATCAAACCCTAATTTTCTCCTATTTAAAACTTAATCCTATTTTATTTAATCATATATATATATATATATATATTTTTTTTATAATTTAAATCTTGTATATAAATATGTTTAAAATTAAAATTCTTAATCTAATTTTGTTAATATGATAATATGATATAAATTGTTTATAATTTAATTTTTGTATATAAATAATTTTTAATATATGTTTAGAAATAGTTAAAAATTGCTAATTTAATTTTGTAATTATAATTTTATTTTCATAATATGTTCATAATTAACTTAATTTTTATAATTTGCATATAACTTAAAATTTTATAATAGTTAGTATATAATTATTTATATTTTATTCTTAAATCTTAAAAAAATAATTGTTCATTGATTTTAATATTTTTGCTTATATTATGATTATGTGATATTTATTATTTTATTACTAACCCCATTTATATATTATGATTTATTATTATTTTTTTACTAACCCAATTATTATTATTATTTATTTTTGCTTATTATATTTAATTTTCTTTAATTATTATTATTATTATGTAATTGTTCCTTGGATGTAATATTTTGGTAATAATGTTTATTTTTATGCTATGGTTAGTAAATAGGGAGTGTAACATGTTTGTATATTTAAAATTAATTTAGATCACTAAATTTAAAGATAAATATTAAAATTGTACACTCACACACGTAAGTCGATCTTTGATCGCCATCTCACTTCCATAAGGGTACCTCTCATGTTGCCTAAACAAAAAGGTCAAGTAGGGTGTATAAAGCAAAGTCCCTAATTCACATCATCTAGTCCCTTAAACAGATAAAAGATCAAGTCCCTTCGAATGTTGCCTTCGTAATGATCTTATCCCTTTCGAATAAAGATGATAAGTCCCTTTCGAATTGCTTATACACCCCACAGTTGCCTAAATAACAGATGACTATTCACTTGTCCCTCACATCCAAGGTAATGAATACCTATTCCTTAATAATAGGGATAGTCTTACCATTTAAAGGATTCAAGAACAGAAAAGACTTAAAACTTAGGGTAGGTTCCTCTTAGATACTTGCTCACTCTTCAAAACAATTTCAAACACTTCACACATTTCAAACAATTTTCAAAACAAAGGTTTTTTACGCATCCGTACATGGATCATTATAAAACTCTTAAGAAAATTTTTATTCACACATTTCACATTTCAAAACATTTTAAAGTGAGCTAAGTAACTAAGAGCCCATGGATAACCATGGATGTAAAGGGTGCTAACACCTTCCCTTTACATAACCTACCCCCCGGACCCAAAAATCTTTTAAAAGGTCTTTCCTGTTCTTTTATGCCTTTCCTTTGGATAAAATAAAAGTCGGTGGCGACTCTTGCTATCCGCAACATAACTAAAGTCAGTTCTCCCACCGTGTTACACCAATAGCTTGGAGAATTCCTCTATTGTAGGAACCAACTGATAGTCGGGGAACGTGAAGCAGTGATGTTTAGGATCCTAGAACTGAAATAGGACACTCATCATGTCTTCATTGAATCATGAAGTAACTAGATCCATCAGGTTCCCATGTCTATTGATGAATTGGGAGTTTTCAAAAACTTTAGAGACCAATTCCTTAAGCTTAGAAGGTATCCCTACAAAGTTGATCCGAATAGTGTTCTTACGAGTGGAAGCCATGACCTGCAACAAAGAACAAAGATAAATCCTTTGGTCCTTGAAATGGTTAGTGAAAATGCTATGCTTATGATGTCATGATGCCATGATGTTATGTTCAATCACAAACATGTGGCACACACAAACAAGTCACACCATAGTCCTAGTTTTGGAGGCTTACATGAGGTTTAAAGGTAAGTACCCTCCCCTGAAGTTTAGTTGGTTCATTTTGTCCTACAAAAGAAACCAGGTTCTAAGGGATCTCAATATCACTGATCCTTCTCAAGGGTTGTTGTTCAGTAGGCAACCGACTTGCCAACCAAAACCTCCCAAGATTAGAATCTCAATGAGCGTAGCATCGAGTATCAACCAACTTTAGTCTTCACCAAAGCCGACTATCTCACTTCTTTCTAAAGGCCAGGATGGGTTAACTAGGGTTCTACAAAGTCAGTTAGTGTTATGACAAAATATGGCAGCCTCAGGTTATCCTCAACTTACTTAAGGAACATAAGAACCGACCAAGAAGTCACACCAACGTAGCCACCAGATCAACCATATCGGTATACACCGTACAATTTCCTTGGTCTATTGCTACTTACCTAGGGTACACTAGATCCAAGTTAGGATCTTTCACACAAAAGCCCAACAGATAATATAAAGCAAAAAATAAAATAATTAAGTGATCTAATTCCTAAGGGTACCGCTCTTTTACTTATTAAATCTCCACCAAAGTTGTTAGTTATGTAACACGGTGGGAGAACTGACTTTTTATTTATGTTACAGATAGCAAGAGTCGCCAACGACTTTTATTTTATCCATATGGAATGGGCACAAAAGAACAGTAAAGACCTATTTTAAAAGACTTGGGTTCGGGGGGTAGGTTATATAAAGGGAATGTGTTAGCACCCTTTATATCCATGGTTATCCATGCGTTCTTAGTTACTTAGCTAACTTAATTTGTTTTGAAAAAAAGTGAAGTGTGTGATTAGAAAATTTTCTAAGTAATTTGTAATGATCCTCGTATGGATGTATACAGAGCCTTGTGGTACGATAACCATGAAGAGAAAATGGTAACATCTCATGCCAATCTTTGTATGTCACTGTCATCTTTTGCAAGATCTTCTTAATATTCTTGTTGGCAGCTTCAACTGCGCCATTTATCTTTGGTCAATATGGAGAAGAATTGTGGTGCTTAATCTTGAACTGCGTGCAGAGATCAATAATCATAGTATTGTTCAAATCAGTACTATTGTATGTGATAATCCTTTTAGGGATGTCATACCTACATATAAGATTATACTTGATGAATCTAGCCACAACATTCTTGGTAACAGAAGCGAACGAGGCTGCCTCTACCCACTTTGTAAAATAATCAATGGCAACAAGGATGAAACGGTGCCCATTGAAAGCAGTAGGTTTGATCTCACCAATCATATCAATGCCCCGCGTGGCAAAAGGCTAAGGAGCAGTCAGAACATTCAAAGGAACTGGAGGCACATGAACTTTATAAACATAAATTTGGCATTTGTGACAAGTTTTGGAGTGTTGATAGCAATCAGCTTCCATGGTAGACCAATATTAACCTGCTCTCAATATCTTCTTAGCCATGGTATGCCCATTAGAATGAGTACTAAAGATCCCATCATGCATGCCCTCCAAATCTTTGTTTCTTCCTTCTTATTCATACAGCGAAGCAAAGTTGAATCATGATTGCGCTTGTACAAAATTCCATTACTCAGGAGAAACTTAGCAGAAAATCTCCTCATAAACTTCTTATCATTGACAGATGCCCCTTCAGGGAACTCCTGAGCTTCAAGATATCTTTTTACTTCATGGAACCAAGGTTTTCCCTCTACTCCTTCAGTATCAACCTCATTACAGTATGCATGTTCATAAAATTGATCAATGGTAATTCTGGGAGCTTCATCGTCCCAAATGATCTCAAATATAGATGCCATGGTGGCTAATGCATCTGCCAACTGGTTCTCTTCTCATGGAATATGTACAAAAGTAATCTCCTCAAAGTATGGGATTTAAGACAACACATGCTCTTTGTAAGGAATGAGATTTGGATGCTTGGTGTCCCAATCTCCTTTAACTTGACTAACTACCAGGGATGAATCTCCATACACATTCAAAAACTGAATCTTCACCTCAATGGAAGCCTTGATACCCGTGATGTACGCTTCATATTCAGCCATATTATTAGTACAATCAAAACAAAGTCTTGCAGTAATTGGTGTATAACAACCTTTAGGAGAGATAATTACAACACCAACATCATTACCAAGCGCATTAGAAGCTCCATCAAAAACCATAGTCCATCGGGATCCTTGTTCAGGTCCTTCATATTGTCTAGGTTCTTTAGTAACAATCATAATATCTTCATCCGAAAACTCAAAATTCATATATTGATAATCATCCAGTGCCTGGTGAGCCAAATGATCAGCTACTACACTTCCTTTAATTTCTTTTCTGAGTAGTGTACTGTATGTCATATTGTATCAGGATTATTTGCCATCTCTCTATTCGTCCGGAGAGAGCAGGTTTCTCAAATATGTACTTGATTGGATCCATTTTTGAAATCAATAAAGTGGTATAAGTCAACATATACTGTCTTAGTTGGCGACCAGCCCATGCCAAAGTGCAGCAAGTTTTCTCGAGCAGTGAGTATCGTTTTTCATAGTCGGTAAATTTTTTACTAAGGTAGTATATTGCCTGCTCTTTTCGACCAGACTCGTCATGTTGCTCTAACACACACCCAATTGAGTTATCCAATACTGTCAGGTACATAATCAAAGGTCTTCCTTCAACTGGTGGCATCAATATAGGAGGTTCTTGGAGGTACTTTTTGATCTCATCAAAAGCTACGTGGCATTCGTCATTCCATTCCATTACTTGATCTTTCTTCAACAACTTGAAGATTGGCTCACAAGTAGAAGTTAACTGGAAAATAAATCTTGCAATGTAATTCAGTTGTCCCAAGAAACTTCTAACTTCCTTCTCAGTACGGGGAGCAGGCATCTCTTGTATAGCTTTTACCTATGCAGGATCAACTTCAATACCTTTACCACTGACAATAAAACCCAAAAGTTTACCAAATCTAACCCCAAAGGTACACTTGTTTGGATTTAATCTCAATTTGTATTTCTTTAACCTCTCAAACAACTTGTGCAGATGATCAAGATGTTCTTCTTCAGTCTGAGATCTGGATATCATGTCATCAACATATACTTCTATCTCATGGTGAATCATATCATGGAACAAAGCTACCATAGCACGCTGATATGTTGCCCCAACGTTCTTCAAACAAAATGGCATTACTTTATAACAGAAGGTGCCCCACTGTGTAACAAATGTAGTCTTCTCCATATCTTCAGGTGCCATCTTAATCTGATTGTAACCAGAGAAACCATCTGTAAAAGAGAATATCTTATGTTGAGCAATGTTGTCTACCAGAACATCAATTTGTGGAAGTGGAAAGTCATCTTTCGGACTGGCTTTGTTCAATTCCCTGTAATCTACACACATGCGTACTTTACCATCTTTCTTAGGCACCTGTACCACATTTGCAACCCATTGAGGATAAGAAGTAACAACTAGGAACCCTGCATTGAATTGTTTCATCACTTATGCCTTAATCTTTTCTGACATTTCAGGACACATACAATGAACTTTCTGTTTTATTGGGCGACAATCCTCTTTCACTGGTAGACGATGAACCAGAATATCAGTATCCATTCCTGGCATATCTTCATAAGACCAAGCAAAAATTTCCACATAGTCATGTAACATCTGGATTAACGTGTTCTGAACACCATCTTCCAATTCAGCACCTATCTTGACCTCTTTCATGTCTTCCTCCGTTCCCAGATTCACAACTTCAATTGGTTCTTCATGTGGTTGTATAGTTTTCTCTTCTTGTTGTAGCAACCTAGCCAACTCTATAGGTACTTCACAATCTTCCTCCTTTCCATCCTCAGCTTGATAGATCGGATTCTCAAAGTTATAATTGGAAATAGCAGAACTATTATCAACAGGATCCAGCGTGGATGAGGACCTGCATTTTAGTGACGTGGGTGGGTGTAAGAACACATAGCTTTTGATAACGGAAAAAGTAAAAGAAAGACAAAGAGCGCAATATTTACGAAAGAAAGAAAAGTCCATTGATTTTATTGAATGAAAGTATGCAAATGAAATGACATCCCTTAACAAGCACACCATTATGTCCCGGGCAAGGCACAAGGCTCAAAAGTATTTAATTGTTCAAAATTACAAAAATTAAAATTAGAAAAACAAAATAGCATTTACTCCTGACTAAGGGAGATAGGAATAACATCTTCAGCCTTCCAATCGTTGAGCCCATCACCAATGGTAGGAAAGATCCATTTATCCAGGTTGTAATCTTCATCATAATCTCCCACAACATTGACTTGGTCCTTTATGATTCCTTGGTTAGTGATATGAACAACACGAGCACGACGAACAACCTTCTAAGATTCTGCAGTAAAACCCAAACTAAACTTGTCAGACTTGTAAGGAATGTCAGGAAGCTGACCCCAAATAGTACAACCACCTTCTTCAACCACAACTTTAGCATCCTTGAGGGAGGCCTTTGTAGAAGGTACTCTGGTAATCACATGAACTTTTTTAGCAGCAGGGACATGCTGAGGAGCAGGAACCACTTCAAATGTCTGGAAAGGAGTTTCAAAAAATTCACCCTCCATCTCAACATATTTAAAAGTATTCACATGATTGACCATGTATTCTTCTTCACCATAAACAGTGACGATCTTGCCTTTCACTGGATACTTCAGCTTCTGATGTAAAGTGGAGGTCACAACACCTGCCCCATGGATCCAGGGGAACCCAAGAAAATAGGAGAATGCAGGACGAATATCCATCACATAGAAAGTGGAATCAAAGACTTGAGAGCCTACTTTGATTGGGAGATCCACTTCTCTATGCACCATTCTTCTTGAACCATCAAAGGCCCTCACTAACATATTACTTGGTCTTAACACAACATCTTCAAGGTTGAGCTTGTCCAGAACCTCCTTGGGTAACACATTTAATGAAGAACCATTATCTACCAACATATGAGATAAAGTAGGGCCCCTACACTCAATGGAGATGTGCAAAGCTCTATTATGGTTTCTTTTAGCAGTAGTCAGATCAGCATCAGAAAAACTCAAACCATTATCACTAGTCAGATGAGCAACACAATTCTCAAACTGGTCCACAGAGATTTCATGTGGTACATGAGCAGTGTTCAGGAACTTTATTAAAGCCTTAGCATGGGCTTCAGAACATAATATCAGAGACAACATAGAGATTTTAGAAGGAGTATGCCCCAATTGGTCAACAATATTATAATCACTCTTGCGGATGATCTTCAGTACTTCTTCCATCTGCTTAGAGAGATCTTCAGTAGCTGGTGCCTCAACTTGAACAAGTTCAATCACTAGTCCTTTGCCCCGAGCCTCAGTACTTGGCCCAGAATTAGAGATATGAACTGGAGCAACAGTAGTCTTTGAGGTGTCTTCTGGAGAGAAAATTCTTCCACTCCTGGTAACCTTACTAGACCCAACAATATTGTCAACATCGGGATTTTCATCAGTAGCAGGTGTATCAGTCAAAGGCTTTTGCTTGACACCATGGATATAAACATCAGAACCATAATTCCAAGGTATAACCATATCAAAAGTATATGGAATTGGACTAGGAGTAGTAATAATCATCGGAGCCACCTTTGGCTCAGCAGTAATCTTCACAGGACCTTCAGAAGTGATCCTCACTGGGCCCTTGGAAGTGATTTTTGCAGGTCCTTTGGAAGTAATCTTCACAGGAGTCTTATCAACCATAGCCACATCTTCAAGCTTCGGATCTTGGGCCAGACCTTCTCATAAACGATTTATAGAAGGGGTCTTCTCAAATAATATAGTACATTTGTCCATCAGACGCTGAATACCATCCTTCAGCTTCCAACAACTATTAGGTTGATAGGCACAATAAAAACAAACTTCATTGCAACCCGGAAATAGACTGGCTTGCATCAGCTTCTTCTTGACAATGGATAGAGTATTAGTTAATCCAGCCACATTATAAACATAAGAAACTTCATCAACAACATTAACAGTCTTCTCATGCTTAGGCATAGGAGCAGTAATCACATTAGGAGTTTCAGGAGGGTCAAACTCAATTTCTTCATTTTCAATCATATCCTAAATTTTGTTCTTCAATGCCCAACAACTATTTGTATCATATCCAGGATTGTTGGAATGAAATGCACACCTTGCATTGGGATTGTAACAAGGAGAGGAAGTGTTGGGATTCTGAGGAGGATCCTTCAAAGTAATCAGCTTTCCTTTCAACATGTGTTGCAAAGCCTGAGCCAATGACATATTGATCTTCATGAATTACCTCCTAGGCTTGGGCTGACTATTATTTTGCTACTCTTGTGGTGTAGGTGCAAGATTAGAAATCAAAACAGCTCCCACAGATTGATTACGATTATTACGACCTTGTTGGCCATACACAACAATGGATTCCTTTTTCTCATTGGAAGGATTCTTAGTGGTATTTGAAGAAGCAACCATCTGAATCTTTCCACTTCGTATCCCATTCTCCACACGTTCTCCAGTCTGTCGCTCCCGGGATTTTTATCTTAGTACAAACGCAAAAGTGGCGCGGAAAAGGTAGAGTCGCCAGCCAGGCATTTTTATCCCGAAGGAACGGGAAAGGTAATGCTGCACAAACCTGAGGAAGAAGGAAAGGACAAGGTCCTGCGAACCAAAGATCTGGGTTCGGGAGTCGGTTACGAACTGGGAAGGTATTAGCACCCCAGATCGTCTGTCGTACCCGACAGGATCCCCGCTTGCTTGTTTGGTTTCAAAGGGTGAGAAAAAAACTGCTGCTGAACAAATGAACTGCTAACTGGGATGGAAATGGAAATGAGAAAGGAACTGGAAAAGAGAAATAACAGAAGGGGAAAATGTAGGGAAAATAAAGAATGTGCTCGAACGGGCCCTACCCCGCTTCCTACATACCTCATCGGGATAATGAGGATCACAGTCGACGTAGTTCGCCTAACTAACGCGGAAACTTGTTTATGATTTTTTAAGATGATGTTGCCATAGCTCTAGCTCAGGTGTTATCGGCTCTGACTCGAGGGTGTTTACCGTATCGCTGTTTAAACTGTCAAGGCATGTCACATTCGTCCACAAAGAGTAAGATGAGAAGAGAAGACGCGGTGTCTTTGTTGATTGTCTTTTATGAGAAGTGTTTTGGAGTTTAATGTTTGTGAAGATAGTCTCATGATTAGACTTGTACATCATGCTAGACAAGCCCACACTATTCCAAGATGGAATGAATATGAGTACCCTATGGAATAAGGCTATGCGCAAGAGAATATTTCAATCCTTTATTAAATGTCTTTTAGATTTTGTTTGATGATGAGAGAAGAAGACTCAAATTGGAAAAGGACAAAAAACTAAGGGGGACTAAGACCAACCCTAAGTTATTTATTATATACAAAAGGGAGATCCTAATGGTTTATGAGGTTTTCTAATCCTAAGGAAGAAAAGGAAAAGAAAGAAGAAAAAGGATGCAACTTACTTCCTAAGGAAGATAAGTTGATCCTAACAAAGGGGAATCCTACCAATCACAAATATGAAAGGAAAAAAGGGAATATAATGCATAAAGAAATGCATAAAAAAAATAAAAGGATAAGGTGTAAGGAAACATACCTTTCCCTCCCTACAAAACAAAGATTAGTGTTGCAATTTATTAAAATAAAATAACAAGGCAAACACACATCAATTAAATCCTAAGGCAACTTGGACCTAAACTAGACTCAATCTTAAGTTTAAGGGTGCCTACACTATGCTAAACTAAAATTCAACAACTATTTACATGACTCAAATACACAATCAGCTATGAAAACCATGTATAACACAAATCAACTTTTTACAGCCAGCATGCAGCATGAAAAAGTAGGTGTAAAAGGTCAAATATAGCATGCAAACTGTCGCTCCCGGGATTTTCATCCTAGTATAAACGCGAAAGTGGCACGGAAAAGGTAGAGTCGCCAGCCAGACATTTTTATCCCGAAAGAATGGGAAAGGTAATGTTGCACAAACCTGAGGAAGAAGGAAAGGACAAGGTCCTGCGAACCAAAGATCTGGGTTTGGGAGTCGGTTACGACCTGGGAAGGTATTAGCACCCCAAATCGTCATCCGTACCCGACGGGATCCACGCTTGCTTGCTTGTTTCAAAGGGTGAGAAATAAGATGCTGCTGAACAAATAAACTGCTAACTGGAACTGGAAATGAGGAAGGGAACTAGAAAAGAAAATGGAAATAAATGGGGAAATGTAGGAAAAATAAAAAATGTGCACGAACGGGCCCTACCCCGCTGCCTACGTACCTCATCGGGATAATGAGGATCAGAGTCGACGTAGTTTTCCTAACTAAGGCGGGAACTATTTGTTTGTGTTTTTTATACTGGAACTGCGTATGTCTATGCTCAGGCGTTGCAGGCTCGTCTGGTACGAGTTCGTTTACCGTCTTGCATGCGAGACAAGTCGTCGCAAGTTTGTGTTCAGAATGAATGAGATGAGAAGAGAAGTTCCCGCAGGATAGTCGCTTATTGTTTGTTTTTGTCTTTTATGAGAAATGTTTTGAATTTGTTTGTGAACATTCCCATACTAAGACCTATCCATCGTGGTAAATACTTACACCTCGCCTCGAAATAGGATGCGTATAAGTACTCCGCAACAAAGTCTCATGGCGTATAAGAATATCCAACCTTTATTAGGTGTTTTATTGTTTTTCTTTATGAGATGAGAAAGAATGACTCAAGTTGAAAAAGGACAAACTAAGGGGGACTAAGACACAACCCTAAGTTATTTATTATATATAAAAGGGAGATCCTAATGGTTTGTGAATTTTTCTAATTCTAAGGAAGAAAAGGAAAAGAAGAAAAGAGAATTAGACCTCAACTTACTTCCTAAGGAAGTTAAGTTGGTTCTAAAGAATAAATGGGGAACCTATAAAAGCAAAGCACAAAGTGCTAAGGAAAACACGATTATAATGCTTAAGAGATATGAATGAAGTGAGGCTTACCTCAATCTTCCCCCTAGAAAACAAAATTTAGCATGACAATGCATATTGAAAGTAAAATCAAAGCATAAAAGCGATTAAGTACCATAAACGTCCTAGAATGGAACTAGGGTTCGAAATAAGACCTAAGTCTAAAGGTGAAGGTACCTAAAGGTTACATGACTTCTAAAGTAAGTAGCTATATGCTATAGGTCCCTAAGTATGCTAGGATACCTCACAAGGTCAAACTTTATCAAACTATGTACAAAACGTTCACCTAAGTTCACCTAAATGCAAGTTAGGGTTTATGGATGAAGTATGAATGCATATATGGCTTACAAGCATGAATTAATACATGAAATGAGTATCAAAGTCAGTAGTGAATGCTTATGAATGAGGATTAATGAGCATATCATCATGGATGCAATGGTTTAGTCCTATGGAGCAAGGAGAAGAAGATGTGAGAACAAATGAAACATGATGTCACATAAGATCACAAAGAATGCAAATTAAGTATGAATGACATGTGAATATGCATGAAATGATTATGGGTCCGTATCATGCAAGGTGTGATATGCAATGAGAATGCATGGATAGGCATTAATGGTTCCCACATAATTCATGTTAACAATTAGAGGAAAAGAGAAACATGTTTAAGTTAAAGTTAGTTCAAATAAAGATGCACTTTGAAACACTAAAATAAACCAAATGAGTATGGTTCAAAAAATGACCTATGACTGGAATTAAGGACATACAAATGACCTATAATCAACTCCTAAAAGTTATTGTTCTGGACTGGCCCAATTCCCATAATTGGGCCAAGCAAACCAACTTGGCAGAAGCGCTCGACGTCGAGCAGAATCAAGAATAGTGGTCTCTGTCGACCAAGGGCGTACCGACCAAGACAAAGTCCTCCAACGACTAGTTTTGACCGTTACCTATTTTTACGGATTCCTTAATCTGCGCCCCACAATATGGACCAATAATCTTCCACTTAGCCCCTTATATAAACCCTCTCATTTGAGAGGGTCAGGTATTCAATTCTCTGACCTTAATTCTCGTACTTGCTCACTCTTTGCTCGATTACTTACTTTAGCATCGGAGTGCTTTGCAGGTACACCCCCTTTCTCTCCTCACTGACCGTCTTTCAACAACTCTCGAAGCCAGCCGTATCGGATCCTGATCTCCAGGTAAGATCAGGTGGCGCCGTCTGTGGGAAACTGATTTCCCCGTTCTTCTCTCTCAAAGTCTTCAAAGTACCAAAGTTTATACCAAGATCCATGGTTGCTCGAGACAACTAGGACAACTGATCAAATGACGGCATGATCCTCACGCAACGTGAGAGCAACATTCATCCCCCTCCGCAAGAAGAACTCGTGCAAGATCACCCAGACGGGAAGACAACATCGCCTTCTCCCGACCGCGATCAACCTCTGGAGAGTCGCCTGGAAACTCTTTTTCCCTCAACTCCTTCAGGGTCGGATTTCGCCGCACTGGCTGAAATCCTAAATCAGACAAACCTGCTGCTCCTCGCCCATGGCGAGAAAATCGCCTGTCTCGAAGATAATTCCCGTCGACCACCGTCTCCCGCGAGACCCCAAAGAGGGTGCACTCCTTCTCCTACCAGGAAAAAGAGGAAAGGACACGCCGACAATTCAACGGGCGACAAACGTCCTCGTCAGTCCTCTCCACGATCTTCTCATCCAAGAAAATCAAGAAGGAGCTGATCAAGATCTGCATCTCCCTGGCGAACAAAGAAACGCGCTCACAGATCTCCTTCGTTCAACTCCAGCGACGACAAGGACGCTCGGGGTCCCCTCTCGTCGGAAATCATGGCGGCTAAACTTCCAAGACGTTTAGAGAAACCCCCACCGCTAGGCTCGTACGACGGAACCACAGATCCAGACGAGCATATCGAGAATATCGATGCGCTGCTCGATTACCGAGGAGTACGAGGAGCGATCAAATGTCGCCTCTTTCCTACAACGCTGAGGAAAGGAGCGATGACGTCGTATAAAAGCCTTGAGGCTGAATCCATCACCTCCTGGAAACAACTTGGGCGCACGTTCTCCAAGCACTTCACTGCCTCAAGGCGGCACCCAAAAATAGAAGCTTCGCTCGAAGCGATCATCCAAGGGAAAGACGAACCTTTACGAACTTACTTCGAAAGGTTCAATAAAGAGGCAGTCCAAGTATCCACAACTGACGATATGAAGAAGTATTTGTTAGAACGAGGACTGCGCCCGTCAACAGATTTTTACCGGGCAGTCGGCATCGAGACCCCCGCCACTCTCGACGCATTCTTGCTAAAAACCAAAGCCTATATCTAGTATGAGGAAAAACAGGCAGAAACTCAGTAAGAGACGCTCGACGTCGTGAAGATGCGAAGCCCCACCGAGTCGATGAACCCTCGACATCTCGTCGGGGAGGAGACAAAAGAAAGGACGATCACTCCCGTGAACCGCGGGAACACAGAGGACCCGTCGGCCGATTCCACGAATATACTCCTCTCCTGGCTTCCAGGGAGAAAATCTTGTCCGAGTGTGCCAAATCGGAGTTCAGGCAACCAAGGGTACGCTTTCCGAAGCAGCAACCCAGCAAACCGGGCACGGACAAAATGAAATATTGTAGATTCCACAAGAGTCATGGCCATAACACAGAAGACTGCATCCATCTCAAGGACGCAATCGAAATTCTTATCAAGGAAGGACACCTTAAGCAATTCACCAAATCCAGAGACACTCCTCGACAAGAAGCGCAGGAGACTCAAAAGGTCGAGGAGGCTATACCCATTCCTGCGGATGCGAACATACAGGTCGCCCTGAGCATCTATTGCCCGGAAGATTTCTTCCTACCTGATCACACCGGGAGTCCGGGGTACTTTTCCTCCCATAGTCCATGGGAAACCTTTCCATCCGCAATGGTCATCTCGGGAGGAGGGTTCAACAAAATCACGGTCGGATCCGTGAAACGAAAATTCGACCAACTGATTGCGAAGGGGCCTGCGCAAAACGCTATCCTGGACCCACCAAGAGAGGGCTAGGTACCCCTTGCCTTTTACCGATAAGAACTCTTGGGAGGAGCGCCCAACGCCAGCATTCCTTTGCTCATCCGGGCGCGTATGGCAAATTTTGATGTGAGGAAAATCTTGGTGGACCAGGGCAGTTCCTGCGACATTATGTACTCCCAGCTATTTTCAACACTCCAGTTGAACGAGACACACCTGACTCCGTACGTCGGATCAGACTTGCAAAGTTTCAACGGAGCGGTCTCCCGGCCGTGGGGCTACGTCGATCTGTTTGTCACCTTCGGAGCAGTTGAGACGGCCAGGACGGTCAGAGTCCAGTTCCTAGTCGTGGACTGCCTGTCATTGTACCAGTGCATACTGGGACGACCAACACTAGCCGAGCTAATCGCCGTGCCATCCACCGTCCACCTGAAGATGAAGTACTACACTACTTCGGGCAAGGTTGCCACGCTGCACGGGGACGTCGATGCTGCTCGCAGGTGTTTCGAAGCAGCATCTAAAGGTCTTAGCTCAATATCGTACCAACCGAACCCTTCAACATCGAGTTCACCAGATGTTCCCAAGGATTTCCCTCAGGTAGACTCAATCGACCTGGACTGCAGGTTCTCGAACGACAACGAGGGCGTCCAAAAGCCAACAGATTCACTATCCCGACCAGTCCCGGACAGAGAGTTTAAGCTGATTCCCTTGGGAGATGACCCAACCCGGTGCGTTAAGATCGGGGCACATATGCCCGACTTGGCAAAACGACAGTTGGATGCTTGCCTCAAAGGGAACGCAGATCTGTTTTCCTGGAGTGCCGCAGAGATGCCAGGACTCGAACCCGAGACAACCTGCCATCACCTCTCCATTGACCCGACACACAAAGCAGTCGCCCAACGCAGGAGGAAGCAGTCGACCGAAAAAACTAAAGCGGCTAAATCTGCTGTTAAAGACCTCCTGGAGGCAAAATTTGTAACCGAGGCCAGATACACAACCTGGCTCTCAAATGTTGTACTTGTGAAAAAATCTAATGGAAAGTGGAGAATGTGCGTTGATTATACTGATCTCAACCGGGCATGCCCGAAAGATGCATACCCTTTACCTAACATTGATAAATTAGTCCACAATTCGTCCGGCTTCAAGCTATTGTCCTTCATGGATGCTTACTCAGGGTATAATCAAATACCCATGGCCGTGTCCGACAAAAAATACACGGCCTTCATGACCAAATCAGGCAACTATTATTACAACGTCATGCCCTTCGGTCTGAAAAAACGCAGGCGTGACATATCAGCGTATGATGAATAAGGTATTCCGAGCAGAAATCAGAGATATGCTCGAGGTAAACATGGACGACATGATCGTCAAATCTCAACAGGAAACGAACCACGCATCCCACTTACGAAAAGTGTTCGATCAGGCACGAAAATGCAAAATGCGTTTCAACCCCGAGAAGTGCACATTTGGGGTCCGAGCAGGGAAGTTCCTCGGATTCTACCTGACCGAACGAGGCACCGAAGCCAACCCCGACAAATGCCGAGCATTCGTAGAACTCCCGACTCCTACTTCTAAAAAATCCATACAATCACTAAATGGGGTCCTTACCTCCCTCGCTCGGTTCGTGGCAAAATCCGCTCAACACGCTCTCCCCTTTTACAAGCTCCTCCGAAAAGAGGCAACTTTCGAATGGACGGAGGAGTGCGAGCTAGCGTTGTCCCACCTAAAAAGGGCACTAAGTGAACCCCCAGTTTTGTCTAGACCCGAAGAGGGGGAGATACTTTATCTCTATCTTGCCATTGCAAACGAAGCAGTAAGCGCGACCCTCGTGCGCGACTTACCCGAGGGGCAGAAGCCTGTTTATTTTACGAGCAAAGCACTCCATGACCCGGAAATTCGGTATCTCCAGGTAGAAAAGGTGGATTTGGCCCTCCTTCTCGCAGCCTGAAGGCTACGACATTATTTCCTGGCTCACACCATCATCGTAAGAACCGATCAACCCATAAGACAATTGCTCGGCCGACCAGATATGGCCGAACGAATGCTAAAATGGTTGTTGGAACTATCCGAATTCGACATCAAATTTGAGGGAAGACAAGCCCTCAAAGCTCAAGCATTGGCCGATTTCGTGGCTGAACTTACTTTCACTAAGCAAGAGCCAAAATCTTCCTCCAGGTGGACTATTTTCGTGGATGAGGCATCCGGCCCAGCAGGTAGCGGAGCTGGGGTTATCCTGGAGAACGAGGAAGGGAACGTCATTGAAGTATCCTAAACCTTATCTTTCCCCACTTCCAACAACCAAGAGGAGTACGAGGCTTTCCTGGCAGGCATACGGCTCGCGACCGACTTGGAGGCCGAAGAAATCACAATCTGCACGGATTCTCAGCTGGTCGCCAGCCAAGTCCGAGGAGACTTTCAAGCCAAAAACGATAACATGGCCGAATACCTGACCCTCGTAAAAGGCGAGCTGACGCGGTTCAGAAGCGTAGAAGTCAAACACGTCCCACGAGAGAACAATATTCGGGCCGACATCCTTTCCAAGTTGGCGAGCACTAAAAGGAAGGGAAACAACAAATTCGTCATACAGAAAACGCTTCCCCGACCAAGCATCGGGAAATCATCAATCCACGTAGACGTTAATCTCGTAGGCGACACGAACTGCTGGATGACCCCAGTATTTAACTACCTAACTAAAGGAGAATTACCGGCCGACCCAAAAGCGGCCAGCACAATACGACGAAGAGCATGCTCATATTCTCTAGTAGGTGGACGTATGTATCGTCGGGGATTCTCTACACCCCTCCTCAGGTGTGTAGAAAAAGAAAATATGCCACACGTGCTAAGAGAAGTCCATGAAGGAATTAATGCGCAACATCCAGGCGGACGATCATTGGCCCGAAAAATTCTTCGAGCAGGATACTATTGGCCCACACTCCAACACGACGCAAAGAAGCACGTAAAAAGATGTGACAAGTGCCAACGACGTGGGGATGTGCACGTAGCACCCCCGTCCGAGCTAAAAACATTATCGTCGCCTTTCGCATGGTGGGGGATGGATATCTTAGGACCATTCATCGTTGGATCCGGCCAAAATAAATACCTAATTGTAGGAGTCGACTATTTCACCAAGTGGATAGAAGCTGAGGCCTTAGCCAAAATCACTGCACTCAACATACTACGTTTCTTCAAGAGGAACATCCTCGCCCAGTTTGGGGTACCGCTCGCCATCGTGACCGACAACGGCACTCAGTTCACAGATAAACACTTCAAAGAATTCGTTGCATCAGTAGGAACGAAACAACATTTGGCTTCGGTGGAGCACCCCCAAACTAATGGGCAAGCAGAGGCCGCGAATAGAGTAATCCATAGAGGCTTGAAACGAAGACTGGACGAACATAAGAAGCACTGGGTCGAGGAGCTACATAGCGTGCTATGGGAATATAGGACCACCCCCCACTCAACAACCGGGGAGTCCCCATTCCGATTAGCATATGGAATCGAGGCAGTGATCCCTATAGAAATGCACGTCCTATCCAAACGCACAGAATCCCCCATGGACCAAGACACCAACTCCGAGGCTTTGAGGGACGAGCTCGACCTGGTCGAGGAAGTTCGATCAGAAGCTTCTCTTCGAGAGACCATTCTCAAACAGAAAATAGCCGCTCGGTACGATTCTAAAGTCATAAGACGGAAGTTCGAGGTAGGTAGCCTTGTTCTCAGAAGAAATCACAGGGATCCCCGTGAGGGAAAGTTTACACCCAATTGGGAGGGCCCGTATCGCGTCCGAGCAAAAACCGAAAACGGATCCTATTATTTAGAAAATTTACACGGGGAAGAGCTTGCTCGGCCATGGAACGCCGAGAAGCTCAAGCAATATTACAGCTAACTCACAAAGTCGCCTTGCTCAACTCTCAAGCGAGGAGCAATAGGACCGACTGAAAATTGCGTGCCTAGGTACAAGCACGACAGCCCAAAAATGACGTAATCAATCAGGATCTCCTTTCGAGGGAAGGAGAAACCTGCCGCACGGACGGATACTCAAACGAGTCCGACGTCGCCTAAGTACCACGACCAGGCAGAACCCCAGCTCGCGATGGGACGTTCAAGCCACGGAGCCCAGGCCATTAAGTGCAAACCAGGAGTAAAAACTCCAGAATCTACTTGGTCCAGCTCGCGGCCAGGAGTAAAAACTCCAGAATCTACTTGGTCCCCCAAACCAATGGATCACGAACACACCCCGTATACATTCAATCACATCCAATTAAGTGCAAAAACGCACGACAAACACTTAGAATTTGAAATATAAAGAACAGTTCTCTGACGGACGAGCAATTGAACAATGAATATAACGAAACAAACGACCATTAATAAACATCAAATTGTAAGCACAAAAATGCGACCTCGAAGGGCCGACTTGTTCATAATTAATTACAAAGGGGACTACGCCCCAAAATTAAGAAACATAAAATTACAAGGCACACAGGCCAGAAACTAGTTACCCTCGCCCTCCGGGCGGCCTTCTTCTTGGCGAGCCTCATCCTGGTCCGGCTGCGCTTCAGGATGATCGGGCTGAACAATCGACCCCGGCTGAGAATCATCCACTACCAGGTCCGAAGGAACCATAATCTGGCCGTTCTCGAACTTGTACAGGTAGCTGATCCGACCGACGTCCAAGGCCAAGTCGGGATGAAGAGCCCTTATCTGATCCACGACATTCTGGAAACTGAGCTCAGTTAATGAGTTCATATCTTCCATGTCTTGGTCGATCCAAGCAAGAAACTGAGCCCTTGTTACCATACTTTTGGTCTTAGCATCCTCATCCTCCTTCGGGCAGAAAGCATCCTTCAGCTTTTTATTCTTCTCCAAAACCCTCTTCTTGTCGACCTCCAACTTGGAAATTATGTTGCCCCGCTCAGTCAGCTCCTTGGCCGTAGCACTAGCTTCTTCAGAGGCCGCTTTCAGCTTCTCCTCAACGGCAACCAGCTGCTCCTTCAGCCTACCCATCTCCCTCTCCTGCCCAGGACTTCCTTCGGCCGTCAGCCAGGCCATTGTCAAGACCCGCATGACAGCACTTGCGTCCTGAGCCAGGGACAACCGCCGGGCAGGACGATCCATGCCTTCCAGAAACAAGGAGTCCGCACGGTCCACCTCCATGCTCGTCCCCTCAAAAAAGTTGCGCTTCACGAAGCACGGCGGCAGCCCATGCTTTGGCTTCGGAGGAGCGTTGGCCGTCAGGTTCATAGTCGCTGCGAACTTGTGCTTCTTCATCAGGGAGCCGGTTGAGGCGCTCGGAGAGCCCTGGACCAAGGGGCCCGACCCAGAGCCACTTGTCTCGGTCAGTTTGGTCTGCACAACCCTCGATCTTTTCTTCTGCTGCTGGCACAAGCGTTCCTGGATTTTGTCAAGCGGGTTCGACGGGGAGCCTGAAAAAGAAAAAGAAGATTAAATTAATCATGGACGATAGAGTAATATCAAAGATATGATTAATAGAAATAAAACAGATACCAAAAAAGTCGGACACTTCCTGCCCGGTATTGCACTCCAGCAATTCTGTGACATCGATCAAGGGACGCTCCACAACTTCCCCACTATCTTGATCGAGCATAACTTTCCCCTCTCCGTCCAGCAGGGGGGTCGGAGTAAAAGACGCTATCAACCTCCTGAAGGCCTCGAAACTGGCCACGTCATCCTCATTCAAAGAGTCCCCCACCTAGACGAACTCACCAACAGACCTCTCGTAATGGGTGTAACTCCAGGAAAAGGGGAACAACCAGAGCCTCCTCGGGATCACCTGCCCTTGGTCGTCGAGATTGGGTTCGTCGTTCTCGTCGGTATCTATCCCCAAAAAGCTCATCGCCCTCACAGCCACCGTGCTCGCGGGTTTGATTAGAAAGTAGTCCATCTTGAAAGCTCGAATGGATTCTGAATGGGCCTTGAAAATTTTCGTCCTCTGTTTAAAAGACACGAACCCCTTTCGATCAGTTCCTCGCCCGACTTGACGTTGTAGGGAGAACAGACGGAAAAACAGAGGGAGCGTGGCACCAACACCCAGATGGGCGCACGTCACCTCAAATGCCTTCAAGAACGCATACGAGTTAGGATGCAGCTGAGACGGAGCCACACCCAGATGCCTGAGCACAACACACACCAGGTCACTGAAGGGCAAAGTTACCCCATGGACCGAAACTGCATACTCGTACATGGAGAACGCCCGACCTCCAAAATCTGAGAAGATGCGGTCATCATCTCCTGGGCAAGTTACAACCCAGTCGGCAGGGTTGCCAACAACGGGCAGCGGCTCTGCTCGAGGCCTTGAGAACGAGGAAACCTTGTCCAGCAGGTCCTCCAATACCCATTCTTCGGGCGAGATCCTTGTCTGTTTGGGGCATTGTGGCGAGTCTGTTGATGCTCCCCCTTTTGAAGTGCTCGCGTCCGAATCTCCCGAGGAACTCCCGGAACCAGAGGGGACTGACGCCGAAGATCCAGAATCTTCTGAAGACGTTTCTTCTAAGGACACGTCCAACGGGTCCATGAGCGAGTTTTCACCTGAAAAGCAGAGGAAAGGCGTCAGTGAATTCGATTGAGAATATCAAATCCACCCTTCCACCGCTCGACAAGTGAAAGGGCGCGCATCAACCCAGGGACAGGGTCCCGAGCTTTAGCCCTGGCTGACCATCGCTCAAAGCGATGGCTTACGCCCAACGTCAGAAGTTACGGGGTCTAACCTAAATACTTGTCAAATCCCAAGTCAAGGTCGACCAACACCTATGTCGACCATGAGTTAGGGTTTACAGCCGACCAACAACGGTTGCAGAAGCTCTAAAGTTTACCGGTTCTAAATCTAAGACTACCGTTAAAACTATCCTAAACCACATACATTTCTATGATATCTAACCTATAACTACTAAAAACAGCGAAAAGGAACCATACCTTGTGCTTGAGAAGCCATTTGCAGAAGATGAAGAATCTGAAATCGGTGGTCGACAATAAGATACGGTGGTCGACAGCTGGGAGTGGTGACGGTTGAATGAGTAGGGCGTCGGAGAAGAAGATGAAACGAAAAGTTCAAAATGCAGCCTGGAAACCCTATTTATAGGGGGGGATCACGTGCAAGCACGCGTGATCCCTACACACTAGCCCCTAGGCTAGCCGTCATATCATTAATAAGCGCGAATTCCCAAATATTCCAGCTTTTCGTTTCACATTCTCCCGCCGAGACACGTACCAACTGCTCGCCCCTCGAAGGTCGGCATCATGAAATTCCTAGCCCCAATACTGCTCGTCCTCGAGCACGAAACCATTACTAAGTGACTGCTCCTCCGCATGAGCAATGACTTAGGGGGCTCCTGTTCTGGACTGGCCCAATTCCCATAATTGGGCCAAGCAAACCAACTTGGCAGAAGCGCTCGACGTCGAGCAGAATCAAGAATAGTGGTCTCTGTCGACCAAGGGCGTACCGACCAAGACAAAGTCCTCCAACGGCTAGTTTTGACCATTACCTATTTTTACGGATTCCTCAATCCGCGCCCAACAATATGGACCAATAATCTACCACTTAGCCCCTTATATAAACCCTCTCATTTGAGAGGGTCAGGTATTCAATTCTCTGACCTTAATTCTCGTACTTGCTCACTCTTTGCTCGGTTACTTACTTTAGCATCGGAGTGCCTTGCAGGTACACCCCCATTTCTCTCCTCATCGACCGTCTTTCAACAACTCTCGAAGCCAGCCGTATCGGATCCTGATCTCCAGGTAAGATTAGTTACCAAAAAGTATTCCAAGCAAATAGCATGAATGCCTTCCCATCATTTAGGTTATGGAGCAAATAGACACATGAATCAACCTATTATCTAGGTGACATGGACAAATAGCAAAAAGACTTTAAAAATTATGAAATTAAATCCATGGAATATTGAAGTCAGTATCTAACATGATCTAAAAGTATTTCACAAAATTATGCATCAAAGTGCCAAAACAATTACTTGATTAGCAAGGTAACAATGCATGATCGCCGAAAAACACCTCCACAAAGTGGATCAAAAAGGGCACTAAAAATTATGAAAAAAATGGTTAAGGAGAATCAAATTGTCACAAATTCCAGTGGTTAATCACACACAAAAAATAGGTCTCACACCTATGGGGAAAAATTGTTTTTGGTCCCTTATGTCAAAACACTCCTTTTTGGGACAGCTTATGATCTAAAATCCAAATTAATTATTAAAACCACCCTAATATGGAAAGAAAAATTATGAAAAATTAATTAAGAGGATGAGGAACACTCATGAATTTTTCCAGAATTTTATCTCATCTAAAAATATATTTAATAATTGCGACGAAATTGGCAAAAAATGATGATTTAAGGGAATGTGAAAGGAACCGAATCCTATAATTCGTAACCTAATTCCTAAGCTCCGAAATCGACACATATAATCATAATTCACAAATAAATCCAGTGCCTCAGGTAGGAGGGCTCAATATGCACCTTAATTTATATGATCCTAAGCCTCATACAAACTAGAATGATGCGTTAAAGTCGAAAAAAGTCGAAATTACTTACTTGATCGAAGTGACGATTCTTCATATAAAAGAAATCCAAAAAAACTTCAAGCCAAGCCTTGTAATCTCCCATGAGAAAAATAAATGCTTATCTTCCATATTAGCTTTGTGAAGATCCACCATAATCAAAACAAAAAACAACGACATAAAATATCATTTGAATCCAAAGGTATCCCACAAATAAAGTGGAATACCAACCAAATGACCGTCGTTAAGATCTTTGCGAGAACCTTGCATGACCTCAACAAATGCATTAGAAACCAAAAAGAGGTGCAACCGGAAGTTGCACCTATGCCTCACAACTCAAAATCAAGTAGAAATATGAATATACGAGTCATAGACATGCATTGAAATTTACGTTTCAAAATGGGGCAGCACTTATGCTCTAACATAAACAACATGCAAACTCAAACCGGAATCGAACAAATTACATGCAATGAATGGCAAATGATCAACAAACATAAGTACAAGTCAAAACAAGATCAATGCATCAAAATCGCACCAAACCGAATTTAAAAAGCCTTAAAACGAAAAAATGCGTCAAAAATCACCGATTCGGAATTGAACGAAAATCGCATGGTAACTTGCTAACGTGCCAACGGATTCAAATATGCAATCGGTTTTTGAAAATTCCGCTCGGAAGTGATACTTTTTGGCCAATTTCATCGGCTGGCAGTAGCAAAATAGCAGGAAAAAATTGTTCGAAATCGACTAAAAAGTTCTCCAATGGCTCCGGAATAATCAACAAAGTCAATTTACACTATTCACATTCGCGAAAACGCGCTACGATTAGGAAGTTACGACCAAAACATATTCTCGACACGCGATACATTAACAACATCAACAATTAAGCCTCAACCTATCCTATTTCAAATTTGCACATTGAAACAAGCATGAATTTAAAAGTCAAGCACTTCAATCAATATCAAGTCACAATAATTAACTCTCTTAAGAATTTTGTCAAACATCTAACATGCACCGATTATTCTATGTCAACTTTACCAAGCATTTTCAATTATGCACCATAACAATTATTAGGATCAATTAATCAAACATCAATCAACAATCAAATCATGAATCAATGCATATAATCTCCACAAGATTAATTCAACTTCAAAATTGAATTCAAGAAACAATGCAACAATTATTCATGAATTAAAGTTTAAGAAGCTTACCGAATGAAGAATCGACGAAGAAATTGGGAATCCGAAGGAAGTGAGACGTGATCGTGAACGGAGGATAGGGGGAGAGGTCGCATGGCTGCCGGCGACAGAAAATGGTGGTTGCACGGTGGCGGAGTTGAACGAAGGTGGTGGTTCGTGGAGGCTCGGCTACCGGAAGCTTAATCAGAATTGTTGTGTTCTTGAGTTCTTGATGAAGTTGTTGTTGTGTTCTTGAGAAAGAGTTGAGAGAATGAACTTTGATCCTTTAGAGAGAGTTTGTGAGAGTTTTTTGGTGTTTGTAAATTATGATTGAAGTTATGAGACAAATTGTGGGTCAAAAGAATATATAGTGGAGTGTAAAATGAAAGGCAAAAGGTAGAATTTCGGCTTAAGTGAAAATAACAATATCTTCGGCAAGAAATTTCGACTCTGAGCCTTCCACAACATTGTCCACCTCTGAATCACGATTGCAATGCAAAAAGAACGAACGTCATACGATCAAAATCGAGTGCGATCGATACGTTTAAGCTGCAAGACGTCACTGAATAAGTTGTTTTTTCGGCTTATTTGGTGTCCGTTACTCGAAAATTTGACTAGGTCAACTTCTCCGGAGCATAATCTTGACTCGACTTTGTTAGAAAAGTTGTAGATCTATGAGTCAGTGATCTGGTGTTAAAATGTAAGCTCAACTAGACAAAAGACGAGGGAGATATGAATTTTCTCGTGAAACCACTTTCACCATTTTTCTTCGGTTCAGCACTTCAGTTTTGTGAAATAAACCAAAACGACAATCTTTGGAGAACTGTTTGAACTCGTGTTTGTATTTGAACTTGAAGAAGATAAAATTTGTGAACCAAAGCTTCAAGAACGGGTGAAATCCGATGAAAATTGACCGAGTTATGAATTTTACAAAATCTAACAGACAGTGCACTGCATCAAAGAACCTTACTGGTAATTCGCATTTTCGAGATCCTTCCGCTCGGACCTAACCCAAACTGAATTCACATAATGAAGATAACATCTAAAAGGAATTTTAGGTACCGAAACGACATCAATTCGATGAACGAGCCAAGATTTATGAATTTTTTAGTGTTCAAAACTCACCGGTTCAGCACTGTTTTTCACTATGTCGACTCTAAAGACTCGCACATTCGGAGATCTTCTTCAAAGAATTAGTTCTCGGCCAAAACCCAAAAGTTGGAAAGGATATTAAGACAAAACTTTTGGCATATGAATCTCTCAGACATGTTGACCCAATCAGAAGTTACGAACTCTTGAATACCGCTAGCACAGTTAATCGACGAAACCGAAATTTCAAAAACAAATAATTCCCGCCATTTTCCTTGATGAATTGGCCTCCGAGCCGAACACAAAAGTTGTAGAGAATACCGAAACATTCTAAACTATAGAGTTTCAAGCCAAAATGAGTTTCCGAGTATAAGTTACAACTTTTGTAAACTGCACCATAAAACTGATATTCTGCTTAAACTCCTCTGAATCAACCGAGAACTTTTGCCTTCTTCTGAGATTCTTGTGCACGTGCCGCATGAAGAAATAAAGGCCAGTCGCAACCTGTGAAAGCTCAAATGGAGAAGTATGTTCAAGTATGTTTATGATGCAATTGTGATCTAAATGCAATGCAATGTATGAAAGGATATGCTAAATGGCATGAAAATGAGAGGGCAAATTTTGAGGTATTACAGCTGCCCCTATTCAATCAACTGCAGACCTGAATGGATAATTGCAACAGCTTTTAGACGTTCAAGGTATGGAGTGATTGAATAATCGAATAAAACCTGAAAATTTGCACACTGAGGGTAATAGAAATGTCATCCGCCCATTTATTTAATTATGTTGTTTTGTTTTGACCTCTGAATAGGTAGCGGAAAAAAGAACAAGGTGGAATGGAATCACTGCAATAACCTGCACTATGACTGCTGAGCGAAACAAGACACGACGAGGGTGCCTGTTGGCGAAACAAGACTTAACGAGACCATTAGCAAAACAGAAAAACACGCGACTGCTGGGCAGGACCAAGCCACGGAAGGTGCCTGTTGGCGAAACAGGACTTTAACGAGACCATTAGCGAAATGGAACTCAAATCAATATGACTGCTGGGCAGGACCAAGCCATAAAGAAAACACACGTGACTGCTGGGCAGGACCAAGCCACGGAGGATTCCTGTTAGCGAAACAGGACTTTAACGAGACCATTAGCGGAATGGAACTCAAATCAATATGACTGCTGGGCAGGACCAAGCCATAAAGAAAACACACGCGACTGCAGGGCAGGACCAAGCCATGGAGGATGCCTGTTAGCGAAACAAGACTTTAACGAGACCATTAGCGGAATGGAACTCAAATCAATATGACTGCTGGGCAGGACCAAGCCACAAAGAAAACACACGCGACTGCTGGGCAAGACCAAGCCACGGAAGGTGTCTGTTGTACAAAACAAGGCTTGGAAAGACAAAGGAGAGAAGCAACATCAACCGACTTATGACTCAAATAAGATCAAACGATCTAACAGGGAGATGGTATCAACCGATTCATAACCCGAAAAAAACGAGAACGTAATATCATCCAATTTACGACTCAAAGAAGATCAACCGATCCAACCAGGAAATGGTATCAACCGATCCATAACCCGAAAAAAAGAGAACGTAATATCATCCGATTTACGACACAAAGAAGATCAACTGATCCAACCAGGAAATGGTATCAACCGATCCATAACCCGAGAAAATGAAGCCATCGTACTGAGTCGAGATCAAAGAGAACGGGATCATTGTACTTAAATGATAACCCGACATGAAACTGCTGTATTGAAATGGGGACGCGAAAAAAATGAGACTGTTGTACTGAAACAGGACCCAAAGATGAGAGTATTGTACTTAAATGTAGACTCGAAAGGAACATGATCATTGTACTCAAACGAGAGCCCAAGACACAACCGTTGTACTTAAACAGAGACGCGAACAAATGAGATTGTTGTAATGAGACAAGACTCAACTAGGGATAACAAATAGGACTTGGTAGAAATAACCACCCTGGGAAATGAAGTTGCATTTTGTGGGTATTAAAATATGCTGGGAAGAATGTCATCCTCAAATGACAATTCTCAAAAGATCCTCGAATGGAAACGCAATGGTATACCGGCCTCAGGCGATAACCAGAAACACAAAGACTGACCTCAGACAGACTTTGCAAACGAGACAAACTGACCTCAATCAATAAGCTCAAAACGGTATATCATCCTCAAATGATAGCCACAACAAACAAAACAAGACCAACCTCAGAAGGACTTGAAAAAAAGAATGCCATCCTCAAATGACAATTCTCAAAAGATCCTCGGATCTAACACGAAACCATCCTCGAATGGAGACGCACTGGTATACCGGCCTCAGGCGATAACCAGAAACACAAAGACTGACCTCAGACAGACTTTGCAAAAGAGACAGACTGACCTCAATCAATAAGCTCAAAATGGTATATCATCCTCAAATGATAGCCACAACAACAAGACCAACCTCAGAAGGACTTGAAGAAAAGAATGCCACCCTCGAATGACAATTCTCAAAAGATCCTCGGATCTAACACGAAACCATCCTTGAATGGAGACGCACTGGTATACCGGCCTCAGGCGATAACCAGAAACACAAAGACTGACCTCAGACAAACTTTGCAAAAGAGACAAACTGACCTCAATCAATAAGCTCAAAATGGACTATCATCCTCGAATGATAACCACAACAACAAGACCAACCTCAGGAGGACTTGAAGAAAAGAATGCCATCCTCGAATGACAATTCTCAAAAGATCCTCAGATCTAACACGAAACCATCCTCGAATGGAGATGCAATGGTATACCAGCCTCGACTGATAACCAAAAACACAAAGACTGACCTCAGACAGACTTTGCAAAAAGACAAACTGACCTCAATCAATAAGCTAAAAAATGGACTATCATCCTCGAATGATAACCACAACAACAAGACCAACCTCAGGAGGACTTGAAGGAAAGAATGCCATCCTCGAATGAAAATTCTCAAAAGATCCTCAGATCTAACATGAAACCATCCTCGAATGGAGACGCAATGGTATACCAGCCTCGACTGATAACCAAAAACACAAAGACTGACCTCAGACAGACTTTGCAAAAGAGACAAACTGACCTCAATCAATAAGCTCAAAAATGGACTATCATCCTCGAATGATAGCCACAACAACAAGACCAACCTCAGAAGGTCTTGAAGAAAAGAATGCCATCCTCGAATGACAATTCTCAAAAGATCCTCGGATCTAACACGAAACTATCCTCGAATGGAGACGCAATGGTATACCAGCCTCGATTGATAACCAAAAACACAAAGACTGACCTCAAACAGACTTTGCAAAAGAGACAAAATGACCTCAATCAATAAGCTCAAAAATGGACTATCATCCTCGAATGATAACCACAACAACAAGACCAACCTCATGAGGACTTGAAGAAAAGAATGCCATCCTAGAATGAAAATTCTCAAAAGATCCTCAGATCTAACACGAAACCATCATCGAATGGAGATGCAATGGTATACCGGCCTCAGGCGGTAACCAGAAACAACAATGGAAATAGGACAATATGGAACGGGATCGTTGTACATAAACGAGAGCCCAGGCAAACAGGACCGTTGTACAAAATGGGAACCTGCGACGCGACTGTTGTATCCAACAAGACGCGGAATAAGTGACGAACATTGACTTAAAAAGACAAGGATGTCTGAAAAATGATATTGGTATCCTCTGTGCGGAGTGCTTCAGGTTGAGAAGATGTTATAGGTCGACTGCAACACCTCAAAACAGCTCATGCTGGCATGCATATGTTTGAATTTTTCTATGGCGTAATGCTCCATAATGATGGAAATGCCACGCTTTTGAGGATGCAAATGTAATGATGATTATGCATATGAGAATGCAAAAGGGTCTCCCGGAAAGGAGACTGCAAGTATCCCAGATGGCTTGACTGGGGAGGAATGGTGACCACTGCACTAATCTGATCCATCCTGATGAGGAGGAGACAACTCTGTGGGGAAAACTATCAATGATACACCGGCTCTGAACAGCTGCCATTGCCAAAAATAAATTGGACTTTGAGATTGGAGTGCCAAGACCCTACTGGAGATGGACCATTCTTGAACTCTGGTGGGGAAGTGAGGACCTCATGACTTGCCTGGGAACCAAAGGCGTGATACTGCTGAGGAAACAACTGCTGGGGAGGCAAGACACTCCTTAAACTGATAAGAATTGCCCCTGTATGAAGGGAAACTTCTGCTTGGGGATGACGCCCACCTTCTGCTACCTTGATGGGAGAAATTTCAACTTCCACTTTACTGGGGATGATGGAGGATGTCAATGATAAAGCTTCCTGCTGAAGACAAGATTTTATGTTGCCCCTCGCTGGGGATGAGAGACGATGATACCCTTCTGCTCAAGAAGGGATTGTCTGATGAAACTTGCTAAACAACTCTTGAAGTACTGTGTTGACAATGGCTTTGCCCATAGACTCTGGGTTGGTAGGTTGCCAACTAATCATGAGTGAACAATGGTTCTTTGCAATTTTCAACTCGCCTCAGATCAAGGTCCATCGAAAGAATATGTCTCAAAAGGATTTTACAGAAAACATGAAACACGAAATGCCTCAGTGTCTTCAAACTCTTGGAGTGATTCGTCGGATCTCGAAATAACTGCCCCAGACTGCATGGTTTGTGCAAGAATTTGCCTCGCGAGGATTCATGAAAAACCTCATATCACTGTGAGATATTCTTCCCTAGTATTTTGAACCTTGGATAGGTGCTTCCGACTTACCGTCTTCAGGAGAGAGTACTTCTCATGCTATTGGGATGGCCTGCCCCAATACGAGCCTTGAAGTGATCACATATGACTGACTGTGTTTTGAAGAAAACACCCATACTAATTGTTCTTTGAGAGACTGGATCTCGAAGTAATTGCCCCAGTTTGGCTGAAATTTGAATACATGCCTCAGATTAATGGCTCTTTGAGAGATTTGAATCTCGAAGTGATTGCCCCAGCTTGGCTGAATTTTGAAGAGATTTCTTGACATGATTTCCCCATATTAGTTGGCTCTTACCATGACTGTTGGGAAAGTCTCTACTCAATGGAGTTTTCTTGAAAAGTGCACCTCGACAGATTGTCCTTCGGAAGTTTCAGACTTCTCAACTTTGCAAGATTAAGCTTCTGGACTGAAGTTTCGTATGTGAATTTTTATGATGCCCAACAAATGTATGCAAGCAGAAAATGTTTATTCTAAGAATGAAAATTCTAATGCAACACACATGTTAATCTTTACTGAAAAAGATGTCGCAAACCTTTGTGAGTGAATCACTGGTTAAGCTATTGGTTTTTTTGATAAAAGAAAGCATGCATATGCAACACCAACACAAATCTTTTAGCACAACTCAAAGGAGTCAGGAACGCGGTCTCGTGGCAGTACGCTCTCAAGATAACTCTATTTCAGTTAGGACTTTTGAGGGTTGTATCGTGGCCTGGTTCACGGTTATAGAAATAAAGGATATAGGCTCAAAGTTTATTTGTGCTCACCCATCTTCGTGATGTTCTCCATTCCTATTTTCTGCTAGCTTTCACAAGCGTTCACCTCTCAAAAAGGGTTTTGTGATGGTTAAGGAACCAATTACACTAATGGTTTAAGCACCAAGCAGGTTGTTGTTGGGAGTCAGTCACCCTTTTGTCTTTCGTGTCTGTATCATACGACTTTGTTCTTGTTCAAAGATATTTCTGGTGTAACCCTCTTCGCATATTCATTTTTGCATTCTTTTGCTTATCCCTAACTTTTTCCTGGACTGATTCTTGTGAATCTTTGATTGTGAAGTCCAGCGGGATGCCCTAATTTTTGCCTAAGTCGCTCGTTTTCAAGTTTCGACTTAGCAGGCTTTCTCATCATTTTTTTTAATTCTTTTTTTTGAACAAATCGTGTGACACTGTTTGTCTTGATTGCTTTGAAAAGGTCGTGACTGTCTCACTTCTTGGTTGATGGGGAATAACCATTGTGGTTTCCGGTCTCTGGACCTCTTGCTTGGGATAACCATTGTGGTTTCTGGTCATTGGACCTCTTGATTTGGTACACCTAAAGGTAATGGGTCCTCAGATTTGCACTCCTTTTGAAATTTGAACGCTCGGTCAAACTAACTGACGCCTACCCTGTCCCTGGGTTAAATGCAAGGGTTTTTTTTCATGCGAAAAGAAACTCCTACTTCAAGGTTCAAATGAGTTGGCGAGGGTCTATCTCCCTTATATCTTCGGTGTTTAGGATTTGAAACAATGCATGTACATCGTCAACAGGGTCTTTCTCAAAAGCACACAATTAGAGTTTTTGCGTTTTCATTTTGTCATCCTTCCTGATAGAGTTTAAGCACAACAGTTGGTATTGCAATGCACATACACAAAATCATGAGTGAATACGAATGGATTACTTCAAGAAAAACATGTGCATTTTATTATGGTTATCGTTCAAAAACAAATAAGTTACATGCATGCATACAAATGTTTATATAAACAATATAAACTACAAATGAAAATGCAGTAAAGAAGCTGAACATTGTCGTCATTAAGGAGACTTGACTCTGTCTAGAATTATTGCTTCTGAAGATGCCCTTGCAAATTGGGAGGTCCATTTGATGAGGAGACTTCATTATGTGAGAAAACTTTCTGGAATGATGACCTTTGAGTCGATCAAATTTTGCACTTTGTGCCTGAACGCATCACAGTTGTCAAATGATATGCCTAAATGCCCCTGAGCGGTACTTGCATCTAGCTTTTACATCGTAGTTTCCATTATTGAGGAGGCCTGACTCCGTCTAGATTTATTACTCTCAAAGACTTTCAGCAGTCAGCAGTCTGGATATTCATTCCATTACTATTTTGGTGCCATATTTCCACTTTTTCCTGGCGTGAACACAATAGTCTTGGAGTCAATCAAATTCGCGACCTTGTATTTACCTTTTCCTCTGAAATAATCGCAATCTTCAATTAGATGGTTAGGTTTCCCTAGAATGATAGTCATACTTGGCATTGAAACCCCAAAGGAAGCTTTGTCGGAGATGATCTTGATGTGACTAGCTCAACTAGCCTGAATCTAAGAAAATGAGGAAACCCGTTGCGCGTACGACATCAAAATATGATCAAACTTCTTCTCAAGTTGTTCTGGCCTTTACCCTTATGCTTTGGTCCTAGGACTCTCTTGGGAGGCTGAGGTTGGATGCCGACAACAACATATGGAGGGAACAGGTTGATAAAGTTAGTAGATAAGGTTGCTCGGAAAGATCTTGCACGATCTCCTGCCTACGTATCTCCATTGACCAATGGAGAATCAGAGCAGCGTAGTTCCCCTTAATAGGGATGAAAATAGCTTCGTTTAGAATTTCCACAACCAAGCTCATCTGAGTCTTCATCTGGTTGACTTCCTGTTTCAACAGTTTCTGGTTCTGAAATAAAGCTTGCACCTCGGCCCTGAATTGCCCCAGCTGGGTCTTCCTTTCGGTTACCTCTGCCCGGAGTTGCTTCAAATATATACCTTGATGATTGTGATTCAAGTTGTCCATTCTGATGAGAAATCAAGTCAGGATAAGAATCTGTCTTCGAACACCTGTCATGAATGCAAGGATGTACGCAAATGCCATGTTCAGTTATTTCTGAGGAATCTATCTGCTTTGATTCAAGTTTTGACACAGAAAAAGTCCAATGGCATGATTCATATATGTGATCCTCGAAAATAAATGAACATGTGTGCAGAAATGCTTTGATGTCATGTATGCAACAGGAATGTAATCAATGGTCTGATGTTAGTGCCGATGTTGAGCAATGAGTCAAGTGTCTGAATAAAACCATAATAGCAGCACCATCTCTGTATAGAACCCCATAACTGAGAACCCAATAACTGTAGAACTGGATCACATAATAGAATAGTCACTGATGGTGTTGAAGTTGAACAACGAGCCAAGTGTCTGTGGAGAGTCATAATAGCAGTCACAATAACAAGGTCACAATGACAATCACAGTAACAATTTCTCTGAATAAAAATCCCGGATCTCAGAATCAAAGAACCATAGAACACTGAACAATACTGGCAAAGTGGGTATGTTGAAGTTTAGGGTTCCTGCAAACCTGTAAACCCCTCCCAATCTCACGGGTGTGCTACTCGGGTCAACATCACGGACTCTCAAAGTCGAATAGCAATAATACGTTCACCATTTCCGAGAAATGGCTCATGACCAAATCAGGGAATCAGTTTGGCATTATGTACTACTCAGGGAGGCCCCAGCTGAGTCCAAGGAAACAAGCATCCCTCATCAGTCCCCAGCTTCAAGCACTGAATCGAGAAACAATAGTATATTCATCCCGAAGGGTACAATACTATCGTTATACGAACAATTTGCCTTGACTGGGTTCCTATGAGAGAACCAGACCATCCTATGCGAGTTCCCAGTGGGCCCTCGGATGCGAGTGGGTTTGCCAACAAATGTGGTCTGCCACTGTCATCACTAGAGAGGGATGTTTCCACAAAGGTTCTCAATGATCGGTCACCAGATGCACATAACTATCAAGGTCGTACCCTGAAGTGGGGAAGAACCCCCACACAGAATAGTCCCAAGACGGTCGCAGTCTGGGTGTGGAACACATCGCCACTCATCATGTAACCATGCGAGTACAACATGTCCACGCTAATCCTATAGTGCACTCAAGCCGGGTATTTGGCTTATCTCACAGTAACTCCCATCCCACAGAAAAAATGAAAACCAGCATAGCCAGACAGTCCAGTATAATATGATGCATGGAAAATAAATACTGAAAGCAATAAATAAATGCGGTAAAGTAAAGCTGTAAAGTAAAATTGTAAATAAAAATAGTAAAGCTAAACTAAAGCACACAACAGCAAACAAATAAACACCCAATGAAACAAAACCAAACAGGCGCTAGGATTGACTCTACAAGGGAAACTAGAGATTTTGGGTTCGATCCCCAGCAGAGTCGCCAGTTGTCGCTCTCGGGATTTTCATCCTAGTACAAACGCGAAAGTGGCGCGGAAAAGGTAGAGTCGCCAGCCTGACATTTTTATCCCGAAAGAATGGGAATGGTAATGTTGCACAAACCTGAGGAAGAAGGAAAGGACAAGGTCCTACTAACCAAAGATCTGGGTTCGGGAGTCGGTTACGACCTGGGAAGGTATTAGCACCCCAGATCGTCCGCCGTACCCAAGGGGATCCACGCTTGCTTGCTTGTTTCAAAGGGTGAGAAATAAGATGTTGCTGAACAAATAAACTGCTAACTGGAACTGGAAATGAGGAAGGGAACTAGAAAAGAAAATGGAAATAAATGGGGAAATGTAGGAAAAATAAAGAATGTGCTCGAATGGGCCCTACCCCGCTGCCTACGTACCTCATCGGGATAATGAGGATCAGAGTCGACGTAGTTCGCCTAACTAAGGCGGGAACTATTTGTTTGTGTTTTTTATACTGGAACTGCGTATGTCTATGCTCAGGCGTTGCAGGCTCGTCTGGTACGAGTGCGTTTACCGTCTTGCATGCGAGACAAGTCGTCGCAAGTTCGCGTTCAGAATGAATGAGATGAGAAGAGAAGTTCATGCAGGATAGTCGCTTATTGTTTGTTTTTGTCTTTTATGAGAAATGTTTTGAATTTGTTTGTGAACATTCCCATACTAAGACCTATCCATCATGGTAAATACTTACACCTCGCCCCGAAACAGGACGCGTATAAGTACTCCGCAACAAAGTCTCATGGCGTATAAGAATATCCAACCTTTATTAGGTGTTTTATTGTTTTTCTTTATGAGATGAGAAAGAATGACTCAAGTTGAAAAAGGACAAACTAAGGGGGACAAAGTGTAAACACCCCAAATTTGCCCTCACCCGTTCACCATGGCTTGTGATCATTTCATATGCATAAACACAATCATAACATCTCATACCACATTTTGATCCACTGCATTGGTTCTAAGTCATCTGCATCTAGGGTTTGTGATCTGAGCAATCTAAGAGCTTCTTGAGCCATTCCAAAGGTCATCAATCACTTCAAAGGGGTCCATGTGTATTCAAGTATCATATTATACTCCCTCAAAGTCAAGAATGTCAAAAAATCACAAGAACTGGAAAAGGTGTGGAAGCAGGGCCAGGCTTGACTGCACAGATGACCTAAAATTAGGGTTTTGGTTTCAGAGGCCATAACTCCAAATTTTTTGGTCATTCTTGTTTCTATTGGTCTCTATATGGTATAGGGAGTATGCATATCAATTTTCATGAAGAAATTCTATGGGGAAGTCATCTGATCAAGAGTTGACTTTTCAAGCAAGTCAGTGCAAAATCAGGGCATCTGAGGCCCCCAATGACCCAACCAAAGGGTGTTCTTCATCATTTTGAGTGTATATGATCTTTATTTGATCATAGAAGAAGTTGGAAGTTCACAAAATTGATAATTTCAAGTCTTTTGCAAAGTTGACTTTTTGGACAAGGTTGACTTTTAATGGAAATGTCATTTTATGCAACTTTTTCAACCCTTACTTTTTGATTCAAGAAAGCTTCAAATGGAAAAACTTTGGTCATGAAAGTTGTAGAATAGATCTTTCCCTTTTCAAAAAGTACAAGAACATGACCTAATTCATTTTGGATCAAAAGTTATGGCTTGCCAAAGTTGGCAAAAATCACTAAATTTCAAGTCATGCACCAAAGAGGCAAAGTTGCAAATTCACTTCTCAAGGCCAATTAAGTCATCTAATGCACTTCTAATTCACATAAAATGATCACACAACATCTAAAAGTCAGAATGCACCCAAGGAATCACATGTTTCATGGCTTATGGATCAAGTTTTTCTCATAAGAACCAAAGGCAAGCCAAGTTGCAAAAGTCATGATAACATCTCATCCACTTGCTGCCTAGGTTGCTGAACCATCCTAGCCCCTTACTCACATCATGCTGCGCAGCACACCCTTATTGTACTTGGCTAGAACATGACCCATGCTTCTCTTACACAAGAGTTGACATTTTGCAAAAACAACCATACCTATCACAAAAGGACATGTCACATCTTCTGACCAATAGGATTTGTTTATGTTAATCAAAAGCAAGACAAAGCATACATTACACAAGCCTGAAACCAGCCACAAGACAACATTCACATTTTCACCCTCACTTGCAAGAGCCTTCGAAATTCCTCATACAAGCTAAAAACTCACAAACAAACTTCATAGAACTCATCACCACATCCTCCTGATCATTTCCCTGCCTTCATTCATCCTTGAAACCTCACATAAGCCAGATACGATTCTCACCTGACCTTGAACAGAACTTGTTCAAACTTCCAAACCAGCCATCACAAACTCTCTCTAAGCATCAGAAGTTCATCAAGGGCATAAAAGGAGTGGATTGCACAAAGAGAAGGGGCCAGAAAGTTGCAGACTGAAAAGCTTCAAACTCAGGTAGCTTCATGAACTTTTTTTTTCCAGAAATGGATTTTTAAGTTCTTATTAGCTTCTCCATGCTTCCCTGATCATGAATATGTGATTGTTTTCGCAAATGAGTGAAAAATGAGTATGTATGCAGTCTCTGAAACTTTTTGCCCTAAAACATGTTTGATTCGATTCTCCTTGTTTCTGAATGATAAATGTTGTTTGAATGGGGGGTTTAATTCGTTTTTGAGTGGGGAAGAGTTCTGGGCTTTTGGATTTCATTTTCATTACGTGTAGAGTGAGTTTGTGATTTTGGATGATCGGAGAAGACGACCGGAACAGTGTTCCGGTCGCCTGAAAGTCATTAGGGCTGTCATTAGGGCTTAATCATTAATTAGCCAGGTTTGAATAACAGCCATTGGATATGGCGCCAGGTCAAACGCGCGCGCAGCCAGTTTAAACCTGGACCCTTAGATCTGATTACTTTTCTTTTTTCAGCTTTAATTTCATTTTATTTTTCATATTATTTCATTTAATTTGTACAATTTATTAAAAATAGCAAAACTTATTCAAAAATTCTGAAATTTTTTGTACAAACTTTTATTTAATTTCAGAAACCAAAAACATTTTTATTTTTATTTTTTGCATTTTAAAAATATTTTTAAATATTTAAAAGTTTATTTTTAATTAATTAATGAGAATTAATTAATTAAAAATACTTTTAGGTATTTAAAAATCACCAAAAAATTCATGAAACATTTAAAACCATTTAGAAACATTGTCCAACCCTCAAACCAAATTTCATTTTTGATCTTGATGCATTTTGAGAATTTTCCATGGAATTAAAATCATTTTTGTGCATTATTTTGATCCAAACTTCCAAAAATCATTTCTGCCTAACCATTGAGAGTTGGACCTTGATTCTTTTTGCATTGTGTTTAGCATATCATGTAGTTTGTGAGATTAACTTGTCATGAATTGATCTTGCATTTTCCATTTGATTGGCATTTTTCTTGTTAAGGAACCCTAAAACCCTAGAAAACTTAGGAAAATCATAACTTGAACTAGGTTAAGAGTTGGAAATTCTCCTTTGGGCAGTGAGTTAGTATAGGATTAGGGATCCTTTAAGTGCATTTTCAATTTTTTATATTGATGTTTGCTTCTGATTTTGGTTTGTGTTTGATGCTTTGATCATAAACCCTAATTTGGGTTTCCATATGCATCCATCTTGCATTTGCATCCATACCTTGACTTGCCATAGCATTTTATGCATTCTTTTGATTCATTGAACATCTTAAGACATATTGAAAGCATGTTTGATCATTGCATCTTGCATTTGTCATGTTGTATGCCATTTGCATCTCATAGCTTTTCATATGTGTTCATGGTTCTTAACTTGCTCCATTTGCATCCATAAGTCTGTATGATCATCCTCATGTCTTGATTCATGTTTGCAGCATCTCATAGCATCATTATCATCTAATATTTCCTTCTGGTTTTGATTTGCATCATGTCATTTCATCTTATTTTACATTGTATTGCATTCCTTTCATTAACATTTCAGGTGGTAAGTGACTTTGGGAAATGAATTTGCCTTCACTTCCCATATTTTCTTTTCATCCCTCTTATGCATCCATGCTGCATATTGTTATGTGTTTGAGTTTGAGCTTGCTCATTCTTTTTCTTCTCACTTTCTTTCTTCAAGTGACTTGACTTCTTGAATGAAGCAAGTTACTTTGCTTCTCCTGATCCTTTCATCTGCTTCCTGGTGGTTCCATTGAAGATTTCTCTTGTTAACCTCACAAATATTAGGAACAACCAAGCATGACAATGATTAGGGTTTTGATTAGTTTCCCCTCTTAGTTTTACCTTTGTGTCTCATTGAGTCTTCTCTTCTCACCTCATAATCCAGGACTAAACCCTAAAGGCTTTAAGGCTTTGTGATTAAGCTTATGCCTGCATCCTTCTATTAGGATGGAGTGTATAACTTTAATCCTAAGTGTTAAACCCTTAATGTGTTTAAATCCTTTAATCAATTCACTTAATAATCATCAAGACATCAAGCTTGTAACTTGGGCCTTGCATTAGGGTTCTAATTCTTCCTTAACTGGTTGAGAAGGACTAACCCTAGTGTTAATGGACAAGTCCCCCTCAAGTTGTCTTACAAACCATAAAAATCACTTCATCATCTTATCATTAACTAAAATCCACTTAATCAAAGGCTTGTTTTGTCATGGGTTTAATCCCTAATCATAGATTAAGTTGAGGAGCTTTCCTCAGCTTAAACATTCTCATCTATTATCCTTCTATTAGGATGGTGTAATGAGTCTGTTTAATCCCTGATTATGGCTTAATCTCATTACTTAACACTAAACAAAAACAACAAAAACATCTAAGTAATCACAAGTAGGTTAATGATCTTAATCCTGCATCAAAGGTGATTAAGTGTGAGATGCTGACTTCACACTTAAGGTATTCTCATTACCCCTTATCAGAGGGAAGATGTGATGAGTTTACTAACCCATTGGTTTAGGCTTAAGCTCATTAACTTATGACAAATCTCCAAAAGCAATAAAAGACTGAAAATACAAAAACAAACAATAATCGTCTCCTCCGGGATTCTTTTCTCATCTCATTCACTCATAAATGAGAACTTGCTTCTTCCGTCTAATGCAAGACAGTTTGCACCTGAGTCAGACAGGTCATACACTTGAGCATTGACAAGCAAGCAGTTCACAAGTCAATTCATCTTTCAGTCTCTTTGGGTCGAACTACGGTGTTCTGACTTCCTCATTGCACGAGAGGATACGTAGGCATAACTTAACGGTTATCGAACAAAAGTCTCTGTATATTCCCCCTCTTTCAGCATCATTCTCTTAGCCTCATTATCATGAGCATTTCACTCCTGTCCCTACACTGACACTATATATATCACACTTCACACTTCTTTTACACTCACACCTGTACATTCTTTTCCAGCTCTTTTATACACAAATTGCACTGACACTACCCCTTTAAAACACAAATCTTTTAAAGCGTGGATCCCGTCGAGTACGACCGACAATCTGGGTGCTAATACCTTCCCAGGTTGTAACCAACCCCCTTTCTCAGTCTCTCTGGTTCGCAACCGTCTTATCCATATCTCCCTAGGTCTATGCAGCATTACCTTTCCTCCGGGATAAAAATGCCTAGCTGGAGACTCTTTTCATCTCCAGTGAGTTCACTCCTGTGTGTTCTCATTGTTCCTTTCGCCGACCGTTCGCGTCTGTACCCTTATCTGGGCCTATTCCCATTTATCGGGAGCGACAACTTGGCGACTCTGCTGGGGACCCTTATACTGCAACCAGGGCTTCTGGTTCTTTTTTGTGGGTTCCTCCTAGCGCTTGATTGATTTGTGTTTACTGGGGTGTTATGTGTTATTTGTGTTGTATACTTATTTTGTTTATGTACAATTGTTTATCTGCTTTCTTTACAGCTTTACATATATCATACTGTCATACTGTGCTTGCTGGATCTGTTTGTCGCTTTGGTGGGTGGGTGTTCCATTGAGAGTTGAGGTCCTATACCTGGGACCTGAGTGACACCGAGGCTAGAGTGGTTCATATTCTTTCCCATTCCATCTCGGTCTGGTGCGGGAATATGAAACACGGTTCAGATATGGGTTTCTTCTTGAGAACTATGTGTTGCAGATTTCCTGCAATGCTAGGGCTATCTGGGAAGCCTGCTAAGTCTGAATGACCTTTAGTATTGACCTTCAGAAACTGAGGTGAATTAGAGGAGGAACTTTTATGGTTATTGTAAACACTGTACCTCCGGGTTAGAAGTGTTTACATTTCTCATAACTGATCCAAGTCTGAGGATCCTTGTTTTAGAACACCACCTGTGAGGGGGTTGGGTTGTTTACAGGTTTGCAGGTACCCTTGACCTCAGCATACCCTGTTACTTTGATTTGATTAAGAATACTCCATGTTGGAACAGTTCTTGTGATTCTTAACCCTGGACATGTGACTCTTTATTTGAGTCCCCCACCTTGGTTACTGGACTTATAGACCTCCATCTGGATTTCTTGAACATACCTGGACTTATATCAGAGCACTTGATCAGATCCAGCTCAGTCACAAACCCTTGCATATCATTTGCATACATCATCATTGCATCATTTTAACATTTGCTTATTTGTTTTTCAGGGTATCCATACTGTATTTTGGCTTGGTTTTGACCCCATCATCAGCATAGACCTACCTTCATCTGTATCTACTTTAGCTATCAGCTACTTGCTTCAGTCACCTGCACCAGCCAGTCAGTGGCCCATTTTCAGTGTTATCATCAGCACCTGTCTCAACTCTTCTTCAACCACATGGCACCTAAGAAGAGTAACATCTCCTATCATTTCTTTCAGCCTGAGCTAGCTGACATCAGGAGGATTCAGACCCTGATTACTCCAGACCATATACCACTATTCAGAGAACACTATGGAGGCATACTTGATGTGGTTATGGATTTGGACCCTTCACAGAGGAGCTTGATTCATACTTGCCTGCAGTTCTATGATCCCCCTCTGAGGTGTTTCACTTTTTAGGATTTTCAGTTAGGCCCTTTGTTAGAAGAATATTCATCATTGGTTGGTGTACCTATCAGGGGTGGAGTCCCCTTCAACCCCGAGATGGCTTTTCCAAGTAATGAGGAAGTGGAAAAGGCATTATATCTGGAATCTTGTCTGATTGGACAACATATGACCACCAAGGCTGGAGTCTCTGGTCTACATCTGGATTTCTTAATCTCTCAAGCTGCCTTGAAGGCTTCTCTGGGAGAGTGGAAAGCAGTCTGTGCTTTGTTGGCCCTGAGCATATATGGGATTATTTTATTTGCAGATGAGCCTAAGATTGTTAGTAAGAATGCAATCCATCTTTTCATCCTGAGGAACCCAGTGCCCACCTTACTGGGAGATTTCTACTACTCAGTACACCAGAGGAATGAAAAGCAGAGGGGAAGATTAGTGAGGTGCTGTGCTCCTTTGTTCCATACTTGGTTGCTCAAGCATTTACCAAAGACTGATGCATTCTTGAACCCTCACCAGCAAAGAAATTGGGCTAGAAGACTCACTGCTTTGACCTCAGCTGATATCAGGTGGTGCACTCAAAGCACAAAAGGCAGGGACATCATCACCAGTTGTGGGCAGTTTCCCAATGTACCCCTGATAGGAGTTAAGGGTTGCATCAATTACAACCCTCTGCTATTCAAAAGACAACTGGGTTATGCACTGGTCCACACTCCTAAGGTACAAGATCTGGCTGAGACTCTTTACTGTGAGAACAAGCCTAATCTGGCTATTGTCAGGCAAGCAGCCTGGGCCTGGGACAATGTTTAGACTAAAGGAGTAACCATTCTGGGGAAGTGCAACAATGTGGCATCAGCACAGTACTATGATTGGTCCCATGCCAGAGCTCAATTTTCTGGGATGCCCTTCACCATGGAGGATATGCCTGGACCATCCTCAGCACCACCTCCTGTCACTGTCAGTTTGGAGGAGTTTGAGAATTTGAAAGAAAGGAATGAGAAGTTTACTCAGGCCCTACAGAAGACCCTCTGGGAGAGGAGTGATGGTAGGTTGGATATTGAAAGGTTAGAGAAGCTGAAGGTGGAGCATTTAGCCAGAATTGAGAAGTCTGAGGATTACATCAAGAAGTCTAGGGCTGGAGAGCAGATCTTGAAGAATGCCTGCAAGGAGGCTCAGTTCCAGAAAGCCAGGACTGATTTGTATCTGAAGGAGAGTCAAGCTAGGTGGGTCAGGATCACCGAAGCTCGTACTCTGGAAGATAAGAGGACTCAGGGCAAGATTGAGCAGCTGGAAGCTAGTGCAAAAGAGCAACAGGAAGCCCTGGCAGCAGCCCAGAGAGAGATCTCAGAGTTGAAAATTAGAGCTGGAGTGAAGAGGTCAAAGGACCAGAGTCAACACAAGAAGCTAACTGCAGCTATTGCTACCAGGAATCTCCTTATCAGGAACCTCACAGAACGTCCAGCTGATCCTGTGACTGAAGCACTTCTCCAAGAAGTTCAGGAGGATGAGTTTGGTCTTGGTGTCTGACTTTTACTTGTGTTGCTTTCATTTCATGTACTTTTATTTTTCTTATGATGTATTTTGACCCCTTAGAGGGCATGTTTTGTAAAGAACAAACTATGTATCATTTGCTTTTTGTAATGTATGTATCAGTTTGTTCCATCTGAGTTTCCTTCAAAGCAACATCAACAACATCTTCAAGGGTCTGGAAGGGTCAAAACTAAGTGCCAAGCCGGATACCTTGGAAACAAATAAGCATACTACCTTGCATGCTAACCCTTTGTTTGTTTTGTAGGTTTGTTTTGTTTTTGTTACTAACTCTGCTGTGATTTCAGGAACTATTGCTCGCCGACGGGTGTTCCCACTTAACCGTCCACACAGATATCCAACCCGTAACAATCTTCCGGGCATACAGATGGACCAGGTACAGCAGGACCTTACAGAGGTCAGGAACCAAATGGCCAATGAAAGATTGGAAATGAGGGCTCAGATGACACAATTTATGGAGGTGATGAACAACATGGCTCAGAGCCAAGAGAGATTAAGAGCAATGGTAGAGAGGCAGAATCAAGAAGATCCCCATCTAGGGACTGCTGGGACAAGCAACAATGAGAGGGTCCAACCTCATGTCAACCCCCCTGTATTTGGACCCCACCTTCATCCAGAGATCAACATCCCTGCTAATGTTCAAGGGACTGCCACTGCAGGCAGGGTACTGCAAGAAGACCCCCAGGAAGATCAGTTCACAGTGATGGGAGCTGGGGAGGAAGCCTATGACAGAAGGCTGGATGAAATTGCTGAAAAATTAAGATCCTTGGAGTCCCAAAACTCTTTGGGTTTTGATGTTATGGACATGGGCTTAGTGGACGGGGTCAGGATTCCCCATAAGTTTAAGCCTCCTTGTTTTGAAAAGTACAACGGGACTTCCTGCCCGTGGACCCACTTGCAATCCTTTCTGGGGAGGCTGAAGGCGTATACTATGGACGAGAAGCTATGGATGTTTTATTTTGAGGATAGCTTAACGGGAGCTTCAAGGGAATGGTACTCCCATCTGACTAGAGCCACCATCAGGTGTTGGAAGGACTTGGCAGAGGCCTTCATCAGACAATATCAGTATAATCTGGATATGGCACCCAACAGGACCCTCCTGATGGGGATGTCACAGTCATCCAGGGAAAGCTTCCGGGAGTACGCCCAGAGATGGAGACAGCTGGCTGCTGCTGTCCAGCCACCTATGTCAGAAAGGGAGATGGAAGATATGTTTATGAACACTCTCCAAGGGACATACATTGACAGGCTGGCTGCTTTCTCTTCTACCAGCTTTGCAGATGTCGTTATAGTTGGAGAAAGAATTGAGAGCCTGTTAAAGATGGGCAAAATTTCTGACAACGGTGCCAGCTCATCCAGCAATACAAGAAAGCCTTTTGTGGGCCCAAGAAGAACTGGTGAGACCAATGCTATCCATACCAACAGGGGCAGACCCCAATATGTTCATAGGTCTGTGGCAGCAGTCACCATTCTCGCTCCAATTCATCCACAACCAGCTTATCAACCACCGCAACAAAATTATCAACAACAAAATCAGTATCCTCCTCAGAGAAACTACAACAACACCAACAACAACAATCAGCAAAGACCGTTCCAACAAAGACCTTCTCAGGCCAATAGGGTGATCGATCCGATCCCTATGCCATATGCCACATTACTGCCACAACTCCTGAAACTCAACCTGGTTGAGCTAAGGACGTTGGCACCTCCAGATCCTGCCAGTTTACCCATAAATTACGACTCCAACGCCAGATGTGCTTTCCATTCAAATGCACCTAGCCATAGTACAGAAAAGTGCAGAGCTTTGCACATGAAGGTACAAGACTTGGTGGACTCTAAGGCTCTGAACTTTGCACCACCACCAAATGTTAACAAGAACCCTATGCCAAACCACGGAGGTCCCAGAATCAATGCTATTGAAGAAGACAAGCCGTCTTACTTGATAACCAGTGTGGGTCAGATTCGGACACCGTTGGTAGAGATTAAGGCTCAACTCCTTGAATGTCAAATATTCCCGGGATGCGAGCTAGGGTGTGCTTATTGCAACATTTCAGTGAATGGTTGTGATAACTTGAGAGATGGCATAGATGGTCTCATCCAGAGTGGCCTGCTTCAAATCACAACATCAATTCCTACCAATCCAGCAATCCCATTTACAACAGTTCCCGAGTCTTCTACAAATACAACAACCATTGTTCCAAGCAACTCTTCAATCTCATCAACAAATGTTTCATCTACTACTTCAGCTGACCAGATATCAGCAAACATCCCTTCTACAACTTCAGCACCACTTCATTCAGAGTCTCCTACAACAACAACATCCATCCTTCCAACAATGTCTCCTACAACTTCAGCAGCAAATGTCTCAACAGTTACGATTTATTATGATCCTGAAAATGATTCTGCCTACAACTCACAAGGTGCCACTCCCATTAGAGCACCGGTCACAATATACTACGATCCACAGACTATCATGGTCCCTTCTGCAGCTGCCATCAGTCCAGTCACTGTCACAGTGCCTGGGCCAATACCTTATGAAAGCAGTAATGCCATCCCCTGACATTACGGCTCTGATCTATACTGCGAAGGACAGAAAATCACTCTTGAATCATCAACCCCTGCACCACAAATAGACAATGTGGGAGGAGGCGGAGGCTTCACTCGAAGCAGATGTCTCTTTGCTCCACAAATTCAAAGACCCACTGCCGAAGCAGAAGCTGCTGCCAAGGCAAAAGGGAAGAGCTTGGTGCAGGAAGAGCAGATTGTTAAAGAAGCTTTGAAAACACCTTTTGATTAAGAAGTTGATGAATTCATGTGAATCATCAAGAAAAGTGATTACAAGATAGTGGACCAGCTTCACCAGACGCCTTCCAAGATCTCTATTCTATCATTGCTTATGTGCTCCGAGGCTCATCGGAACGCACTACTAAAAGTCTTGCATGCGACTTATGTGCCAGAAGAGATCACCGTCAATCAGTTGGAAGCTGTGGTTGGAAATGTTAATGCTAGTCATGGACTAGGGTTCACCAACACTGATTTGACTACGGAAGGCCGCAATCATAACAAGGCTTTGCACATTACCATGGAATGTAAAGGTGCAGTTCTTTCCCATGTGCTGGTAGACACAGGATCATCCCTCAATGTCTTACCTAAAAAAGCCCTTGTGAAGCTAGAGTATGACGGATTGGCATTACGTCCCAGTAACTTGGTAGTAAGAGCCTTCGACGGTTCTAAGAGATCAGTTCTGGGGGAAATTGAGCTGCCTATAACGATTGGCCCACAAACTTTCAAAACGACCTTCTACGTGATGGATATACAGCCTGCCTACAGCTGTCTATTAGGTAGGCCATGGATTCACGCCGCTGGCGCCGTGACCTCAACCCTTCACCAGAAGTTAAAATTCGAGTGGGAGGGTCAAGTCGTTACTATCTGTGGAGAGGAAGATATTTTTGTCAGCCACCTGGCTACCTACAAATATATTGAGATGGATGGGGAGATCCACGAAACGATGAGTCAAGGGTTTGAGGCCTTGAACATAAATGAAACATCTGTTGTACCTGGAACCTCAATAACATCATACCAACAAGCCCGGAAGGTTGTTGAGGAAGGAAATGCCCAAGGCTGGGGCAAATTGCTACCTGTGGAGAAGAAAGAGGATAGATTTGGGTTGGGTTACAAACCAACTCAACAAGCTCAAACAGAGGCTGCTAAGGAGCCCAACTTTGTTAGTGGGGGGATGCTCACCCCTGATGCTGTCAACAATCTGGAAGACGAGGATGAAGGCGACCGCAACCTGGAGAGTTGGATCCGTCCAAAGATCCCGGGGAGCAGTATCTCAAACTGGTCTTCCCAGGAAATTATAAGAGTTACTCATGCAGAGTAATTATTATTTCCTGTATTTTTAAGCATGCATCAAGTCTTGCATATTGCCCAAGATGACAAGACTCATTTTGTAATCGGGCCATCTGTAATTTTTGTGCAACAAGATTAATCAATGAAATATCAGACATCTTTTGCAAATGAGTCTTTTCCTTTTCCGCTCACTGTTTTTCCATTGTTCTTTTTGTACAAAAAATAAATGGCAATGTTTTCAAAATGACGACTTTATTTCACTTTTCTAAACAAGATTAAAATCAAATCACTAAAATGAACAAACTGAACCCTTGCAGAGAGTGCCTTCCAGACAGCACCGACAACAGCACGGCTATGACTTCATATGACTTTGACAATCCGATCAATCAAGCTGATGAAGGGGTTGAAGAAGATTACGAGCTACCTGAAGAGCTAGCCAGATTGTTGAGACAAGAGGAGAAGGTTATCACTCCTCATCAGGAGGAGGTTGAAACTATAAATCTTGGTACAGATGAAGATGTGAAAGAAGTTAAGATCGGGGCCTGCCTACAAGACTCAGTGAAGAGACAACTGATTGACCTGCTTCAAGAGTATGTGGATGTGTTTGCTTGGTCTTATCAAGATATGCCAGGGTTGGACACCGACATTGTTGTGCACAAGCTGCCTTTAAGAGAAGAATGCCCACCGGTTAAACAGAAACTACGCCGTACTCGCCCAGACATGGCAATGAAAATCAAAGAAGAGGTACAAAAGCAATGGGACGCCGGGTTCCTTGCTGTAACTAGTTATCCACCGTGGGTTGCTAACATAGTACCTGTGCCTAAGAAGGACGGCAAAGTAAGAATGTGTGTTGACTATCGGGATCTGAACAGAGCTAGACCGAAAGATGATTTCCCATTACCTCACATTGATGTATTGGTTGATAATACGGCTCAGTTCTCGGTATTCTCCTTCATGGACGGATTTTCAGGATACAATCAGATTAAAATGTCACCTGAAGACATGGAGAAGACAACCTTCATCACACCCTGGGGCACGTTCTGTTACAAGGTGATGCCATTCGGATTGAAGAATGCTGGTGCAACATATCAACGGGCTATGGTGACATTATTCCACGATATGATCCATAAAGAAATTGAATGTTATGTGGATGACATGATTGCCAAGTCCCTCACTGAAGAAGACCACCTGGTAAATCTGCTAAAGTTGTTCAAGCGTCTGAGGAAGTACCAACTAAAATTGAACCCCAACAAATGCACAGTCGGGGTGCGATCTGGTAAGCTGCTGGGATTTATTGTAAGTGAGAAAGGGATTGAAGTTGACCCTGACAAAGTCAAAGCCATTCAAGAGATGCCTGCACCGAAGACAGAAAAAGAAGTTCGAGGGTTCTTAGGTCGATTGAACTACATCTCAAGGTTCATATCTCACCTTACAGCAACCTGTGAGCCCTTGTTCAAACTGCTAAGGAAAGAACAGACGGTCAGGTGGAACGAAGACTGCCAGAAAGCTTTTGACAAGATCAAAGAATACTTGAAAGAACCTCCAATCCTTATGCCGCCAGTTGAAGGAAGACCTCTGATAATGTACTTGACAGTATTAGAAGAGTCAATGGGGTGTGTGCTGGGCCAGCATGACGAGTCTGGTCGAAAAGAGTATGCAATATACTACCTAAGCAAAAAGTTTACCGACTGTGAACAACGTTATTCACTGCTCGAGAAAACTTGCTGTGCTTTAGCGTGGGCTGCTCGCCGACTGAGACAGTATATGTTGACCCACACTACTTTGTTGATCTCAAAAATGGACCCAGTTAAGTACATATTTGAGAAGCCAGCTCTTACCGAACGGGTTGCAAGATGGCAAATGATTCTTACAGAGTATGACATTCAGTACACATCTCAAAAAGCCATCAAAGGCAGTGTATTGTTTGATTACCTTGCTGAGCATCCTATTGATGATTACCAGCCTATGAGATTTGACTTCCCTGATGAAGACATCATGTTCATAAAAGCAAGAGATCATGAAGAGCCCATTCACACTGAAGGGCCTGACCCGGAAGAAGAATGGACTATGATGTTTGATGGGGCTGTTAATATGAATGGTCGTGGTGTTGGTGCAGTACTCATTACACCTAAGGGAGTTCACATGCCTTTCTCGGCAAAACTCACTTTCAACTGCACTAACAACGAAGCTGAATACGAAGCTTGCATTATGGGTCTTGAGGAAGCCATTGACCTCAGGATCAAGACTTTAACTGTATTCGGAGATTCAGCTCTGGTAATCAATCAAACCAACGGCAAATGGTACACCCACCAGGATCATCTGATACCTTACAGGGATTATACAAGGAGGTTATTGACTTTCTTCACAACAGTCAAGCTTGAGTATATCCCTCGGGACGAGAATCAGTTTGCAGATGCTCTGGCTACCATTTCGTCCATGATCAAAGTTCAAGCTACCAACTTTGTACCGCAGATTTCAGTGACCAGACTTGGCAGACCAGCATATGTATTCACAGCGGATGTTGTCAAAGATGATAAGCCTTGGTTCCATGACATTAAGTGCTTCTTGGAGGATCATACATACCCACCTGGGGCATCTTCCAATGATAAGAAGACATTAAGAAGGCTAGCTGGTAGTTTCTTCTTGAACACTGATGGTTCCCTGTACAAGAGAAACTTTGACATGGTACTCCTCAGATGCGTTGATAGGACAGAAGCAGACTTGTTAATGCATGAAGTGCACGAAGGATCCTTTGGTACCCATGCTGGAGGGCATGCCATGGCTAAGAAGTTGCTAAGATCAGGCTATTACTGGATCACAATGGATGCAGACTGTTATGCTTATGCCAGAAAATGCCATAAATGCCAGATTTATGCGGATAAAGTGCATGTGCCTCCGAATTCTCTGAATGTGATGTCTTCACCCTGGCCCTTTGCCATGTGGGGCATTGATATGATTGGCAAGATTGAACCGACTGCTTCAAATGGCCACAGATTCATCCTGGTAGCTATTGACTATTTTAGCAAGTGGGTTGAAGCAGCTTCATATGCAAATGTTACAAGGCAAGTGGTAGCCCGATTTCTGAAGAAAGATATCATTTGTCGGTATGGAGTTCCCGAGCGAATCATTACTGATAATGGTTCCAACTTAAATAACAAGATGATGGCAGAATTATGCCGGGACTTCAAGATTCAACATCACAATTCTTCTCCTTACAGGCCAAAGATGAATGGCGCTGTCGAGGCAGCTAATAAGAATATCAAGAAGATTGTGCAGAAGATGGTAGTCACTTACAAAGACTGGCATGAAATGATACCATTTGCCTTGCATTGGTACCGCACGTCAATCAGAACATCCACTGGGGCAACACCGTATCAGCTTGTGTATGGTATGGAAGCAGTCCTACCTGTTGAAGTTGAATTACCCTCCCTACGGGTGTTGATGGATGTTAAGCTGAACGAAGCAGAGTGGGTCCGATCCCGATACGAGCAATTGAGTCTGATTGAAGATAAGAGATTGGCTGCAATCTGTCATGGGCAGCTGTATCAGAAAAGAATGAAGAGATCCTTCGATCAGAAAGTCAGGCACCGAGAGTACCAAGTAGGAGATCTTGTGCTGAAGAGAATCCTTCCTCCTCATACAGACCACAGGGGCAAGTGGACTCCGAACTATGAAGGGCCATTTGTAGTAAAGAAAGTTTTCTCAGGTGGAGCACTGATGCTCAGCACTATGGATGGTGAAGACTTCCCGTCCCCTGTGAATTCAGATGCAGTTAAAAAATATTTCGCATAAAAATGACCCGCTGGACATAAAAACAGAATGTAAGTCCAGGCAAAAATAGGGCATCCCGGCGAGTCAAAAACAGAATAAAAGACTCGGGCAAAAATAAGGGAAAATAAACAAAAAATGTGCACCCGCTGAGTTGAAAAGCCGCATTGGACAACTCAGGCAAAAATGGGTATCCCGATGGATTGAAAACCCGAAAGGGCGATCCATGCAAAATAAGGGAATAAGCGAACAACTGCATTCTGGATTCGTCTGTATCTCTCACAACTTGGTAAGCTTCGAAGGGATCAAGCTTCAATCAGAAACAGCCTTCTTCAGAAAGCAAGATGAGAAGAACGTCAAAAGTCATACGAGTCATAGCAAGAGGAAGCTCCTTAAAGCGTCGTCAACATTGCCAACACATTTTGTTTCTCAATTTGTAACAATCTCCTCATCTTAGGAGATATGTTTCCTTGACTGTACCTTGCCAATTCAGGGCATTTGAATTAATAAAATCAGATTTTCAGTCATTGTTTTGTCTTGTACATTTTTATTTGCAAAGATGTCTCATGTTTTAAGAGAAAAAACTGATTGCATAAATACAGATGTTTATTTCCAAAAAAATAAAACAAGCGCTTGCAGGAAATATACTTACTCTCAGAAATGTCTAACTCCTATGACGGAATCCAGTAAAGGATACCTCGGGATTACTTGTGCGTTTCTCTATCTTTTTGGGATTGCAGGTATCCAGAATGCAACTTGGGGCATGTAAGCTTCATCCCAGCAAGCTGGCAAATCAGTACTCACTCAGCCTCAACACTCAAAGTGTTTTCTCTCCAGCCGAGTTGCTACTTGGGGATTCTCCCCATCAGAGTTGCCAGGCATCACTTCTCCAACAGGGCAGTACCAGAAGGCGCCCATATCCCCGGCTGAGTCAAGAATCCTCCTCAACAGAATCTCCAGGGAGATCTTTCAGTGATCCCTCTTTCTCCCCAGCCGAGTTGCCATTTCATCCCCAGCCAAATACAAAAGTCAGGGGACCATCTCCCCACAGAGCTTCAGCCTCTGCCCAAAAGAGCCGCGCATGAAGGAATCACAACAGAGTGACGAAAGCTTCTGCAAACCCCAGCTGGGTCCCTCATTATCAAGATAGATCTATCGGTGACCCATATCCCCAAGTAGATATCAACTCATCAGATCTACCAATGATCTCATCCCCAGCTGGGATGTCCTTTACAAGCAGATCGGCCAGAGATTTTCACAAGCAACGGGATCCGAATCCCGGATTGGTATCTTTGCATAATCATGGCATTCGCATCATATTCACCCACAAAGCGTAGCATTCCGTCTAATACGGAGCATTACGGCAAAAATCAAACATATAGCATAATCATAAGCCATGTTCTGAATCAACACTTGTGAATAATGACGATCCATCAACATACGGAAAAATTCCCCCCCCCCCAAAAAAAAAAAAAAAAAAAATTCCCAGCGGAGATTTCCCAGCAAAAGCAGTTGCCTCACATTCACAAACACCAGTATATACCCTCTTTGGCACCCGTCCGTGTCAATACTCCCCAGTAAAGTCGCCTAAACACTCTGCGCAAACAGTACCACTTGTATTACAGATACTTTTTGACACCCGTCCGTGTCATATCCCCAGCAGAAAGCCAAAGACATCCTCTTTTGCACTCACATATACTTATAATTTTCTTGACATCCGTCCGTGTCATTTTCCCCAGTATAGTAACATAAACACTCTGTATATCATATACTTGTTTATACTATACTTTCCTTTTTGACACCTGTCCGTGTCATATCCCCAGCAGAAAGCCAAAGACATCCTCTTTGCACTCACAAATACTCATATATATGCATTTCCCTGACACTCGTCCGTGTCATTCTCCCCAACAGTTAAATACTTATCTATACACCACTCATACTTATACAGGTACTCGTCTATATCTTGTATACACCACTTAAATCCCCACAGATTCGACACTAGTCCTTGTTCTTTGTTAACCAGTTGGTACTCGTCCGTACCATCATCTCAGAGCATGCGTCAAGCGTTTGTTTCTACCTGATACTCGTCCGTATCATAGTCTTAAGGATGCTCGTCCGCATCTTTAATCCATACACTGTGTCCAACTCTCATGTCTTTTTAAATATAGACACTCGTCTGTGTCTACCATTCCCCAGAAGAGTCCCTTCAGATTCAACACTCGTCCGTGTTCTCTGTTAACCAGTTGATACTCGTCCGTATCATCCTCTCTGAACACGTGTCAGTATTTGTTTCTACCCGATACTCGTCCGTATCGTAGTCTTAAGGATGCTCGTCCGCATCTTTAATCTATACACAAACATCTAAACACTTACCCTTTTATTTCTTAGATGTAAACACTCGTCCGTGTTTACTACTCCCCAGTAGATCGCTACCAAAGTAAATTTCCCTTTTTATCTGACATTCATCCTGCGTCATGATAAACCTTGAGAGAAGCCGTCCCCTGCTAGGTGGTCGTCCTCCACCTCTTGATGGTCGTCCCCCATCATGCTCATCCGATGGCCGTCCCCATCGTTGATTTTCTATCCGACATTCGTCCTATGTTGTGATATTTAGCAGCCGTCCCCTGCTAGGTGGTCGTCCTCCACCTCTTGATGATCGTCCTTCATCATTTTATCCAATGGCCGTCTCCATTATTGATTTTGGTTATCCGACATTCGTCCTATGCCATGACAAACCTTGAGAGCAGCCGTCCCCTTCTAGGTGGTCGTCCTCCACCTCTTGATGGTCGTCCTCCATCATGCTCATCCGATGGCTGTCCCCATCGTTGACCTTTTATCCGGCATTCGTCCTATGTCGCGATATTTTCGGCAGCCGTACCCTGCCAGGTGGTCGTCCTCCACCTTAGATGACCGTCCCTCATCTTATCCCCAACAGAGCAGCCGTCCCCTGCTAGGTGATCGGCCTTCACCTTTGATGACCGTACCTCATCATCTGTTTATTTCATTTATTCTTTAATCCGATGGCCGTCCCCATCGTGGTCCCTTTTTCTTTTTCCTGATGATCGTCCTTCATCAGTTTAGCCCGATGGCCGTCCCCATTGTTGGTTACTTTACTTTATGAACTTGATGGCCGTCCCCGTCATGTTTCATTAATCCCCAGAGAATTTTACAGCTTTATCTTGATGTTCGTCCCCATCATAATTCTTTGATCCCCAGCATGTCGGCCGTCCCCGTCATTGCTTTATTTTCCGCACTTTTCCCAGCATGTCGGCCATCCCCGTCATTGCTCTTTACCCAGAAGTCGTCCTCTGCTCGACGGTCGTCCTTCGTCGCCCACACTTTACAATATACTTTATTTTCTTTTACAATCTATATCCCTTTTCTTATTCATTCTGTGAGTGCAAATTTTGGACTGTCTTTGGTATTCAACCACGAGTTATCTTGTTTGCCTGGTAAGCCGTTGCTTACAACCTGCACAGCTAACTCATGTTTGAATAGGGGCAGCTGTAAACACCCCAAATTTGCCCTCACCCGTTCACCATGGCTTGTGATCATTTCATATGCATAAACACAATCATAACATCTCATACCACATTTTGATCCACTGCATTGGTTCTAAGTCATCTGCATCTAGGGTTTGTGATCTGAGCAATCTAAGAGCTTCTTGAGCCATTCCAAAGGTCATCAATCACTTCAAAGGGGTCCATGTGTATTCAAGTATCATATTATACTCCCTCAAAGTCAAGAATGTCAAAAAATCACAAGAACTGGAAAAGGTGTGGAAGCAGGGCCAGGCTTGACTGCACAAATGACCTAAAATTAGGGTTTTGGTTTCAGAGGCCATAACTCCAAATTTTTTGGTCATTCTTGTTTCTATTGGTCTCTATATGGTATAGGGAGTATGCATATCAATTTTCATGAAGAAATTCTATGGGGAAGTCATATGATCAAGAGTTGACTTTTCAAGCAAGTCAGTGCAAAATCAGGGCATCTGAGGCCCCCAATGACCCAACCAAAGGGTGTTCTTCATCATTTTGAGTGTATATGATCTTTATTTGATCATAGAAGAAGTTGGAAGTTCACAAAATTGAGAATTTCAAGTCTTTTGCAAAGTTGACTTTTTGGACAAGGTTGACTTTTAATGGAAATGTCATTTTATGCAACTTTTTCAACCCTTACTTTTTGATTCAAGAAAGCTTCAAATGGAAAAACTTTGTTCATGAAAGTTGTAGAATAGATCTTTCCTTTTTCAAAAAGTACAAGAACATGACCTAATTCATTTTGGATCAAAAGTTATGGCTTGCCAAAGTTGGCAAAAATCACTAAATTTCAAGTCATGCACCAAAGAGGCAAAGTTGCAAATTCACTTCTCAAGGCCAATTAAGTAATCTAATGCACTTCTAATTCACATAACATGATCACACAACATATAAAAGTCATCATGCACCCAAGGAATCACATGTTTCATGGCTTATGGATCAAGTTTTTCTCATAAGAACCAAAGGCAAGCCAAGTTGCAAAAGTCATGATAACATCTCATCCACTTGCTGCCTAGGTTGCTGAACCATCCTAGCCCCTTCCTCACATCATGCTGCGCAGCACACCCTTGTTGTACTTGGCTAGAACATGACCCATGCTTCTCTTACACAAAAGTTGACATTTTGCAAAAGCAACCATACCTATCACAAAAGGACATGTCACATCTTCTGACCAATAGGATTTGTTTATGTTAATCAAAAGCAAGACAAAGCATACATTACACAAGCCTGAAACCATCCACAAGACAACATTCACATTTTCACCCTCACTTGCAAGAGCCTTCGAAATTCCTCATACAAGCTAAAAACTCACAAACAAACTTCATAGAACTCATCACCACATCCTCCTGATCATTTCCCTGCCTTCATTCATCCTTGAAACCTCACATAAGCCAGATACGATTCTCACCTGACCTTGAACAGAACTTGTTCAAACTTCCAAACCAGCCATCACAAACTCTCTCTAAGCATCAGAAGTTCATCAAGGGCATAAAAGGAGTGGATTGCACAAAGAGAAGGGGCCAGAAAGTTGCGGACTGAAAAGCTTCAAACTCAGGTAGCTTCATGAACTTTTTTTTTCCAGAAATGGATTTTTAAGTTCTTATTAGCTTCTCCATGCTTCCGTGATCATGAATATGTGATTGTTTTCGCAAATGAGTGAAAAATGAGTATGTATGCAGTCTCTGAAACTTTTTGCCCTAAAACATGTTTGATTCGATTCTCCTTGTTTCTGAATGATAAATGTTGTTTGAATGGGGGGTTTAATTCGTTTTTGAGTGGGGAAGAGTTCTGGGCTTTTGGATTTCATTTTCATTGCGTGTAGAGTGAGTTTGTGATTTTGGATGATCGGAGAAGACGACCGGAACAGTGTTCCGGTCGCCTGAAAGTCATTAGGGCTGTCATTAGGGCTTAATCATTAATTAGCCAGGTTTGAATAACAGCCATTGGATATGGCGCCAGGTCAAACGCGCGCGCAGCCAGTTTAAACCTGGACCCTTAGATCTGATTACTTTTCTTTTTTCAGCTTTAATTTCATTTTATTTTTCATATTATTTCATTTAATTTGTACAATTTATTAAAAATAGCAAAACTTATTCAAAAATTCTGAAATTTTTTGTACAAACTTTTATTTAATTTCAGAAACCAAAAACATTTTTATTTTTATTTTTTGCATTTTAAAAATATTTTTAAATATTTAAAAGTTTATTTTTAATTAATTAATGAGAATTAATTAATTAAAAATACTTTTAGGTATTTAAAAATCACCAAAAAATTCATGAAACATTTAAAACCATTTAGAAACATTGTCCAACCCTCAAACCAAATTTCTTTTTTGATCTTGATGCATTTTGAGAATTTTCCATGGAATTAAAATCATTTTTGTGCATTATTTTGATCCAAACTTCCAAAAATCATTTCTGCCTAACCATTGAGAGTTGGACCTTGATTCTTTTTGCATTGTGTTTAGCATATCATGTAGTTTGTGAGATTAACTTGGCATGAATTAATCTTACATTTTCCATTTTATTGGCATTTTTCTTGTTAAGGAACACTAAAACCCTAGAAAACTTAGGAAAATCATAACTTGAACTAGGTTAAGAGTTGGAACTTCTCCTTTGGGCAGTGAGTTAGTATAGGATTAGGGATCCTTTAAGTGCATTTTCAATTTTTTATATTGATGTTTGCTTCTGATTTTGGTTTGTGTTTGATGCTTTGATCATAAACCCTAATTTGGGTTTCCATATGCATCCATCTTGCATTTGCATCCATACCTTGACTTGCCATAGCATTTTATGCATTATTTTGATTCATTGAACATCTTAAGACATATTGAAAGCATGTTTGATCATTGCATCTTGCATTTGTCATGTTGTATGCCATTTGCATCTCATAGCTTTTCATATGTGTTCATGGTTCTTAACTTGCTCCATTTGCATCCATAAGTCTGTATGATCATCCTCATGTCTTGATTCATGTTTGCAGCATCTCATAGCATCATTATCATCTAATATTTGCTTTTGGTTTTGATTTTCATCATGTCATTTCATCTTATTTTACATTGTATTGCATTCCTTTCATTAACATTTCAGGTGGTAAGTGACTTTGGGAAGTGAATTTTCCTTCACTTCCCATATTTTCTTTTCATCCCTCTTATGCATCCATGCTGCATATTGTTATGTGTTTGAGTTTGAGCTTGCTCATTCTTTTTCTTCTCACTTTCTTTCTTCAAGTGACTTGACTTCTTGAATGAAGCAAGTTACTTTGCTTCTCCTGATCCTTTCATCTGCTTCCTGGTGGTTCCATTGAAGATTTCTCTTGTTAACCTCACAAATCTTAGGAACAACCAAGCATGACAATGATTAGGGTTTTGATTAGTTTCCCCTCTTAGTTTTACCTTTGTGTCTCATTGAGTCTTCTCTTCTCACCTCATAATCCAGGACTAAACCCTAAAGGCTTTAAGGCTTTGTGATTAAGCTTATGCCTGCATCCTTCTATTAGGATAGAGTGTATAACTTTAATCCTAAGTGTTAAACCCTTAATGTGTTTAAATCCTTTAATCAATTCACTTAATAATCATCAAGACATCAAGCTTGTAACTTGGGCCTTGCATTAGGGTTCTAATTCTTCCTTAACTGGTTGAGAAGGACTAACCCTAGTGTTAATGGACAAGTCCCCCTCAAGTTGTCTTACAAACCATAAAAATCACTTCATCATCTTATCATTAACTAAAATCCACTTAATCAAAGGCTTGTTTTGTCATGGGTTTAATCCCTAATCATGGATTAAGTTGAGGAGCTTTCCTCAGCTTAAACATTCTCATCTATTATCCTTCTATTAGGATTGTGTAATGAGTCTGTTTAATCCCTGATTATGGCTTAATCTCATTACTTAACACTAAACAAAAACAACAAAAACATCTAAGTAATCACAAGTAGGTTAATGATCTTAATCCTGCATCAAAGGTGATTAAGTGTGAGATGCTGACTTCACACTTAAGGTATTCTCATTACCCCTAATCAGAGGGAAGATGTGATGAGTTTACTAACCCATTGGTTTAGGCTTAAGCTCATTAACTTATGACAAATCTCCAAAAGCAATAAAAGACTGAAAATACAAAAACAAACAATAATCGTCTCCTCCGGGATTCTTTTCTCATCTCATTCACTCATAAACGAGAACTTGCTTCTTCCGTCTAATGCAAGACAGTGTGCACCTGAGCCAGACAGGTCATACACTTGAGCATTGACAAGCAAGCAGTTCACAAGTCAATTCATCTTTCAGTCTCTTTGGGTCGAACTACGGTGTTCTGACTTCCTCATTACACGAGAGGATACGTAGGCATAACTTAACGGTTATCGAACAAAAGTCTCTGTATATTCCCCCTCTTTCAGCATCATTCTCTTAGCCTCATTATCATGAGCATTTCACTCCTGTCCCTACACTGACACTATATATATCACACTTCACACTTCTTTTACACTGACACCTGTACATTCTTTTCCAGCTCTTTTATACACAAGTTGCACTGACACTACCCCTTTAAAACATAAATCTTTTAAAGCGTGGATCCCATCGAGTACGACGGACAATCTGGGTGCTAATACCTTCCCAGGTTGTAACCAACCCCCTTTCTCAGTCTCTCTGGTTCGCAACCGTCTTATCCATATCTCCCTAGGTCTATGCAGCATTACCTTTCCTCCGGGATAAAAATGCCTAGCTGGCGACTCTTTTCATCTCCAGTGAGTTCACTCATGTGTGTTCTCATTGTTCCTTTCGCCGACCGTTCGCGTCTGTACCCTTATCTGGGCCTATTCCCATTTATCGGGAGCGACACTAAGACACAACCCTAAGTTATTTATTATATACAAAAGGGAGATCCTAATGGTTTGTGAATTTTTCTAATTCTAAGGAAGAAAAGGAAAAGAAGAAAAGAGAAGTAGACCTCAACTTACTTCCTAAGGAAGTTAAGTTGGTTCTAAAGAATAAATGGGGAACCTATAAAAGAAAAGCACAAAGTGCTAAGGAAAACACGATTATAATGCTTAAGAGATATGAATGAAGTGAGGCTTACCTCAATATTCCCCCCTACAAAATAAAAGTTAGCATGACAATGCATATTGAAAGTAAAATCAAAGCATAAAAGCGATTAAGTACCATAAACTTCCTAGAATGGAACTAGGGTTCGAAATAAGACCTAAGTCTAAAGGTGAAGGTACCTAAAGGTTACATGACTTCTAAAGTAAGTATTTACATGCTATAGGTCCTTAAGTATGCTAGGATACCTCACAAGGTCAAACTATATCAAACTATGTACAAAAAGTTCACCTAAGTTCACCTAAATGCAAGTTAGGGTTTATGGATGAAGTATGAATGCATATGGCTTACAAGCATGAATTAATACATAAAATGAGTATCAAAGTCAGTAGTGGATGCTTATGAATGAGGATGAATGAACATATCATCATGGATGCAATGGTTTAGTCCTATGGAGCAAGGAGAAGAAGATGTGAGAACAAATGAAACATGATGTCACATAAGATCACAAAGAATGCAAATTAAGTATGAATGACATGTGAATATGCATGAAATGATTATGGGTCAGTAGCATAATAGTTGTGATATGCAATGAGAATGCATGGATAGGCATTAATGGTTCCCACATAATTCATGTTAACAATTAGAGGAGAAGAGAAACATGTTTAAGTTAAAGTTAGTTCAAATAAAGATGCACTTTGAAACACTAAAATAAACCAAATGAGCATGGTTCAAAAAATGACCTATGACTGGAATTAAAGACATACAAATGACCTATAATTAACTCCTAAAAGTTACCAAAAAGTATTCCAAGAAAATAGCATGAATGCCTTCCCATCATTTAGGTTATGGAACAAATAGACACATGAATCAACCTATGATCTAGGTGACATGGAAAAATAGCAAAAAGGCTTTAAAAATTATGAAATTAAATCCCTGGAATTTTGAAGTCAGTATCTAACATGATATAAAAGGATTTCACAAAATTATGCACCAAAGTGCCAAAACAATTACTTGATTAGCAAGGTAACAATGCATGATCGCCGAAAAACACCTCCACAAAGTGGATCAAAAAGGGCACTAAAAGTTATGAAAAAAATGGTTAAGGAGCATCAAAATGTCACAAATTCCAGTGGTTAATCACACACAAAAAATAGGTCTCACACCTATGGGGAAAAATTGTTTTTGGTCCCTTATGTCAAAACACTCCTTTTTGGGACAACTTATGATCTAAAATCCAAATTAATTATTAAAACAACCCTAATATGGAAACAAAAATTATGAAAAATTAATTAAGAGGATGAAGACCACTCATGAATTTTTCCAGAATTTTATCTCACCTAAAAATAGTTTTAATAATTGCGACGAAATGGGCAAAAAATGATGATTTAAGGGAACGTGAAAGGAACCGAATCCTATAATTCGTAACCTAATTTCTAAGCTCCGAAATCGACACATATAATCATAATTCACAAATAAATCTAGTGCCTCAGGTGGGAGGGCTCAATATGCATGTTAAGTTATATGATCCTAAGCCTCATACAAACTAGAATGATACGTTAAAGTCGAAAAAAGTCGAAATTACTTACTTGATCGAAGTGACGATTCTTCATATAAAAGAAATCCAAAAAAACTTCAAGCCAAGCCTTGTAATCTCCTATGAGAAAAATAAATGCTTATCTTCCATATTAGCTTTGTGAAGATCCACCATAATCGAAACTAAAAACAACGACATAAAATATCATTTGAATCCAAAGGTATCCCACAAATAAAGTGGAATACCAACCAAACGACCGTCGTTAAGATCTTTACGAGAACCTTGCATGACCTCAACAAATGCATTAGAAACCAAAAAGAGGTGCAACCAGAAGTTGCACCTATGCCTCACAACTCAAAATCAAGTAGAAATATGAATATACGAGTCATGGACATGCATTGAAATTTACGTTTCAAAATGGGGCAGCACTTATGCTCTAACATAAACAACATGCAAATTCAAACCAGAATCGAACAAATTTACATGCAATGAATGGAAAATGATCAACAAACATAAGTACAAGTCAAAACAAGATCAATGCATCAAAATTGCACCAAACCGAATTTAAAAATCCTTAAAACGAAAAAACGCGTCAAAAATCACCGACTCGGAATTGAACGAAAATCGCATGGTAACTTGCAAACGTGCCAACGGATTCAAATATGAAATCGGTTTTTGAAAATTCCGCTCGGAAGTGATACTTTTTGGCCAATTTTATCGGCTGGCAGTAGCAAAATAGCCGGAAAAAATTGTCCGAAATCGACTAAAAAGTTCACCAATGGCTCCGGAATAATCAACAAAGTCAATTTACACTATTCACATTCACGAAAACGCGCTACGGTTAGGAAGTTACGACCAAAACATATTCTCGACACGCGATACATTAACAACATCAACAATTAAGCCTCAACCTAGCTGCCGGCGACGGAAAATGGTAGTTGCACGGTGGCGGAGTTGAACGAAGGTGGTGGTTCGTGGCGGCTCGGCTACCAGAAGCTTAATCGGAATTGTTGTGTTCTTGAGTTCTTGATGAAGTTGTTGTTGTGTTCTTGAGAAAGAGTTGAGAGAATGAACTTTGATCCTTTAGAGAGAGTTTGTGAGAGTTTTTTGGTGTTTGTAAATTATGATTGAAGTTATGAGACAAATTGTGGGTCAAAAGAATATATAGTGGAGTGTAAAATGAAAGGCAAAAGGTAGAATTTCGGCTTAAGTGAAAATAACAATATCTTCGGCAAGAAATTTCGACTCTAAGCCTTCCACAACATCGTCCACCTCTGAATCACGGTTGCAATGCAAAAAGAACGAACGTCATACGATCAAAATTGAGTGTGATCGATACGTTTAAGCTGCAAGACGTCACTGAATAAGTTGTTTTTTCGGCTTATTTGGTGTCCGTTACTCGAAAATGTGACTAGGTCAACCTCTCTAGAGCATAATCTTGACTCGACTTTGTCAGCAAAGTTGTAGATCTATGAGTCAGTGACCTGGTGTTAAAATGTAAGCTCAACTGGACAAACGAAGAGAGAGATATGAATTTTCTCGTGAAACCACTTTCACCCATTTTCTTCGGTTCAGCACTTCAGTTTTGTGAAATAAACCAAAACGACAATCTTTGGAGCACTGTTCGAACTCGCGTTTGTATTTGAACTTGAAGAGGATAAAATTTTTGAACCAACACTTCAAGAACGGGTGAAATCCGATGAAAATTGACCGAGTTATGAATTTTTTATTTACAAAATTTGACAGACAGTGCACTGCATCAAAGAACCTTACTGGTAATTCGCATTTTCGAGATCCTTCCGCTCGGACCTAACCCAAACTGAATTCACATAATGAAGATAACATCTAAACGGAATTTTAGGCACCGAAACGACATCAATTCGATGAACGAGCCAAGAGTTATGAATTTTTTAGTGTTCAAAACTCACCGGTTCAGCACTGTTTTTCACTATGTCGACTCTAAAGACTCGCACATTCGGAGATCTTCTTCAAAGAATTAGTTCTCGGCCAAAACCCAAAAGTTGGAAAGGATATCAAGACGAAAATTTTGGCATATGAATCTCTCAGACATGTTTACCCAATCAGAAGTGACGATCTCTTGAATACTGCTAGCACAGTTAATCGACGAAACCGAAATTTCAAAAACAAATAATTCCCGCCATTTTTCTTGATGAGTTGGCCTCCGAGCCGAACACAAAAGTTGTAGAGAATACCGAAAAATTCTAAACTATAGAGTTTCAAGCCAAAATGAGTTTCCGAGCATAAGTTATAACTTTTGCAAACTGCACCATAAAACTGATATTCTGCTTAAACTCCTCAGAATCAACCGAGAACTTTTGCCTTCTTCTGAGATTCTTGTGCACGTGCCGCATGAAGAAATAAAGGTCAGTCGCAACCTGTGAAAGCTCAAATGGAGATGTATGTTCATGTATGTTTATGATGCAATTGTGATCTAAATGCAATGCAATGTATGAAAGGATATGCTAAATGGCATGAAAATGAGAGGGCAAATTTTGAGGTATTACACAAACAAAACAAACAACATGCATTCTACAACACCTATATGCAAAGTAGGCTATGAAATGTAAAATCCAGATTTGATTATTTTCATTTTTAATGCACAAACTTAATGAAAAATGCACCAACTTCAACATGAGCATGCATTTGGACATGGATCATCATGCATAAATGAAAGAACATGAACACTTTTGGGAGGATTATGCAAGAATGCATTATATGGTTGATTATGCAACAAGTATGCAAAACATGGCACATGAATATGGCATATGAACATGATGATCATTGATTATGAACAATGCAATGTGATAGCTCAACAAGAATACTAAACTCAATGCAAAATTCAGAATTGAATTGATGTATATGATAAGATTGAGCATGCAACCAAATGCAACCAAATGCACATACATACATGATTATGCAAAATGCAACATATCTTGATACAATGAAATGCAAAATTGATTTAATGCAATGTGAAACATGTAAAAACAGAATGCAACATGATTAATCACATGCCAAATAATGCACAAACATAGCAACAAAATGCAAGAAACCTACCTATGCACAAAGGAATACAAAAACGCAAAATACGCGACATGAACAGAAACGCGTCGAAACGACTCGAAATGGGGGAATGAGCTACTGGAAATGGACCCAGAAATTCCCTAAAACCAATACCTAAACATGTATAAACATTAAAGGCACTAGAGACAAGAACTAAGTTATCAAATAAGAAAAAAACCAAAAATTAACAGCATTAACCGGTTAACCAAATGGTTAACCGGTTAACGGACCTAAAACTGCCCTGTTTATGGCTAAAACGCATGTGTTAACCGGTTAACCAAATGGTTACTGGTTGACACTGATCCAGAATGTAAAAAAGGTTTAGAAATAAGTGCTTTTGGCCACAAACTCACTTCTAATGATCCCTAACATACCTAGGAACATGTTAACACTAATTTCTACTTAATTGGAGCTTATTTACACATGATAGAACCTATAACTATCAACACCTTTGGTCCTAATCCATTAATAATCACAAATCGCAAGCAATATATAACAGAAACGAAATCGATCACAAGCAAAACGCAAAGCAAATAAAGAACGCCAAAAGTGGCAAGATGAAGATGATAACTTAAAGGAGAAGTGATTTAGATCACCAACCCACGAAGCGGAGAAGTGATTCGGTGAATGTTGCAAGAATCAGAGCTTGATCGAAGAGAAAGCCAAGAAAACCGCGAATCCGCAAAATAAATGCGTTCTTGATGCTTGAATCTTCGTGCACTTCCGATAAGCCGAAATCCTCACAAAAATCACTAGCTTCTTCTTCTACAATCCACAATCAATGGAGGTTGGAGGCTTAAGCTTCAAGATCTTCAAATTTCAATGTGAAACTTGAAGAGCTTATTCAAAAAGCTTTGGTGAAAAAGGGAAAATGGAGGAAAAGTGAGAGAGAAAAAGTAATTGTGAGAGAGTGAAAAATTTGGGAAATTGTGGGAACCCTTTGCATTGAAGTGATTAATGAATATATAGAGGTTAGGCTTGGATCTAGGTTTGGGAATGGACTTAGGTTTGGGGCCCAAAAATTAGGCTTGGGATCCAAAATTATGGTTTGGTGGTTAGTTAGGGTTAGGGTTGGAAAAGGAATATTCCTATAATATTCCTTGGAACACTCTAGAAGATGGTAGAACATGGTGGAAGCTTCCAAGGGAAATGGAGTGGAATTGAAATGGAAAAACAAGTGGGAAAGAATGAAAGGAAATGTGGAAAGAAAGTGGAAGGAAAATGGAAGGAAAAAGGAGAAAAAGGTGAAATCTTCCTTTTTGGTTGGTTAGCTTGGAAGTGGTTTGGATTATTTTTGGGATATCATTTTTCTCTTGAACTCCAATGTCTGGCAAGCCTTGATCGACCACACACCTCATGCGAAGGATGAGGAATGATTTATTTTTTCCGAATGCGATGTGATGATGTGTGGAATGATGCAGGAATGAAGCGTAAATCGCTCGAGGTTGATAATAAATAAGAGGGCAAATTTTGGGGTGTTACAGCTTTCCCTATTCAATCACTTTATACTTGAGTGGATGTTAGCAGTCGCTTTCATACGTTTGAAGTATGCAGGGATTGAATACTAAAAACAACCAGAAAATTTGCACTCGGTTGAAAAGAAAAGGGAAATAAACTCAACCATCTGAACTCTGCTTGTGGAGAATCTTGATGTGAAGAGTAGTGAACTGGTGAATGTTTTGGAATAACACTGGGAGATTGTTGATTTGCCACGCTACGGGTGGAATTTTGATGGGCTAATAATGACATGCCACACAACGGGTGGTCTTCTGAATGCTTTGCCACACTACGGGGGATTTCAATACTTTGCCACCCTACGGGGATACATTGCTCAGCTACGAGAGACTTTTGATACCTTACCACTCTACGGATGGACTTTTTCTCACTCTGCGGGGATATTCTGCCACACTGCGGGGCTTTGGAAATCTTGCCACACTACGGGGGCACATTGCTCGCTACGGGAGACTTTCAGAAAATTTGCCACACTACAGGGGCATATTGCTCAGCTACGGGAGACTTTGAAAATTTGCCACACTACGAGGGTTGTTGCTCGCTACGGGAGACTTTGGCTCACTACAGGAGACTTTTGCTCACTACGGGAGACTTCAATGTTTTGCCACACTACGGGGGCTGCTGCTCGCTACAGGAGACTTTGGCTCACTACAGGATACTTTTGCTCACTACGGGAGACTTCAATGTTTTGCCACACTACGGGGGACCTTGGAAATCTTGCCACACTACGGGGGTTGCTGCTCACTACGGGAGACTTTTGCCCACTGTGGGGGACTTTTGTGTTTTTCCACACTACGGGGGCCGCTGCTCACTACGGGAGACTTTTATTTCGGCCACACTACGGGGGCGCCCTGCTCACTACGGGAGACTTTCGATACCTTGTCGTCCTGAGGATGGACATTTGCTTACTTTGTGGGGATACTCCGCCACACTGCGGGGGCTTTGGAAATCTTGCCACACTACGGGGGATACTGCTCGCTATGGGAGACTTTTAGAAAATTTGCCACACCACGGGGGCACATTGCTCAGCTATGGGAGACTTTGAAAATTCGCCACACTACGGGGGCATATTGCTCAGCTACGGGAGACTTCTGCTCACTACGGGAGACTTTGGCCCACTATGGGGGGACTTTTAAAATTCGCCACACTACAGGGGTTGTTTCTCGCTACAGGAGATTTTAAGAATTCGCCACCCGGAGGATGGACTTTGGCCAGTCTGCGGCTGGACTTTAAGAATTTGCCACCCAGAGGATGGACTTTGGCCAATCTGCGGGTGGACTTTGGATAAATTGCCACGTTGCGGGTGGACTTTGAGAATTTGCCACCCAGAGGATGGACTTTGGCCAATCTGCGGTTGGACTTTGAATAAATTGTCACGCTGCGAGTGGACTTTGGGAATAAACCTTAGATCAAGCACGCATATGTTGAACTGTATGACATGATGCCCCATGACACTGGGAGATATGTACAAAGGGAATTCCTAACACGGAAATAACAAATCTTTGCTGACTCTATGGGGAATATAGATGATTGCCGATATCTCTGTTGGAGAAGAGTGTGACTAGCCTGTCTCGACTTATTACCTTTGCCAAAAATAAATTGGACTTTAGATTTAAAGACCCTGCTAGGGGATGCCTCAACTGATGGGGATTGAATCTCACCCCACAGATTTCGCTGGGGAATTTACAACTTTTCGACTTAGCTGTGGGAAGAACTGTCAAGGCTCTACTGAGGAGAACTCTCGTGTCTACCATAATTTTCCAAACCTCTGTGGGGAAGGGAACCGTTCAGCTAACTACCGGTAATTTATGGATTCTTGTAAGAAGTGCTTCACTACGGGAAGACGACTCTCGCTAGGGATGATCCTTATTGCTATGTTTGACGACTTTACTGGGGATAACTTCCATGTGTCTGCTGGGGGTAACGAATCTGAACTGTATCCTGCTGAGGAGGAAAGATTTCAAGTAGTCTCATTCCAGGGATCATTTGCTTTGATTCGGGCCTTACCTTAAGAGGATTTTACAAAAGACTTGGTGTCTTTAAACTCTTCAGGAGTATAACTGCCCCGGTATTCTGAACTTCCGATTATCTATCTTCGGGAAAGAATGAATCCTCATGCGATTGGGGTGGCTTTCCCCAGTATGAGTCTTTGAAGAGATTTATCTAGGAGAGATCCGAATCTCGAGGTAATTTCCCCAGTTTAGTTGGCTCTTACCGTGACTGGTTGGGAAAGTCCTTACTCAATGGAGCTTTCTCAGAAAAGTGCACCTCGACGTGACTGTCTTTCGGAAGTTTTAGACTTCTCAACTTGGCAAGCTTAAGCTTCTGGACTGAATTTCCACTTGTGAACTTCTTACGCTGCCAAACAAACCTATGCAAGCAGAAAAATGTTTATTCTGAGAATGGAAATTCTAATGCAACACACATGTTAATCGTGAAGTTTTGAAAAAGGGTCGCAAACCTTTGTGAGCAAATCACTGGTTGAGATACAACATTATTTTTGAATGAAAGTATGTACATGTAATACCAACAAGTATCTTTTAGCACAACTCATAGGAGTCAGGAACGCGGCCTCGTGGTAGTATGCTCTCAAAATAACCTTGTTTCAGTTAGGACTTTCGAGGGTTGTATTGTGGCCTGGTTCATCGTTATAGAAACAAAGGATATAGACTAGAAGTTTATTTGTGCCCACCCCTCTTCATAATGTCCTCCATTCCTATGTTCAACTAATTTTCACAAGTGCTCACCTTTCATAAGGGTTTCGTATCGGTCAAGGAACCATTGCTACTATCGGTTTAGGCACCAATCAAGTTGTTATTTGGAGTCAGTCACCCCTTTGTCTTTCGTGTTTGTGCCACACGACTTTGTTCTTCCTTAAGGATCTTTCTTTTGTAATCCTTTTCGTCTTTCGCTTTTGCGTTGTTTTGCTTATCCCTAACTTTTTCCTGGACTGATTCTTGTGAATCTTTGATTGTGAAGTCCAGCGGGATGCCCTAACCTTTGCCTAAGTCGCTTGTTTTCATGTTTCGACTTAGCGGGCTTTTCATTTTTCTTCTTTTTTCTTTTGAACAAGTCGTGTGACACTGTTTGTCTTGATTGCTTTGTGAGGGTTGTGACTGCCTCATTCTTTGGTCAATGAAGGATAACCATTGTGGCTTCCAATCTCTGGACCTCTTGATTCGGATAACCATTGTGGTTTCTGGTCTTTGCACCTCTTGATTAGCATAGTGGAATGTAATGGATCCTCAAATACACTCTTTTATGAAAGCCTGAACGCTTGGTCCGACTAGCTGACATCTGCCCTTCCCCTGGGTTACATGTGATGGTTTTTCATGCGAGAAGAAACTCCTACTTCAAGGCTCAAGGGGGTTAGCAAGGTTCTATCTCCCTTATATCTCCAATGTTTAGGGATTTGACACAAAGTCTATACATCGTCAATAGGGTCTTATTCAAGAGCACACAATTAGAGATTCTTGCGTTTTTGTTTCGTCATTCTCCCTCATAGAGTTTAAGCACGACAATTGGTATTGCAATATACACATACAGAATTATAAGTGAATGCGAATGAATTACTTCAAGAAAAACATGTGAGTTTTATTATTGATAACATTCAAAAGCAAACAAATTTCGTACATGTAGACAAAGGTTTAGCAAATAAAAGAAACTACAAATGGAAATGCAGTAAAGAAGCTGAATATTAGCATTGTTGAGGAGGCTTGACTCCGTCTGGACCTGTCAGTCTTGGATACTTTCAGTGATCAATAGTTCTTTCACAGACTTGTAATCTTCAATTTTCAGTCGTATACCCAACCATGGCAATCAAACCTCTGACTCTGACCTGAGATGTTTGAAGGAAAGAGTAAAGCTGGGGAGTAAAGTTGCCCCATAAGGTTGCTCGGAAAGACCTGACGATCTTCTGCCTACGTATCTCCATTGACTAATGACCAATGAAGAATCAGAGCGACGTAGTTCCCCTCAATAGGGATGAAAATTAACAATAAAGAAAGGCAAACACACAAATTCCATCACTGAGAGTATTTGAATGCTGCTGGCTTTATTTGCTTCATGAATACCCTGGCATCCTGATTTAACTTGAAGACTTCAGCTTAATGTGGACCATCTGGTAGAACAACCGTGACATCGATTCCATTGTGATTAGGCATTGGATTCTGGAGTACATTTGGGTGAGGCGCAAAATTGATCGCCTTGGAGTCGATTAGGTCTTGTACCTTGTTCTAAAAAGCCCAACATTTCTCAATACTGTGCCCCTGGGCACCTGAATGGAATTCACATCTGGCATTTGCATCAAAGTTCTGAGGTAGAATATCAGGAGAAGGATCTTTCATGGTACGAAGCTCGACCATGTTCAACTTTAGCAGCTCTGGAAGCAATACAGCATATGGGTATGGGATGGGATCAAGTTTGCGGTTTCTCGCTCTTGTTCTTTCCTGATTTGGTCTCTGTGCCTGATATTGATGACCTTGAGGTTGTGGTTGAACCTGTGGCATAATAGTCACATCAGCTGTTTGGTAGTAACCTTGAGAATGACCTTTGTCTCGGCCCCTATACACAACATTGGTCTTGCCTTCTCTTCGTCTTTGGCCATTGCCAAAAGGCTTTTTCACAACAGAAGAACTAGCAATGCTTGCATCTTGGATCTTTCCTAATTTCAAGAAATTTTCTATCCTTTCTCCAACGATGACAATATCCGCAAAACCGATGGACGGGAAAGCGGCCAGATGATCCAAGTAAACACCTTGCAAGGTGCCCATAAACATGTCTGCCATTTCCCGATCGAGCAATGGAGGTTGAACCTGTGCGGCCAGCTCACGCCACCTCTGAGCATACTGCTTAAAACTTTCCTTGGGTCCTTGAGACAAATTTTGCAACTGAGTGTGGTTCGGAGCCATATCAATGTTGTATTGATACTGCTTGAGAAAAGCCTCAGCTAAATCTTTCCAGCATCGGATAAAGACCCTGCTTAGCTTCATGTACCAGCTCAATGAAGCTCCAGATAAACTATCTTGGAAGAAATGCATCCAAAGTTTCTCGTCATCAGTGTGAGCCGAGATTCTTCCAAAGTATGCATGAATATGAGTTCTAGGTCACGTGCTGTCGTTGTACTTGTCAAATGATGGCACCTTGAACTTAGGAGGGATTCTGACTCTTGGCACTAACCCAAGACTGGTTACATCAATGCCCAGGGAATTCTGACATTCCATGGCCTTAATCTTCTCCACCAGCTCTTCATACCTTCGATTGTTGACCTCATTCATATTACCCATATCAGCATCCAGTAGAGTGAATTGGTCTTCCTAAGTGTCTTCATTACGGGCCGCAGTCCCATTTAGGTTTGGCCCTCCGTTCTGGGCAGTGTTAGGATCCACATTCTCAGTCTGGACTCCAGCATTAACATTCCGGTAAGGGATACCTCGGGACACTTGTGCGTTTCTCTTGTCTTAACAGATTGTAGGTATTCAATACACCTGCATGGGGCATGACAAACATTTAATCCCCAGCATGCTACTTCCCAGAAACAGGACATCCCCAAGCATTGCCTGACAACTCTTCACAGCAAGGAGAGCAAGGAATCTCTTATTCCCCACCAGGAGGCCAGATCTTTCTCATCCTCAGTAAAGTTAATGGGAATTGTCTCCCCACAGAGTTTCCATTCTCTCCCTAAGAAGAACAATGCATACTTTCCCAGCGGAGTTGCTAAAGCTTCCTTCTCCCCAACTGAGTTCTCCTTATAGATAAATCTACCAATGATCTATTTCCCCAAGTAGAGTTCTCTCTCCTGATGGATCTACCAGTGATCTCTTCCCCAAATGGGTTATTCTTCCAAGCAGAACGGCCAGAGATCTTCAGCGGGATCCGAATCCCGGATCGATTTCTCTTTTTCATAATCATAGCATTTGCATCATATTCACCAAATAAGCGTAGCATTCCATCTAATACGGAGCATTACGGAAAAAATCAAACATTTAGATGATCACAAGTCAGGTTTGAGCCAGTCACCTGCAATTACCATCAATATTTCATCAGGAAAATATACAAAATACACCCCTGCACATAAAAGCCAAAGCGTCCCATTTGCACTTTCAAAAAAAAAAAAACACTTGTTCACAATATGTTCTTTTTCGACACCCGTCCATATCATCCTATCCCCACAGAAAGCCAAAGCATCTCCTTTGTACTCCCAAAATAGATGCCTGTTTATATATAATACTTATTTGACACTCGTCAGTGTCATGCATTCCCCAGCAAGTCGAGCACTCGTCTGTGTCTTGCACCAACTTCACTAACAAACCAATACTCACTCATGCTTATACAAAAGTCTTTGATACTTGTCCATATCCTGTTTATATCACTCCTCAACAAATCTGACACTCGTCCGTGTTCTTTGTTAACCAGTTGGTACTCGTCCGTATCATCATCTCTGAACACGCGTCAGCGTTTGTTTCTACCGATACTCGTCCGTATCATGGTCCTAAGGATGCTCGTCCGCATCTTTAATCTATACAGAGCGTCAAACACTAAAATCTTTTATTCTTAAGCGTAAGCACTTGTCCGTGTTTACCGTTCCCCCAGTAAGTCATCAACAAAAAAACTTCATCCTATCCGACATTCGTCCTATGTCGTGATACCTTCGGCAGCCGTCCCCTGCCAAGTGATCGTCCTTCACCTTTGGATGACCGTCCCTCATCCTTTCCCCAGCGGAGTCCCCATTAGTGGAACCTTTTTCTATCCGCCATTCGTCCTATGTCGTGATAAAGAGCAGTCGTCCCCTGCTAGGTGATCATCCTTCACCTATGATGATCGTCCCTCATCATTTTATCTGATTTCCGTCCCTATCGTTGATCTTGTTATCCGACATTCGTCCTATGTCATACTTTCCCTTTATTTTATTTTTATTTCATTTTCTATGTATTTTATTTCATATATTTATTAAAAATAGCAAAAATGATTTAAAAGTTCTGGAAATTTTTGTCAAGACTTTTATTAATTTTCAGAAACCAATTTTTTTTTTTGCATTAAAAACATATTTTTAAATCATTTAAATGTTTTATTTAATTAATTAATTGATTTTAATTAATTAAAAATACATTTAAGTATTTAAAAATCACCAAAACAATCAGAGAGCATTCTTAGACATTTAGAAGCATTTACAAACTCACCATACAAATTTCTTTTTGGTTTTAATCACACTTTGAGATTTTTCATTGAATTAGGGTTCCTAAAATGACCTATTTTCTAACCCTAACTTCAAAAATTCATAACTTTTAAACCAATTTGAGTTTGTGAATGGTTCTTTTTGCATTGTCTTATGCATGTCTTCTAGCATCCAAAAACATTTTTGTTTCATTTTTATCATGCATTTTCAAATTATTTGGCATTTTACATTGAAGATCACCCAAAAAACCTAGGTAACTTAGAAAATTCATAACTCCTTCTAGGTTTAGCTTCTGACCTCCCCCTTTGGATGGTAACCTAGTATAGGTTTAGGGTTCCTTTGAGTGCATTTTTCAATTTTTTTTATCTTATACATTGCATCTGTTTTGGTCATATGCATCTCATACATTCATAAAACCCTAATTTCGCATGTTCATATGCATCCATCTTTGCATAAACACCAGTACATGAACTTGCCATGACATCTCAAGCATGTGTATGTCATCTTAGACATCTTAGGACATGTTAGAACATTGCTTGATCATTTATTCATTCATTTGGTATGCTTTGCATTCATAACATTTCATGAACATCCATGTGTTTCCATGCTTCTAACTTGCTTCCTTTGCATCCCATCTCTCATATAAGCATACATATGCATCATGTGTGACTTTGCAGCACCTCATGACTCCTTTTCCTTGCATATGTACTTCTGACTTTGATCATAGCACCTTTGTTTGATGAATTTGCATTTCATTTTTTTCTTTACATGTTCAACTAACATTTCAGGGGCTTATGGTAAGTTGTTTAAGGTATGGGTGTGCATCCACATCTAACTTCTCTTTCTCCTTTATTTTTTGTACCTTATACTTGTGTTTGAAGTGAATTCCATTCACTTGTGCCCTTTCCCTTCTTTTCTTTCTCTTGGGATTACTTATCTTCTTAAATGAAGTAAGTAACCCTCATTTCTTCCCTTTATCTTTTCATATGCTTCTTCCTTGGTGGCCATCTTGAAGACTTCTCTTGAGCCTCACAAACCATAGGATAACCAAGCATGATAACTTTAGGGTTGTATATAGTCCCCCTTTAGTATTTTACCTTTAAGTCTTCTTTGAGTCTCTCTTCTCATCTCTTAATCAGAGACTAAACTCTTAAAGTTTTAGGACTTTGGTATTAGGGTTATACCTGTATCCTTCTCTTAGGATGGAGTGTATAACTTTAATCCTAAGTGTTAAACCTTTAATTTGTTTAAACCTCTTAATCAATTCATCTTAATAATCATTAAGACTCCATCTTGTAACTTGGGCCTTACATTAGGGTTCTAATTCTTCCTTTATGGTTAAGAAGGACTAACCCTAGTGTTTAATGGACAAGTCCCCCTCAAGTTGTCTTGCAAATCATAAAAACTTAATTTTTAATCTCACCCTTAATTAAAATCCATTTAATAAAGGCTTTTTTATATAATGAATTTAATCCTTAACCATGGATTAAGTTGAGGTATCTTCCTCAGCTTAGGTGTTCTCATCTATTATCCTTCTATTAGGATGGTGTAATGAGTTCACTAATATGTGATTAGAGATTAAACTCATTACTTAACACTAAACAAAAACCCAAAAACATCTAAATAATCACAAGTAGGTTAATGATCTTAATCCTACATCATTATGGTAATTAAGTTGAGATGCTTATCTCATACTTAAGTAGGCTCATTATCCCTAATCGGGGAGGATATAATGAGTTTACAAGCCCTTGATTTAGGCTTAAGCTCATAATCCTATGCAAAACACCAAAAACAATAACAAAACTGAAAACACAAAAACAAACAATAATCGTCTCCTTCGGGATTCTTCTCTCATCACACTCACTCATAAACGAGAACTTGCTTCTTCCGTCTAATGCAAGATAGTTAGCACTCGAGCCAGACGAGTCACACACTTGAGCATAGGAAAACAGGCAGTTCACAGTCAATTTACTTTTTAGTCTCTTTGAGTCGAACTATGGTGTTCTGACTTCCTCATTGCACGAGAGGATACGTAAGCATAACTTAACAGTTATCGAACAAAAAAGTCTCTGTGTCTTCCCCCTCTTTCAGTATTCTCTTTTAAGCCTCAGTCTTGAGCATTTCACACTCTTTTACACTGACACCAGTACATTCATTCTTAGCTTTTGCACACAGATAACACATACACTACCCCTTTTAAACACAATTTTTTAAGCGTGGATCCCGTCGAGTACGATGGACAATCTGGGTGCTAATACCTTCCCAGGTTGTAACCAACCCCCTTTCTCAGTTTCTCTGGTTCGCAACCGTCTTATCCATCTTTTCCTAGGTTTATGCAGCATTACCTTTCCTTCGGGATAAAAATGCCTAGCTGGCGACTCTATTCATTTCATTTCATTTCTCCTTTCACCGACCGTTCGCGCTTGTATCAGTATGCAAATCTTCGGGAGCGACATCTTGGCAACTCTGCTGGGGACCCTTATATTGCAACCAGGGCTTCTGGTTGTTTTTGGTGGGTTCCTCCTAGCTCTTGTTTGATTTGTGTTTACAGGGGTGTTATGTGCTACTTGTGCCTATTTATTTATTGCTTTATTTATTGCTTTCTGCACAGCTTTATTTACTGCTTTCATTTACAGTTTTATGCATTTCATACTGTCATTATCATATGTTGGATCTGCTGTTTCCTTGGTGGGTGGGGTATCATTGACTGATTAAGGTCCTATACCGGGGACCTGAGTGACACATAGGCTAGAGTGGCTTCATGTTCTTTCCCATTCCATTTCGTTCTGGTGCGGGAATATGAAACACAGTTCAGACATGGGTTTCTTCTTGAGAACTCTGTGCTACGGATTTCCGGTAGTACTAGGGCTATCTGGGAAGCCTGCTAAGTCGGGATGACCTTTTTATGACCTTCAGCATCTGAGGTGAATTAGAGGAGGATCTTTTATGGTTATTGTAAACAATGTACCTCTGGGTTAGAAGTGTTTACACTTCTCATAACTGATCCAAGTCTGAGGATCCTTGTTCTAGAACAATACATGTGAGGGGGTTGGGATGTTTACAGGTTTGCAGGAACCTTTGGCCACATCATACCCTGTTACTAGTTTTGTTTTAAGAATGCATCACTTTTGACAGTTCTTGTGATTACCCCCGGACTTGTGACTCTTTATTTGAGTCCCCCACCTGGTTACTGGATTTCTAACCCTCCATCCGAACTTATGAACACACATGGACCTTATCAAGGCAGATATCAGATCCAGCATTTGGTCACAAACCCTTTGCATATCATTCTGCATACATCATTTTTGCATCATTTAACATTTGCCTATTTGTTTTACAGGGTATCCATCTTATTGTCTTTGGTTTGGTTTTGACCCCTTCTGCTGCTCAAACTTCTTCAGTTATCTTCTCCAACACCTTCATCATTTTGTCAGTGATTCTTCTCCAGTTATCTTCACCAGAGACTCATTTCCAGCATCTCATTCAGTGACCTTCACCAGCAGTTGCTCTCAGTCTCCTTCACCAGCACCCATCATCAGCATGGACACCTCCAGGAAGAGCAACATCACATACCACTTCTTTGAGCCCACCCTGACTGGCATCAGGCAGATCCAGTTTCTCATTACTCCTGGTCATTTCCCACTTTTCAGATAACATTATGGAGGCATATTGGACATGATCAAGTATCTGGATGCATCCCAAAGGAACATGATCCATACTTGCTTGCAGTTTTATGATCCTCCTCTCAGATGCTTCACTTTCCCTGATTTCCAGTTGGGACCTTTGCTAGAAGAGTTTTCCATGTTGTTAGGAGTTCCTATCAAGAGAGGGATTCCTTTCAACCCTGAGATGGTTGCTCCCAAGAATGAAGACATAGCCAAGGCATTGCATTTGGAGCCTGCCCTCATTGATCAGAGCATGACCACCAAGGCTGGGGTTCCAGGCCTTCACCTAGACTTCTTGATCTCCCAGGCCACCCTGCATGCTGCAGTAGGGAAGTGGGATGATGTGTGTGCACTCTTGGCACTTAGCATATATGGGGTTATCCTGTTTGCAGATGAGCCAAAGTTTGTGAGCAAGAATGTCATCCACTTGTTCTTACTGAGAAACCCAGATCTTACCTTGCTTGGAGACTTCTATTATTCAGTACACCAGAGGAATGAGAAGCAAAGAGGAAGACTGGTCAGATGATGTGCTCCTCTTTATTACTCTTGGCTGCTGAGACATTTGCCAAAGTCAGATACTTTCCTGAACCCTCATCAGCAAAAGAACTGGGCTAAGAGATTTGTTGCCTTGACATCAGAAAACATCAGATGGTGCACTCAGAGCACCAGGGCAAGGACATCATTACTAGCTGTGGGCAGTATCCTAATGTGCCTTTGATTGGAGTAAAAGGTTGCATCAACTACAACCATTTGCTCTTCAAGAGACAATTAGGGTATACTTTGGTTCATCCCCCAAGGGGGAAATATTTGACTGAGACCCTCTACTGTGAAATCCAGCTTAACTCTGTTGTTTTCAGACAAACAACATGGGCTTGGGACAACATCCACACCAAAGGGACAACCATTTTGGGGAAATGCAACAATATAACTTCAACACAGTATCTTGATTGGTCTCGTACCAGGGAACATATCACCCGGATGCCATTCACCTTAGAAGATGTACCTGGACCTTCCACAGTGCAACCTGCAGCTACTGTCAGTTTGGAAGAATTTGAGAAACTGAAAGAGAGGAATAATCAGCTCTCTGAAGCCTTGAATAAGACTCTCTAGGAGAGAAATGACAACCGTCTAGATAATGGGAGGTTAGAGAGGATCAGGATTGAGCACTTGACCAAGATTGAGAAGACGGATGACTACATCAGAAAGGCTAGAGCAGGAGAGCTTGTGTTGAAGAATGCTTGCAAGGAAGCAAAGACTCAGAAGGCTAGGGCAGAGCATTATCTAGAGGAGAGCCAGGCTAGGTGGATCAGGATCACTGAGGCCCGTGCACAAGAGGATCAAAGGACTCAAGCTAAGATAGAGTTGTTAGAGGCTAGTGAGAAGAAGCATCAGGAGGCATTATTAGCAACACAGAAGGAGATATCTGAATTGAAACTCGGAGCGGGGTTGAAGAGGTCAAAGGATCAGGATAAGCATAAGAAATTAACCAGTTCCATTGCTACCAGGAACCTCCTCATTAGGACTATCACAGAGCACCCAGTAGGTCTAGTGACTGAGGCCCTCCTGAAGGAAGTCAGAGAGGATGACTTTGGATTAGATGTTTGACTCTTTTTCTTGTACTTTTATTTTGTTGTACTTTTGATTGTATTGTTGTATTTTGACCCACCACGGGGATGTTATTGTAATCAAACTATGTATTTTCACTCTTTGTAATATATGTGGTTTGTGTTATTTTTGGTGGGCTTAATCTCTCTTCATCATCAACATTTCCTCGAGGTCTGGAAAGGTCAAAACTAAAGAACCAAACCGGATACCCTTGGAAGACAAATAGGCATCCTGCATTGCATACTAACATTCTCTTTGTTTTATAGGTCTTTGTTTTATTGTTGTTTCTCACTTTGTTGTGGTTTCAGGAAACATTGCTCGCAGAAGAGTGTTCCCTGTCAATAGAATACACTGGTACCCGACAAGAAACAACCTTTCGGGACTTCAGATGGATCAAGTTCAGCAAGACTTGAATGAAGTGAAGACCCAAATAGCCAATGAGTGGGCTGAGATGAGAAATCAGATGACTCAATTCATGACTGTAATGACTGGTTTAGCTCAGATCCAAGAAAAACTGAGGGAGTTGGTTGAGCGACAAACTTCCGAGGAACACCATCCAGGTACATGAGGTACCAGTAACAACGATCACATGCAGCCTCGCACTGATCCACCAGAGTTTGGACCTCATTTGAACCCAGAAATTAATTCCATAAGAAATACTCAGGGTAACACTGCTGGAGGAAGGGCCTTGCTGGAAGATCCTCAAGAAGAGCAGTTTACAGTGGTTGGGGCTGGAGATGAAGTTTACGACCGTCGGCTGGATGAAATTGCAGAGAAGCTGAGATCCCTTGAATCCCAAAACTCCCTAGGTTTTGATGTCATGAACATGGGATTGGTTGAAGGGGTGAGAATTCATCACAAGTTCAAACCCCCGTGTTTTGAAAGATATAATGGCACATCCTGCCCACGCACCCACCTTCAGTCATTCTTGGGAAGATTAAAAGCATACACGATGGACGAGAAACTGTGGATGTTTTACTTCGAGGATAGCTTAACTGGGGCATCCCGAGAATGGTACTCCCACTTGACCAGAGCCACAGTAAGAAACTGGAAAGACTTGGATGAAGCTTTCATCCGTCAGTATCAGTATAACCTGGACATGGCTCCAAACAGGACCCTTCTAATGGGAATGTCTCAATCTTCTCGTGAAAGCTTTAGAGAATATGCCCAAAGGTGGAGGCAACTTGCTGCTGCAGTTCAACCCCCTATGTCTGAAAGGGAGATGGCAGACATGTTCATGAATACTCTCCAGGGAACATATATTGATAGATTGGCTGCTTTTTCCTCTACCAGCTTTGCAGATGTGGTGATAGTTGGGGAAAGAATAGAAAGCCTATTGAAGATGGGGAAGATCTCCGACAACGGTGCCAGTTCGAACAGTACAAGGAAGCCATTTGTTGGGTCCCGTAGATCTGGTGAGACAAACTTTGTGCACATGGGAAGAGGGAGACCCCAATGTCTACCCAGAACAGTTACTGTTGTTACTATCCCCGCTCCGCCTCCTCAGTATACTCAACAAACACAACACTTTCAGATCAACAGGGTGATTGACCCTATTCCAATGTCGTATGCTACACTACTGCCACAACTCCTAAAGCTCAATCTTGTTGAGTTAGGGACATTGGCTCCACCTCATCCTCAGAACCTTCCAAGAAACTACGATGTCAACGCTAGGTGTGCTTTTCATTCCAATGCACCTGGTCACTCTACGGAAAAATGCAGAGCTCTGCATATGAAGGTCCATGATCTGGTAGATTCAAAGGCCCTGAACTTTGAACCACCTCCCAATGTCATGAAAAATATTATGCCAAGCCGTAGTGGGCCAAGGATTAATGCTATATAGGAAGGCTCACCCACTAGTTTAATAGAAGATATTGCAAATATTCAGACACCTCTGGCAGAGGTTAAAGCTCAGCTTTTGAAGTGCCAAGTGTTCCCAGGTTGTGAGGCCTGTTGTGAATCATGCATAATTTCTGAGAATGGGTGTGCAAGCTTGAGGAGTGGAATTAATGGCTTGATCAGAGAAGGCTTTCTGCTAATTACAACAACAGCTTCTACAACACCAGCAACACTTTTGTCAACAACCAGTGAATCTTCTACAATTGCAACAACCATTGTTCCTACTGATTCATCTACAACTTCAGCAACCATTTCTTCCATCATTTCAACAGACAACAGTTCCATTTCATTTACTTCTACAACTTCAGCAATCACCAACAATGATATCTCCACAGTTACTATTTATTATGACCCGACAACGGTCCCGAACTCCAACAACTTTCAACAATCTCAGCAACAGTTTCAACCCAGCTTCAATTCACCACCACCAACACCCACCAGGGGTCCTGTTACTATTTTTTATGATCCACAAACAATTACGGTTCCAACTTCTGCTGTAGTGAACCCAGTCACCATCACGGTGCCCGGGCCAATTCCATATGATAAAGACAGTGTTATACCATGGCATTATGGTGCTGACCTGTACTGCAACGGAGAAAAAGTCCTTCTTGATTCTCTAGTTCTCACTCCCCAAGTGGACAATGTCGGGGGAGGCGGAGGCTTCACCCGAAGTGGACGTCTCTTTGCATCACAAGCTCCCAGAATTAATACTGAGGTAGAGGCTGCTGCCAAAGCCAAAGGGAAGAGTGTGACACCAGAAGAATTTGTACCAAAAGAGACTCATAAATCATCCTTTGATCAGGATGTGGATGAATTTATGAGGATAATTAAAAGAAGTGACTATAAAGTTGTGGACCAGCTCCACCAGACTCCTTCAAAGATCTCAATCTTATCTCTACTGTTGTGTTCCGAAATCCATCGGGATGCACTACTCAAAGTTCTGCACGCTGCCTACGTGCCATAAGAGATCACGGTGAACCAGTTTGAAACAGTTGTGTCAAATGTCAATACTAGCCATGGGCTAGGTTTCACTGATGCTGATTTGACCACTGAAGGACGTCACCACAACAAAGCTTTGCACATAACTCTGGAGTGCAAGGGAGCTGTACTCTCTCATGTTCTTATGGACATTGGGTCCTCACTTAATGTCTTACCCAAGAAAGCTCTTGTCAAGCTCGAATATGATGGAATAGCTCACCGGCCAAGTAATCTTATGGCCAGGGCTTTTGATGGCTCCAAAAGATCTGTTCTTAGAGAGGTGGAGCTGTTAGTGATAATCGGTCCGCAAGTCTTTAAGACCACTTTCTATGTGATGGACATTCAGCCGGCATACAGTTGTTTGTTAGGTCGACCTTGGATTCACGCCACAGGCGCAGTTACGTCGACCCTTCACCAGAAACTAAAATATGAATGGGAAGGACAGATTATCACCATCTGTGGCGAGGAAGACATATTTGTTAGCCAGCTGGCTACATACAAGTATACTGAGATGGATGGTGAAATCAATGAAACTATGAGCCAAGGGTTTGAGGCCCTGAATGTCAATGAGGCGATGACTGAAGATTTTGCTGCATCCTAGGGAGACAAGATGGGTACTTCAATTGTATCCTATCAGCAAGCCCGGAAGGTTGTTGAAGATGGTAATGCCCAAGGCTGGGGCAAGCTGCGGCCAGTAGAGAAGAAGGAAGACAGATTCGGTTTGGGTTACAAACCATTCCGACAAGATCAATCAGAGGCTGCCAAAGAGCCCAAGTTCATCAGTGAGGGGATGCTCACCCCAGATGTTGTTAACAACCTGAAAGACGAGGCGGAAAGCAACCGCAACCTGGAGAGCTGGATACGTCCAAGGATCCCGGGGAACCAAGTCCTTAACTGGTCTTCCCAGGAAATTATAAGGGTTACTCCTGCAGAGTAATTATTATTTCCTGTCTTTTAGCATGCATCAAGTCCTGCATCTTGCCCAAGGTGTCAGGACTCATTTTGTAATAGGGCCATATTGTAATTTTGTGCAAATGGATTAATCAATGAATATCGGACATCGTTTGCAAACGAGTCTCTTTTTCGCTCACTGTCTTTTTATTTTTCACTTTTGTACAAAACAATAAAATGGAAATGTTTTCAAAATAAATAACTTCATTTTCACTTTTTCTAAACAAGATTAAAATTGATCACTAAAACGAGCCAATCTCAACCCTTGCAGAGATTATCCTCCAGATTGCACCGACAACAGCACCGCTATGACCTTGTATGACTTCGACAATCCGATTAATCAAGCTGATGAAGGGGTTGAAGAAGACTATGAGTTACCTGAAGAGTTAGCCAGGTTGTTGAAACAAGAAGAGAAAGTGATTACTCCTCATCAGGAAGAGGTTGAAACAGTTAATCTTGGTACCGAAGAGGATTTGAAAGAAGTGAAGATAAATTTGTAAAAGAACAGCTCATTGACATGCTTCGAGAGTACGTCGACGTCTTTGCTTGGTCCTATCAAGACATGTCAGGTCTTGAGACTGATATTGTTATGCACAAGCTGCCCTTGAAGGAAGATTGTCCTCCAGAGAAACAGAAGTTACACCGTACTCGTCCAGATATGGCCATGAAGACTAAGGAGGAAGTACAAAAACAGTGGGACGTCGGTTTCCTTGTTGTAACTAGTTACCCTCCGTGGGTCGCTAATATTGTATTAGTGCCTAAGAAGGATGGAAAAGTACGGATGTGTGTGGATTACCGGGATCTGAATAGAGCTAGCCCAAAGGATGATTTCCCTTTACCTCACATTGATGTATTGGTTGACAACACGGCTCAATTCTCAGTGTTCTCTTTCATGGATTAATTTTCCGGGTATAATCAGATCAGAATGTCACCCGAAGACATGGAGAAAACAACTTTCATCACACCTTGGGGCACATTTTGTTACAAGGTAATGCCTTTTGGACTAAAGAATGTCGGCATAACGTATCAACGGGCTATGGTAACATTATTCCATGATATGATCCACAAAGAAATTGAATGTTATGTGGATGACATGATTGCCAAGTCCCTCACTGAAGAAGATCATCTGGTGAATCTGCTGAAGTTGTTCGAGCGTCTGAGAAAGTATCATTTGAAGCTAAACCCTAACAAATGCACATTCGGGGTACGTTCCGGTAAGTTGCTGGGATTTATCGTAAGTGAAAAAGGAATTGAAGTTGATCCTGACAAAGTCAAAGCCATTCAGGAAATGCCCGCGTCTAGGACTGAAAAAGAAGTTTGGGGGTTCTTAGGTAGATTGAACTACATATCAAGGTTCATATCTCACCTTACTGCAACTTGTGAGCCCCTGTTCAAATTGTTAAGAAAGGAACAAACGGTCAGGTGGAACGAAGATTGTCAGAAGGCTTTTGACAAAATCAAGGAGTACTTACAAGAACCTCCAATTCTTATGCCTCTAGTTGAAGGAAGACCTCTAATAATGTACCTGACAGTATTAGAAGGGTCAATGGGGTGTGTGTTAGGCCAGCATGACGAGTCTGGACAAAAAGAGTATGCAATATACAACCTAAGCAAAAAGTTTACCGACTGTGAACAACGTTATTCACTGCTCGAGAAAAACGTGTTGTGCTTTAGTGTGGGCTGCTCGCCGACTAAGACATTATATGTTGACTCACACTACCATATTGATCTCAAAAATGGACCCCGTCAAGTACATTTTTGAAAAGCCAGCACTTACCGGAAGGGTTGCAAGATAGAAAATGATTCTGACAGAGTATGAAATTTAGTACACATCTCAAAAAGCCATCAAGGGCATTGTACTGTCTGACTATCTAGCTGAGAAACCTATTGATGATTACCAACCAATGAGGTTTTACTTCCCTGATGAAGACATCATGTTCCTAAAAGCAAGAGATCATGAAGATCCTGTTCACACCGAAGGGCCTGACCCAGAAGAAGAATGGACAGTGATGTTTGATGGGGTTGTCAATATGAATGGTCGTGGAATCGCTGCAACGCTCATTACACCTAAAGGAGTTCATATGCCTTTCTCGGAAAAACTCACCTTTTCATGCACTAACAACGAAGCTGAATACGAAGCCTGTATCATGGGACTTGAGGAAGCCATTGACCTCAGGATCAAGACATTAACTGTATTTGGAGATTCATCTTTGGTAATCAATCAGAACAACGGCAAATGGTACACTCACCAAGATCATCTGATCCCTTACCGTGACTATGCGAGGAGATTATTGACTTTCTTCACAACAGTCAAACTTGAGTATATCCCTCGAGACGAAAATCAATTCGCAGATGCTTTAGCTACCATTTCCTCCATGATCAAGGTTCAAACTACCAATTGTGTGCCTCAGATTTCTGTATCTAGACTAGACCGACCAACATACGTATTCTCCGTGGACGTTGCTAAAGATGACAAGCCATGGTTCCATGATATCAAATGCTTCTTGGAGGATCAAACATACCCACCTGGGGCATCATCCAATGATAAGAAGACACTGAGAAGGCTGGCTGGTAGTTTCTTCCTTAATGCTGATGGTTCATTGTACAAACGAAACTTTGATATGGTTCTTCTCAGATGTGTCGATAAGAAAGAAGCAGACTTGCTAATGCACGAGGTGCATGAAGGATCTTTCGGTACCGATGCTGGAGGACATGAAATGGATAAGAAACTATTAAGATCAGGTTACTACTGGATCACAATGGATGCAGACTGTTGTGCCTATGCCAGGAAGTGCCACAAATGCCAGATTTATGCAGATAAAGTGCATGTGCCTCCAAATCCTTTGAACGTGATGTCTTCACCTTGGCCCTTTTCCATGTGGGGCATTGACATGATTGGAAAGATTGAACCGACTGCTTCAAATGGTCACAGATTCATTTTGGTAGCCATTGATTACTTCACCAAGTGGGTTGAAGCAGCTTCGTATGCAAACGTCACCAGACAAGTGGTAGCCAAATTCCTGAAAAGAGACATCATCTGTCGATATGGAGTACTCGAGCAAATCATTACTGATAATGGTTCCAATTTAAACAACAAAATGATGGCAGAACTATGTTGGGACTTCAAAATCCAACATCACAACTCTTCTCCTTACAGGCCAAAGATGAATGGCACTGTTGAGGCAGCCAACAAGAACATCAAGAAGATTGTGCAGAAGATGGTGGTTACTTACAAATACTGGCATGAAATGCTACCATTTGCCTTACATGGGTATCGAACCTCAATCATAACGTCTACTGGGGCAACACCTTATCAGCTTGTGTATGGTATGGAGGTAGTCCTACCTGTTGAAGTTGAACTACCCTCCTTACGGGTACTGATGGATGTCAAGTTGAATGAAGTAGAATGGGTCCGTTCTCGGTATAATCAACTGAATCTGATCGAAGAAAAAAGATTAGCTGCAATCTGTCATGGGCAGCTATATCAGAAAAGAATGAAGAAAACCTTTGATCAGAAAGTCAGGCTTCGGGAATACCAAGCGGGAGATCTTGTGCTGAAAAGACTCCTTCCTCCTCATACAGACCACAGGGGCAAATGGACTCCAAATTACGATGGTCCGTTCATAGTAAAGAAGGTCTTCTCTGGTGGAGCACTGATGCTCACTACTATGGACGATGAAGATTTCTTGTCCTCTGTGAATTCAGATGCAGTTAAAAAATACTTCGCATAAAATGACCCGCTGGACATAAAAACAGAATGTAAGTCCAGGCAAAAATAGGGCATCCCGGCGAGTCAAAAGCAGAATAAAAGACTCGGGCAAAAATAAGGAAAAATCGAAAAAAATGTACACCCGCTGAGTTAAAAAGCCGCATTGGACAACTCACGCAAAAATGGGTACCCCGTGGATTGAAAACCCGAAAGGGCGATCCATGCAAAATCAGGGAATAAGCGAACAACTGCATTCTGAATTCGTTTGTATCACTCACGACACGACAAGCTTCAAGAGGATAAAACATCGGTCAAAATCAACCTTTTTCAGAAAGCAAGATGAGAAGAATGTCAAGGTCATACAGGTCATAGCAAAGGAAGCTCACTGGAGCGTCGTCGTCAACATTGCCAACACTTTTATTTTCTCAATTTATAGCAATCTCCTCATTCCAGGGGATTTGTTTCTTTGAATGTATCTGCCAGTTCAGGGCACCCAGATTAATAAAATCAGAGTTTTCAGTCACACCTCGTTTTGTACATTTTTATTTCGTTTGCAAAATGTCCAATATTCATGATACAATACTTGCATAAAACAAATGAGCCGTTTTTAATAAATGCTTGCAGGAAATATATTTACTTTCGGGAATATCTAACTCCTATGATGGAATCCGGTAAGGGATACCTCGAGACACTTGTGCGTTTCTCTTGTCTTAACAGATTGTAGGTATTCAATACACCTGCATGGGGCATGACAAGCATTTAATCCCCAGCATGCTACTTCCCAGAAACAGGACATCCCCAAGCAGTGCCTGACAACTCTTCACAGCAAGGAGAGCAAGGAATCTCTTATTCCCCACCAGGAGGCCACATCTCTCTCATCCTCAGCAAAGTTAATGGGAATTGTCTCCCCACAAAGTTTCCCTTATCTCCCTAAGAATAACAATGCATACTTTCCCAACGGAGTTGCTAAAGCTTCCTTCTCCCCAACTGAGTTCTCCTTACAGATAAATCTACCAATGATCTATTTCCTCAAGTATATTTCTCCCTCCTAATGGATCTACCAGTGATCTCTTCCCCAAACGGGTTATTCTTCCAAGCAGATCGGCCAGAGATCTTCAGCGGGATCTGAATCCCGTATCGGTTTCACTTTTGCAAAATCATAACATTTGCATCATATTCACCAAATAAGCGTAGCATTCCGTCTAATACAGAGCATTACGGCAAAAATCAAACATTTAGATGATCACAAGTCAGCTTTGAGCCAGTCACTTGCAATTACCATCAATATTTCATCAGGAAAATATACAAAATACACCCCTGCATATAAAAGCCAAAGCGTCCCCTTTGCACTTTCAAAAAAACAAAACAAATACTTGTTCATATTATGTTCTTTTTCGACACCCGTCCATATCATCCTATCCCCACAGAAAGCCAAAGCATATCCTTTGCACTCCCAAAATAGATGCCTATTTATATATAATACTTATTTGACACTCATCAGTGTCATGCATTCCCCAGCAAGTCGAGCACTCGTCCGTGTCTTGCACCAACTTCACTAACAAACCAATACTCACTCATGCTTATACAAAAGTCTTTGATACTCGTCCATATCTTGTTTATATCACTCCTCAACAGATCCGGCACTCGTCCGTGTTCTTTGTTAACTAGTTGGTACCCGTCCGTATCATCATCTCTGAACACGCGTCAGCGTTTGTTTCTATCGATACTCGTCCGTATCATGGTCTTAAGGATGCTCGTCCGCATATTTAATCTATACACAGCGTCAAACACTAAAATCTTTTATTCTTAAGCGTAAACACTCGTCCGTGTTTACCGTTCCCCAGTAAGTTGTCAACAAAAAAACTTCATCCTATCCGACATTCGTCCTATGTCGTGATACCTTCGGCAGCCATCCCCTGCCAGGTGATCGTCCTTCACCTTTGGATGACCGTCCCTCATCATTTCCCCAGCGGAGTCCCCATTAGTGGAACCTTTTTCTATCCGGCATTCGTCCTATGTCGTGATAAAGAGCATTCGTCCCCTGCTAGGTGATCGTCCTTCACCTATGATGATCGTCCCTCATCATTTTATCCGATGTTCGTCCCCATCGTTGATCTTGTTATCCGACATTCGTCCTATGCAATGATAAACCCCGAGAGCAGCCGTACCCTGCTAGGTGATCGTCATTCACCTCTTGATGATCGTCCTTCATCATATTTATCTGATGGCCGTCCCCATCATTGACCATTTCTATCCGATATTCGTCCTATGTCGTGATAAAGAACAATCGTCCCCTGCTAGGTGATCGTCCTTCACCTTTGATGACCGTCCCTCATCATTTATTTTATTTATTCTTTAAACCGATGGTCGTCCCCATCATTGTTTACTTTACTTTTCAAGCCTGATGGCCGTCCCCATCAATGTTTTTCTTTAATCCCCAGAGAATCTCATTTCCTTACCAGATGGCCTTCCCCATCATGGTCTCTTTATTTCCCCAGCTTGATGGTCATCCCCGTCATTGCTTTATCCCCAGCAGTCGTCCTCTGCTCGATGGTTGTCCTCCATCGCCTTCATTTTATAAACATGCTATACTACCTTTTACAATTTATATCCCTTTTCTTCTTCTATCCATCGAGTGCAAATTTTGGACTGTCTTTGATATTCAACCACAAGTTATCTTGTTTGTCTGATAAGCCAGGCGCTTACATCCTGCACAGCTAACTCATATTTGAATAGGGGCAGCTGTAAACACCCCAAATTTGCCTTCACTCATATCACACCATGGCTTGTGATCTTTCATTTTTTCATAAGCATAAGCATACCACATCATTTAGCATATTTGTTTCATCTGCATAGTTCAAGTTCATCTAGGGTTTGTGATCTGAGCAATCCAAGGATCCATTTGGGCCACCCCAAAGGTCTCAAAGCATTACAAGAGGGTCCATGTGTGTTCTATCATCATATTATGCTCCTCAAAGTTCAAGGAAGTCAAGAGATCACAATAACTGGCAAGGCATGGAAGCAGAGCTAGGGTTTTCACTACACAAATGACCAAAATTAGGGTTTTGGTTTCAGAGGCCTCAACTCCAAATTTTTGGGCCATTCTTGTTTTTAATGTTCTTAAGATGTTATAAGGATCATGTGTACCAATTTTGATGAAGAAATTCATTGTGGAATGTCGCTCCCGATAGGTGGGACGGGCCCAAATAAAGGTACAGACGCGAACGGTCGGCGAGAGGGACAGTGAGAACACACAGCCGTGAACTCACTGGAGAATGAATAGAGTCGCCAGCTAGGCATTTTTATCCCGGAGGAAAGGCAATGCTGCATAGACCTAGAAAAAGATGGATAAGACGGTTTGCGAACCAGAGAGACTGAGAAAGGGGGTTGGTTACAACCTGGGAAGGTATTAGCACCCAGATTGTCCGCCGTACTCGACGGGATCCACGCTTAAAAGATTTGTGTTTTAAAGGGGTGGTGTCAGTGCAATCTGTGTGTAAAAGGGCTGGAAAGATGTACAGGTGTCAGTGTAAAAGAAGTGTGAAGTGTGATATGTGAAGTGTCAGTGCAGGAATAAGAATGAAATTGCTCAGGAATATGAGGCTAAAGGATGAAGCTGGAAGGAGGGGGAATGTACAGAGACTTTTGTTCGATAACTGTTAAGTTATGCCTACGTATCCTCTCGTGCAATGAGGAAGTCAGAACACCGTAGTTCGACCCAAAGAGACTGAGAGATGAATTGACTTGTGAACTGCTTATTTGCCTATGCTCAAGTGTATGACCTGTCTGGCTCAGGTGCTAACTATCTTGCATTAGACGGAAGAAGCAAGTTCTCGTTTGTGAGTGAAGATGATGAGAAAAGAATCCCGAAGGAGACGATTATTGTTTGTTTTTGAGTTTTCAATCTTTTATTGCCTTTGAAATTTTGTCATAAGTTAATGAGCTTAAGCTTAAACCAGTAGGTTAGTAAACTCATCACATCTTCCCTCTGATTAGGGGTAATGAGAATACCTTAAGTGTGAAGTCAGATTCTCACACTTAATCACCTTTGATGTAAGATTAAGATCATTAACCTACTTGTAATTATTTATATGTTTTTGGTGTTTTTGTTTAGTGTTAAGTAATGAGATTAAGCCATAATCAAGGATTAAACAGACTCATTACACCATCCTAATAGAAGGATAATAGATGAGAATGTTTAAGCTGGGGAAAGCTCCTCAACTTAATCCATGATTAGGGATTAAACTCATGACAAAACAAGCCTTTGATTAAGTGGATTTTATTTAGTGATATGATGATGAAGTGGATTTTATGATTTGTAAGACAACTTGAGGAGGACTTGTCCATTAACACTAGGGTTAGTCCTTCTTAACCAATTAAGGAAGAATTAGAACCCTAATGCAAGGCCCAAGTTACAAGTGATGTCTTGATGATTATTAAGTGAATTGATTAAAGGAGTTAAACACATTAAGGGTTTAACACTTAGGATTAAAGTTATACACTCCATCCTAAGAGAAGGATGCAGGCATAAGCTTAATCACAAAGCCTTAAAGCCTTTAGGATTTAGTCCCTGATTATGAGATGAGAAGAGAAGACTCAAAAGAGACACAAAGGTAAAACTAAGAGGGGAGACTAATCAAAACCCTAATCATTGTCATGATGGGTTGTTCCTAAGGTTTGTGAGGTTTTCAAGAAAGGATCTTCAATGGAACCACCAGGAAGCAGATGAAAGGATCAAGAGAAGCAAAGTGACTTGCTTCATTCAAGAAGTCAAGTCACTTGAAGAAAGAAAGTGGGAAGAAGAAGAATGAGCAAGCTCAAACTCAAACACAAACACAAATGCAGCAATGGATGCAAGAGAGAGATGAAGATAAGTTATGGGAAGTGAAGGCAAATTCACTTCTCAAGATAACTTACCACCTGAAAAGTTAGTGAAGGAGATGTAATGCAATGCAAAATGAGATGAGCTGACATGATGAGAAACAAAACCAGAAGCAATTACATGATGCTAATGATGCTATGAGATGCTACAAACATGAGGCAGCACATGGAAGTGATCATACAAGTTCATGAATGCAAGTGAAACAAGTTAGGAACCATGAACATACAAGAAAAGTTATGAAGTGCACATGACATACAACATGGCAAATACATGATGCAATGATCAATCATGCTTTCAATATGTCTTATGATGTCAAATGAATCAAATGGATGCTTGAAATGTCATGGCAAGGCATGCTATGCAAGGAAAAGTAAGATGGATGCATATGGAAAGCCCAAATTAGGGTTTATGAACAATGCAACAAACAAAAACCAAAATCAGAAGCAAACCCTAAGATAAAAAATTGAAAATTCCACACAAAGGTCCCCTAATCCTATACTAAGCCAATGCCCAAAGGAGAGGTCTCAACTCTTAACCAATCCCAAGTTATGATTTTTGCAAGTTTTTAGGGTTTTTAGGGTTTCTAAACAAAAGAAATGCCAAACAAATTGAAAATGAAAGATCAAATCATGCCAATTTAATCTTACAAACTTCATGCTAAACACAATGCAATGCAAAAAGAATCAATGTCCAACTCCTCATGGATAGGCAGAAATGATTTTTTGAACTTTGGATCAAAATAATGCACAAAAATGATTTTAATTCAATGAAAAATTCTCAAAATGCATCAAGATCAAAAAAGAAATTTGGTTTGAAGGTTGGACAATGTTTCTAAATGTCTTAGAACATTTCATGAATTTTTTGGTGATTTTTAGATACTTAAAAGTATTTTTAATAAATTAATTTCCCTTAATCAATTAAAAATAAACTTTTAAATATTTAAAAATACTTTTTTTAATGCTAAAAATAAAAATAAAAATATTTTTGTGTCTTAAAAATTAATAAAACTTTTGAGAAAAAGTTTCATAATTTTTAAGACATTTTTGCTATTTTAAATTAATTATGCAAATAAAATGAAAAGAAATGAATTAAAAATGAATTTAAACTGAATTAAATAAAAGTCAACACATCCTAGGGCCTGGATTCAAAGTTACACGCGCGGGAAGAGACCTGGCGCCACATCCTACGGTTCAAATTCAAAATCAGCTAATTAAATGCTTATGCCCTAATTACGCCGTTAAACACTCTCAGATGACCGGAACAGTGTTCCGGTCATCTTCTCCGTTCACCCAAAACCTCAAACTCACCCTACACGTTACGAAAATGGAATCTAAATGAACAGAAATGCTTCCCACTCACTCACGAATCATAACCCTCAAACAAAACAAATTTATTTTTCCATGAAAGGCTGAATCGAAGCAAACAAGAACTAGGGCAAAAAAGTTTCAGGAAGCAATTACATTCTCATTTCATCACCATTTTCAAAACTAAAAGCATCAGAACAATCAGTGAAGCATGAAGAACAAGTTTAGAACTTAAAAAATGATTTCTGGAAAAATATTTCTTAAGCTACCTGAGATTCGAAGCTTTCACTCCAGCAACTTTCTGAGCCTCCCTCTTGGTGTAGTCCACTCCACTTGACCCTCTAGTGATGCTTGAATACTTAGAAAGAGTTTAAGCTGGCTGGTTGAGGAGTTTGAGCAGCTTCTGCTCAAGCTCAGTTGAAAATGGTGATGGTGGTTCAGGATGTTTCTGGCACTGGTGAAGGGTTGTTTGTGGTCCAGATGATGAGTAGAGAAGGTTTGTGGAGTTTATTTGGATGTTGGTGAGCTGTGGAGTGAGTTTCGAAAGAAACTTCAAGTTGGAGTGAAAATGGAGAAGTGGAGTTCTTGCTGGTTTCAGGCTTAGGCTTTGCTTGGTTTATGCTCTATGGAACATGGTGAAATGATTGGTGAAGTTGGTTTGAGTGTTTTAGGCCTGTGGAGACAGATTCGAAGAGTTTTGCAAAATGAGGTGTCTTTGTGTATGGTGTCTTGTGATCTGTTTTAGCTTGGCCTCTTGATTTGTTTTGCTTGCTAAAGGATAGTATAAAATAATCCTATAGGTCAGATGATTTGACCTGGCCTTTATTGATTGGTAAGTTCACTTTTGCCAAAAGTCCACTCTTTGTGTAAGGAAAGCATGGCTTGGTTCTAGGCTAGTACAAAGCATGGGGCTGCGCAGCAAGGGTGAGGGGAAAGGCTAGCCAAGTTTGGCATCCAATGTAGCAAGTGGTAGGAAGTGCAATCATGAGTTTTGCAAGTTGGTGCTTTTTGGTTCACATGAAAAAGTCTTGTTATACAAACCATGATCATGAGAAACTTTGGTCCAATTCTGATTTTTAGAACTCATGTGATGTTTGTACATTGGTTTGAAGTGAACTAGAAGTTACAAATGGCCTTGGTTCATGGTTTTGCAAATTTGTCATTTGAGGCATGTCTTGAAAATTAGTGATTTTGGCCAACTTTGTCACACCATAACTTTTGATCCAAGAAGAATTAGGTCATGTTCTTGTACTTTTTGAAAAGGGAAAAATGTATTCTACAACTTCCATGACCAAGGTTTTTCCATTTGAAGCTTTCTTGGATCAAAAATCAAGGCTTGAAAAATGACCTAAAATGACATATCCTTGAAAAGTCAACCATGCCCTAAAAAGTCAACTTTGCAAAATCTTCAAATTCTTGAATTTTGTGATCTTCAACCTTCTTCTATGATCAAATAAAGATCATATACACTCAAAATGATGAAGAATGCCCATTGGTTGGGTCATTGGGGGCCTCAGATGCCCTGATTTTGCACTGACTTGTCTGAAAAGTCAACCCTTGATCAGATGACTTCCCCATGGAATTTCTTCATGAAAATTGATATGCATACTCCCTATACCATATAGAGACCAATAGAAACAAGAATGACCAAAAAATTTGGAGCTATGGCCTCTGAAACCAAAACCCTAATTTTAGGTCAACTGTGCAGTCAAACTTGGCTCTGCATCCATACCAATCCCAGTTCTTGTGATTCTTTTGCATTTTTGACTTTGAGAGGATGTAATATGATATAAGAACACACATGGATCCCCTTGAATTGATTGATGGCCTTTGGAGTGGCTCAGGAGGCTCTTGGATTGCTCAGATTACAAACCCTAGGTGCAGATGACTTAGTATCTATGCAGTGAATCAGAAATGAGATATGAGATGATATGATTGTGTTTATGCATATGAGATGATCACAAGCCATGGTGTGAATGGGTGAGGGCAAATTTGGGGTGTTTACATGGAAGTCATATGTTCACTGGGTAACTTCTTGAGCAAGTTAAGTCAAAATCAGGGCATCTGAGGCCCCCAACCATGGAACCAAAGGGATATTTTCATCAAATTGAAGTTCTATGATCTTTATTTGATCTTAGAAGAGGTTGGAAGTTCACAAGATTGAAGAATTTTGCGCCATTTGCAAAGTTGCCAAAAATGGAAATGACTTGTAATGAAAACTTTCCATTTTGGGAAAGTTTTTCAACCTCCTCTTTCTCAACCAAAAAGGCTTCAAATGAAAAATTCTTGGTCATGAAAGTTGTAGATTAGGTCTTTCCCTTTTCAAAAAGTACAAGAACATGTTCTAATTCATTATAGAACTCAAGTTATGATCCTTCAAAGTTGGAAAAAATCCTATAATTTTCAAGAATGCACCAAAGAGGGATTTTTGCAAAACCACTTGCCAAGGCTTCTAATGACTTCAAATGTGTACAAATACTTCATGTCATGATAAAACAACTTCAAAGAATCATAATTGGCCCAAGAATTGGAAGGTTTCATGCCTTGAATCACAAGAAACACCAAAGAGGGAAAATATGCAAAACTCATAGAAACCCTAGCTGCAAGTGTTCCAGCTGCAATCTTTCAATCATATGGCCTTCCTTGATCCATGTTGAGGCCAGACACCCCAAAATATCAGGCCTGCACCATGCCCATTGTCGCTTCCACCTGATAACACCAGGTCAAGAGGGGTACAGATTCGAACGGTCGGCGAAGGAAAAGAATGAAAAAGAGTCGCCAGCTAGGCATTTTTATCCCGAAGGAAAGGTAATGCTGCATAAACCTAAGAAAAGATGGATAAGACGGTTGCGAACAAGAGAAACTAAGAAAGGGGGTTGGTTACAACCTGGGAAGGTATTAGCACCCAGATTGTCAGTCGTACTCGACGGGATCCACGCTTGAAAGTTTGTGCTTGAAGGGGTAGTGTCAGTGCTATTTTGTGTGCAAAAGTTGGAAAAGAATGCAAGTGTCAGTGTAAAAGAAAATGTGAAGTGAAACAAGAGAGTGTCAGTGTAAAGAAAGGATGTGAAGCTCAAGACTATGAGGCTTAATGAATAATGCTGGAAGAAGGGGGAATATACAGAGACTTTTGTTCGATAACCGTTAAGTTATGCCTACGTATCCTCTCGTGCAATGAGGAAGTCAGAACACCGTAGTTCGACTCAAAGAGACTGAAAGATAAATTGACTGATGAATTGCTTACTTGTCTATGCTCAAGTGTATGACCTGTCTGGCTCAGGTGCAAACTGTCTTGCATTAGACGGAAGAAGCAAGTTCTCGTTTGTGAGTGAATGAGGTGAGAAAAGAATCCCGGAGGAGACGATTATTGTTTGTTTTTGTGTTTTCAGTTTTGTTATTGCTTTTGATATTTTTCATAAGTTAATGAGCTTAAGCCTAAACCAAGGGTTAGTAAACTCATCACATCCTCCCTCTAATTAGGGGTAATGAGAACACCTTAAGTATGAAGTAAACACCTCACACTTAATTACCATGATGTAAGATTAAGATCATTAACCTACTTGCATTTATTTAGATGTTTTTGGTATTTTTTTTAGTGTTAAGTAATGAGTTTAAGCCATAATCAGGGATTTAATGGACTCATTACACCATCCTAATAGAAGGATAATAGATGAGAACATTTAAGTTGGGGAAGGCTCCTCAACTTAATCCATGATTAGGGATTAACCTCATGACAAAACAAAGACTTTATTAAATGGATTTTAGTCAATGGTAAGATTAAGAAATGGATTTTATGGTTTGTAAGACAACTTGAGGGGGACTTGTCCATTAACACTAGGGTTAGTCCTTCTTAACCAATTAAGGAAGAATTAGAACCCTAATGCAAGGCCCAAGTTACAAGCTTGATGTCTTAGTGATTATTAGATGGATTGATTAAAGGGTTTAAACACATTGAGGGTTTAACACTTAGGATTAAAGTTATACACTCCATCCTAAGAGAAGGATGCAGGCATAACCTTAATCACAAAGCCTTAAAACCTTTAAGGTTTAGTCCCTGATTATTTGATGAGAAGAGATGACACAAAAGATGACACAAAGGTAAAACTAATGGGGGGAATAATAAAACCCTAATTGTGATCATGCTTGGGTGTTCCTAGGGTTTATGAAGCTTGCAAGAAGATCTTCAAGAGAGCTACCAAGGAAGGAACATGATGGAAGGAAAAGAAGCAGCAAGAAGCAAGACAACTTACTTCACTTAAAACGATAAGTTACTTGAAGAAAGAAAGAGGAGAAGGAGCATGAATGAGCAAGCTCACTCTAATTCACAAGTAAAAATGCAGCAATGGATGCATAAAAGAGATGAGAAGAGATTATGAGAAGTGAAGGCAAATTCACTTCTCAAACACTTACCACCTGAAAAGTTAGCAACAAGAAATGAAATGAAATGAAAATGAGATGAAATGCAAAGATGAAAGCCAAAGTCAGAAGCATATCCATGATGTAAATGATGCTATGAGATGGTATGAAAGCATGTCAAGAGATGAGGATGATCATACAAGTAATGAAGATGCAAATGAGACATGAAAGGAAGCATAAAAGTTCATGAATGCATATGACATCAATGAGAACAAAAGCATGGCAAAGGGATGATGCAATGATCAAACATGATTTCAATATGTCCTAAGATGTCTTATATGTGATGTGGATGCATAAAATGTCATGGCAAGTTCATGCATGCAAGCATATGAAGGATGAATGCAAATGAAGACAAAAAAAATAGGGTTTACATACAATATGCAATGCAAAATCCAAAATCAGGAGCAAATGACATGATAAAAAAATGAAAATGAAATCAAAGGTACCCTAAACCCATATGACATCACACCTCAAAGGAGGAGACCTAACTCTTAACCCTAAGGAAGTTATGATTTTCCTAAGTTATCTAGGGTTTTAAGGGACCTCACAAGGAAAAATGCAAAACAAATCAAAAATGAAAGATAAATTCATGCCAATTTTATCCTAGAAACTACATGATATGTGGGATGCAATACAAAAAGAATCACTATCAAACCCTTCATGGTTAGGCAGAAAAGATTTTTCTAAGTTAGGGTCAAAAATATTGATTTTTAAGAACCCTAAATCCAAAGAAAATGTCAAAATGGATCAAGAACCAAAAAGAAATTTGTATGAATGGTTTGATAATGTCTCTAAATGTATGAAGATGCAATTTTATTTTTTTGGTAATTTTTAGAAACTTAAATGGTATTTTAATTAATTAATTTCCATTAATTAATTAAAATAAACATTTAAATATTTTAAAAATACAAATTTTATGCAAAAAATAAAATAAAAATTATTTTCAGAATGAGAAAAATATTTAAAGTCATGATGCAAAAAATGAAAAAAATTTGAATGCATTTTGCTATTTTAAAATAAATATGCAAAACAAATGGTAAAAAATGAATTAAAAACTGAATTAAATAAAAGTAGGATGATCTGATGGTTCACATTTGAACTGAGGGGATTTGGTTTGACCAGCGCGCAAATGAATGGACAGGATTCACTCTGGGCTAATTTTAATTAATTAAATGAATTAGGGTTTTAATGATAACATCTCAGCCACTCAAACACGCGGGGAACAAAGATCCTACGACTATTATTTAAACTTAACCCTAAACCCTAATTAAACATTAATTACTTTCAGGCGGCCGGAGAAGTCCTCCGGTCATCTTCTCCGGCCAGCTCTCCACTCTATCTCTCTCAATACGCAATGAAACAACACCAAACTCTCCAGAAACACTCCTCTAACCACTCTAAACAAGATTCAACCCACAAAAACCATTTATTTTCACTCAAGATCAAAAATCAAAGCTAAACGGAAAATACGCAGAAAATTTCAGAGGTTCAATACATGCTTAATACTTGATCATTTTCAAAACTAAACATATCAGGATCATCAGTGAATCATGGAGAATCAATTAGAAACTTAAAAACGCATTTCTGGAAAATTTGTTCTTGAGGTTACCTGAAGTGAAGCTTTCTTAGTTTGAAGCTTCTGGTCACTTCTCTTGTGCAAAATGACTCCCCTTGATCTCCTGATGAAGCTGCAATGCTTGGAGGAAGCTTGCCATGGCTGAAATGAGAGCTTGAACTCTTGCTGGTCAAAAATCGTATTTTGGTTGTGGGGTGTTTTTGTTTGTTTTAATGGTTGCTTTGTGGTCAGTGAGTGATTTTGAGATCAATGGTGAAATTGGTTTGAAGATTTAGTGAGTGAGCTGAGAGATTCGAAGGGTTTTGCAAGTTGGAGAGTTTTTGTGGAATGCTGAGTTCTTGGAGGTTTCAGCTTGTGTGTCTTATGAAAATGAACCCTTGGAGCATGCTTGTAAGGGCTGGATTGGGCAGAGAGTGGGTGGTGGACTGTTGTGATTGGTATGGGTGTTTTTGCCAAAACGTCAAAAGTGTTGTACTTGAGGTATGAGCAATGGTGTAGCTGGCTCATTGGCTTGTCCATGCGCAGCATGGATTAAGGATGTCCATAGAATCAGTCTTGAGGCAATGCAGCAAGTGGATGGAAGTTTATGTGGTGTTTTGCAAATTCATGAAGCTTTGGCCCTTTTTCAATTTCTTGATGTTCAAGGCATGGAATGATGCAATTCTTTGGGCAATTCTGAGTTTTAGGTCATGTATGATGTTTGTGTAATGGTTAGAAGTCACTTTGAGGCTACAAATTAGCTTGGTATGAGTTTTTGCAAGTTTCCCTCTTTGGTACATAAGTGAAATTTTGTGATTTTTCCCAACTTTGCAAGGCCATAACTTGAGTTCTATGATGAATTAGATCCAGTTCTTGTACTTTTTGAAAAGGGAATGATCCAATCTACAACTTTCATGACCAAGAATTTTTCATTTGAAGCATTTTTGAATCAAAAAGAGGAGGTTGAAAAACTTTCCCAAAATAGCAAGTTTGCATTACAAGCCACTTTCCCAAAATGGCAACTTTGCAAATGGCTTGAAATTCTTCAATTTTGTGAACTTATAACCTCTTCTAAGATCAAATAAAGATCATATACACCCAAAATGATGGAGAAGACCCTTTGGTTGGGTGATTGGGGGCCTCAGATGCCCTGATTTTGCACTGACTTGTTCAAGAAGTCATATATTGATCAGATGCCTTCCCCATTGAATTTCTTCATGAAAATTGGTATGTATGATACTTATAACATATAGAGACCAATAGAATCAAGAATGACCCAAAAATTTGGAGTTATGGCCTCTGAAACCAAAACCCTAATTTTAGGTCATCTGAGCAGTTAAGCTTGGCTCTGCTTCCATACCTTCCTCAGTTCTTGTGATTCTTTGACTTCCTTGATCTTGGGAGGATATAATATGATGCTTGAACATATATGGACCCTCTTGAGATGATTGGAGACCTTTGGGAGTGGCTCAAATGGCTCAGGGATTGCTCCGATCACAAACCCTAGATGCAGATGACTTGAACCAATGCAGTGAAGCAAAAATGCAATATGAAATGATATGATTGAACTTATGAAAATGAAAAGAATCACAAGCCATGGTGAAATGAGTGAGGGCAAATTTGGGGTGTTTACAGCTGCCCCTATTCAAGCCTGAGTTAGCTGTGCAGGATGTAAGCGACGGCTTAACAGGCAAACAAGATAACTTGTGGTTGAATACCAAAGACAGTCCAAAATTTGCACTCACTGGGTAAAGAAGAAAAAAGATATAGATTGTAAGAGGTATTAAAGTATGATTATAAAGTGCGGGTGATGGAGGACAACCGTCGAGCAGAGGACGACTGCTGGGGATGAAGCAATGACGGGGACGACCAACATGCTGGGGAAATAAAGGGTCATGATGGGGGCGGCCATCAAGCAAAGAAATAAGACTCTATGGGGATTAAGGGTAAAGGCAATGATGGGGACGACCATCAGGTTGAAGAAATAAATGATGAGGGACGGTCATCAGAGGTGAAGGACGATCACCTAGCAGGGGACGGCTGCTCTGTTGGGGATAAGATGAGGGACGGTCATCTCAGGTGAAGGACGATCACCTGGCAAGGCACGGTTGTCGAAAGCATCACGCCATAGGACGAATGTCGGATAGAAAAGGTCGACGATGGGGACGTCCATCGGATAGGCATGATGAAGGACGATCATCAAGAGGTGAAGGACGATCACCTAGCAGGGTACGGCTGCTCTCAGGGTTTATCATGACATATGACGAATGTCAGATAACAAGATCAACGATGGGGACGGCCATCAGATAAGCTGATGAAGGACGATCATCGAAGGGTGAAGGACGATCACCTAGCAGGGGAAGGCTGCTAAAAATATCACGACATAGGACGAATGTCGGATAGGGAAGGGGTTCCAATAATGGAGACTCCGCTGGGGACATGGATGAGGGACGGTCATCCAAAGGTGAAGGACGATCACCTGGCAGGGTACGACTGCCGGAAGTATCATGACATAGGACGAATGTCAGATAGAAAGGAAATAATTTATTGGGATTTGTTGGGGAGTCTTCTGGGGAATGGTAGACACATACGAGTGTCTAAATTCAATGAAAGAAAAGGTATAAGTGTTTGACGCTATGTATAGACTAAAGATGCGGACGAGCATCCTTAAGACTACGATACAGACGAGTATCGGTAGAAACAAACGCTGACGCATGTTCAGAGATGATGGTACGGACGAGTACCAACTGGTTAACAAAGAACACGGACGAGTGTCGAATCTGGGAAAAGATAAGTGGTGTATACAAGATACGAACGAGTATCTGTATGAGTAAAGTAAACATGAGTGAGACACAGACGAGTGTTCAACTTGCTAAGGAGAGTGTGACACAGACAAGTATCATAAGAGAAAATGTATAAGTTATGAACTTATGAATGTAAGAGATATTCTGACGCTCTGCGGGGATAAGATGACACGGCCAGGTGTCGGGGGAAGTGTATTATAAACAAGTGTTTGGTTTACAATGAGTGTTTAGGAAACCATGCTGGGGAATGGTGACACGGACGGGTGTTAGGGAAGTGTGCAGATATATGTAAATATGTATTTGTGAGTGCAAAGGGGACGCTTTGGCTTTCTGCTGGGGATATGACACAGACGAGTGTCAAGAAGCATCTGTAATGTATAAGTATCTGTTTGCGGAAAGTGTTCCGGCGACTTTCTGGGGAAAGAAAACATGGACGAGTGCCAAATTAAGCATATATCTGTTTTTTTTGGGGAATGTAAAGAAAATGCTTTGATATTCTGCCGGGGAATTTTTGAGAGGCATTATGTATGTTGTTGATGGTATGTCAGTATTCACAGGTGACTGATTCAAAACATGGCTTGTGATTATGCAATATGTTTCATTTTTGCCGTAACGCTCCGTATTAGACGGAATGCTACGCTCTGGGGGAAATATGATGCGAATGCTATGTTTATGCAAAGATACCAATCCGGGATTCAGATCCCGTTGCTGTAGAGATTTCTGACTGATCTGCTTGAAAGGACATCCCAGTTGGGGCAAAAGATCATTGGTAGATCTGATAAGATGTATGACTGCTTGGGGAAACAAGTCACTGATAGACCTATCTTATTGATAAGGAGCCCAGCTGGGGTCTGCGAAAGCTTTCGTCACTTTGTTGTGAGATCTTCAGACATTGCTCTTCTGGATAAAGGTTGAAACTCTGCGGGGAGATGGTTCCCTATCTAGCACTCGACTGGGGAGGAATGATCACTGAACGACCTTCCTAGTGATTTTTGCGGGGATCCTGCTGAGGGTGATAACATCTGACAACTCAGCTGGGGAAATGAACACCTTCTGATGTTGCTCTGATGGGGAGGAGCTTTCCTGCCCCCATGCTGCACTTTGAATACCTGCAATCCTGTTATGGTAAAGAAACATACAAGTACCCCGAGGTATCCCTTACTGGATTCCATCATAGGAATTTAGACACTCCCGGGAGCAAATCTATTTCCTGTAAGCATGTAATTTAGAAAAGACGCATTTGTATTTATGCAACCATTATATTAGGGACATCGGACATTTTTGCAAATGAAAAATAAAATGTACGAGACGAAATGTGACTGAAAATCTGATTTTATTAATTTGTGTGCCCTGAATTGGCAAGTACAGTCAAGGAAACAGATCCCCTGAAATGAGGAGATTGTTAAAAATTGAGAAACAAAAGGTGCTGGAAATGTTGATGACGCTTCAGTGCTTCCCTTTTGCTATGACTTGTATGACATTGACGTTCTTCTCATCTTGCTTTTGAAGAAAGTTGATTCTGACTAATGCTTTAACCTTTCGAAGCTTGCCATGTTGTAACCCATTTTTGCCTGAGCTGTCCAATGCGGCATTTCAACTCAGCGGGTGTACATTTTTTATTCATTTTCCCTTATTTTTGCCCGAGTCTTTTATTCTGTTTTTGACTCGCCGGGATGCCCTATTTTTTCCTGGACTTACATTCTGATTTTATGTCCAGCGGGTCATTTATGCATCTGAATTCACAGGGGACATGAAATCTTCACCATCCATAGTACTGAGCATCAGTGCTCCGCTAGAGAAAACTTTCTTTACTATGAATGGACCATCGTAATTTGGAGTCCACTTGCCCCTGTGGTCTGTATGAGGAGGGAGGAGTCTTTTCAGCATAAGATCTCCTACTTGGTATTCCTGAAGCCTAACTTTCTGATCGAAGGCTTTCTTCATTCTCTTCTGATATAACTTCCCATGACAGATTGAAGCTAATCTCTTCTCTTCGATCATATTCAGTTGTTCGTATCGGGATCGGACCCATTCTGCTTCATTCAGCTTAACGTCCATCAGTACCCGCAAGGAGGGTAATTCAACTTCAACAGGTAGGACGGCCTCCTATCGCTCCCACCAAATGACACCCAGGTCAGAAGGGGTACAGACACGAACGGTCGGCGAAGGAGAAGGAATGAATAGAGTCACCAGCTAGGGATTTTATCCTGAAGGAAAGGTAATGCTGCATAAACCTAAGAAAAGATGGATAAGACGGTCGCGAACCAGAGAAACTGAGAAAGGGAGTTGGTTACAACCTAGGAAGGTATTAGCACCCAGATTGTCTGTCGTACTCGACGGGATCCACGCTTAAAAGATTTGTGTTTTAAAGGGATAGTGTCAGTCCAATCCGTGTATCAAAACTGGAAAAGAATGCAAGTGTCAGTGTAAACGAAATGTGAAGTGTACAAGAGAAGTGTCAGTGTAAGAACCAGAGTGAAATGCTCAAGACTATGAGGCTCAAAGAATAATGCTGGAAGGAGGGGGAATATATAGAGACTTTTGTTCGATAACTGTTAAGTTATGCCTACGTATCCTCTCGTGCAATGAGGAAGTCAGAACACCGTAGTTCGACTCAAAGAGGCTGAAAGATAAATTGACTTGTGAACTGCTTACTTGTCTATGCTCAAGTGTATGACCTGTCTGGCTCAGGTGCAAACTGTCTTGCATTAGACGGAAGAAGCAAGTTCTCGCTTGTGAGTGAATATGATGAGAAAAGAATCCCGAAGGAGACGATTATTGTTTTTTTTTTTTGGTATTTTCAGTCTTTTATTTCCTTTTTGGTGTTTGTCATAAGATAATGAGCTTAAGCCTAAACCAAAGGTTAGTAAACTCATCACATCTTCCCTCTGATTAGGGGTAATGAGAATACCTTAAGTATGAAGTAAACACCTCACACTTAATCACCATGATGTAGGATTAAGATCATTAACCTACTTATATTTATTTAGATGTTTTTGGTGTTTTTGTTTAGTGTTAAGTAATGAGTTTAAGCCATAATCAAGGATTTAATGGACTCATTACACCATCCTAATAGAAGGATAATAAATGAGAACATTTAAGTTGAGAAAGGCTCATCAGCTTAATCCATGATTAGGGATTAACCTCATGACAAAACAAAGCCTTTATTAAAGTGGATTTTAGTTAATGGTAAGATTAAGAAATGGATTTTATGGCTTGTAAGACAACTTGAGGGGGACTTGACCATTAACACTAGGGTTAGTCCTTCTTAACCAATTAAGGAAGAATTAGAACCCTAATGCAAGGCCCAAGTTACAAGCTTGATGTCTTAGTGATTATTAAATGGGTTGATTAAAGGATTTAAACACATTAAGGGTTTAACACTTAGGATTAGAGTTATACACTCCATCCTAATAGAAGGATGCAGGCATAAGCTTAATCACAAAGCCTTAAAACCTTTAAGGTTTAGTCCTTGATTATGAGATGAGAAGAGAAGACTCAAAGATGACACAAAGGTAAAACTAATGGGGGAACTAATCAAACCCTAATTGTGATCATGCTTGGTTATTCCTAGGGTTTATGAGGCTTTCAAAAGATCTTCAAGAGAAAAGCCACCAAGGAAGAAGCAGATGAAAGGAGAAAGAAGCAGAAGAAGCAAGACAACTTACTTCACTTAAGAAGATAAGTTGCTTGAAGAAAGAAAGAGGGGAGGGAACATGAATGAGAAAGCTCACTCTAATACAAAAGTAAAATGCAGAAATGAATGCATAAGAGAGATGAGAAGAGATTGTGAGAAGTGAAGGCAAATTCACTTCAGAGACACTTACCACCTGAAAAGTTAGCAACAAGAAAATGAAATGACATGAAAATGAGATGAAATGCAATGATGCAAACCAAAGTCAGAAGCATAAACATGATTTTAATGATGCTAAGAGAGGATGCAAACACATGGCAAGAGTTGTGGATGATCATACAAGGATGAGGATGCAAATGAAGCATGCTTTGAACCATGAAAGTTCATGAAATCTTATGAAATGGAATGAATGCATAAAAATGAAAATGAATGATACAATGATCAAACATGATTTTAATATGTCCTAAGATGTCTTATATGACATGAGGATGCACAAAATGTTATGGCAAGTTCATGTATGCAAGCAAATGAGAGATGAATGCAAATGAAAGCCAAAATTAGGGTTTACATACAATATGCAATGCAAAATTCAAAATCAGAAGCAAATGACAAGATAAAAATTGAAAATGGGATCAAAGAAACCCTAACCCTACACAAGTTCACTGCCCAAAGGAGGGGACCCAACTCTTAACCTAATGGGAGCTATGATTTTCTCAAGTTAGCTAGGGTTTTAAGACACTTCAAAAGAAAAAATACACATCAAATTGAAAAATGAAAAATAAATTCAAATCAAATTTACCCTAGAAACTATATGATATGAAGAATGCAATGCAAGAAGAACCATCATCAAACTCTTCATGGTTAGGCAGAATGAATTTTTCTAAGTTAGAACAAAAATATTGCCTTTTAAGAACTTTAATTCCAAAGAAAAATGTCAAAATATGTCAAGAACCAAAAAGAAATTTGTTTGAAGAGTTTGATAATGTTTCTAAATGTATTAAAATGAAATGTGAATTTTTTTGTGATTCTTAGAAACCTAAATGCTATTTTAATTAATTAATTCTCATTAACTAATTAAAATAAACATTTAAATATTTTTAAAATACGAAAATTATGCAAAAAAATAAAAATAAAATTATTTTCAGAATGAGAAAAATATTTTATGCCATGGTGCAAAAATGAGATTTTTTAGAAATGATTTTCTATTTTAAATAAAATGGACAAATTAAATGAAAAGAAAATGAAATAAAAATTAAATAAAGGAAAGTAAGCTGAATGGGTGGATCAGATTGATTCTGGGTTTAAATCCATTGACCTGGCGCGCAATCCTACGGCCCATATTCAAATCTACCTAAACTTAATTAATTAAATATTAATCCTATAATTAAAACTAATCATGAGATCCAGGCCACACAAACACGCGCGGGAAGCTCCATCTAACGGCCCACATTCAAACGAAACCCTAATCCTGATTAAAAGCCCTAATGACTATCAGGTGGCCGGAAATGACCTCCGGTCATCTTCTCCGGCCACTTCTCCCCTGATAAAACCCTATCTCACTCCCCAGGCTACAAAAATGAAATCTCTCTGGCCAGAAATGAACCCCACTCATCACTGAATCAAAATCCCCAAACAAAAATCATTTTTCATTCATCAACAAGGCAAATCGAAACAACGCAAACCTAGGTCAAAAAACTTTCAAACAACTCATACATACTCAATATTCCACCATTTTGAAAAGTAAACATATCAGAGTCATCAACACATCATAAATATTCGATTGAGAGCTTAAAAACAAGGTTCTGAGAAAAAAGTTCTTGAGCTATGCCTGAGATGGAACCTTCTGGTTCTGGGCTTTCTGGCCTTTCCTTTGCTGCAAATCCACTTGTTTGAACCTCCTGATGATGAAATGAAGCTTAGAAAGCTTTGAGAATGGCTGGTTTATGCTATGTGGTTCTGGTGTAGCAGAAATGGAGGTCTGTGTGTGTGATGTTTTTGGCTGCTTTGAGGGTTGATTCTTGTTCTGTGAGTGATATGTGACTTGTTAGTGAAGAGAAATTTTAGGTTTGATGGCTGAGGAAGGAGTTTCGAAGAGATGAAGGTTTGGACATTTTTTGTGCAAGCTGGTTGTGTGTGTCTTCTAAGCTCATGTCCAACCTGTTTTATGATCCATAGCATATCCCTAAACTATTGGAAGAGGTCTGAGGAAGTGACTTGCACTGTGGGAATGGCATGGGGCAATTGGCCAAAAATTCAATGTTAGGTGTACTTGAGGCATGGGCTGTGGCAGAGGCTATTTTAGGGCTACTCTGAGTTCAGCTGCCTTCAAGGATGGCCATGGGATGAATTGATGTGATCTGAAATGGATGAAGGTTGAGATGCCATAGGTTTTGCCTTTTTTGTAACTTGTTGCATTTTGTGATTTTGTTCATGGACATGTCTTATTCCTTGGGCAATATGCAGCAAAATGTACCACATAATGTTGTTATGACACTTTGAGATTGATTAGAGACCAAACAAGACCCTAAGAACCATTCTTGCAAGATTTCCCTCTTTGTGACTTTTGTGAAAAATGGCTTATGATACTTGAATCCAAGGCATGAAAGTGAGGAATTCTTTGGGCATATCTGAATTATGGACCATGAATTATGCTTATGTAATGCTTAGAAGTCATTTTGAGATCACAAATTGGTTTGGCAAGGGTTTTTGCAAGTTTCCTTCTTTTGGTGCATAAGTGAAATTTCATGATTTTTCCCAACTTTGCAAGGCCATAAATTTTGTTCTAAAATGAATTAGGTCAAGTTCTTGTACTTTTTGAAAATGGGAGGATCCAATCTACAACTTTCATGACCAAAGATTTTTCATTTGAAGCATTTTTGAATCAAAAAGAGGAGGTTGAAAAACTTTCCCAAAATGGCAAATTTACATTACAAGTCACTTTCCCAAAATGGCAACTTTGCAAATGGCTTGAAATTCTTCAATTTTGTGGACTTCTAACATCTTTTAAGATCAAATAAAGATCATACACCTTCAAAATAATGGAGAACACCCTTTGGTTGTGTGATTGGGGGCCTCAGATGCCCTGATTTTGCACTAACTTGTTCAAGAAGTCATCTTTTGATCAGATACCTTCCCCATTGAATTTCTTCATGAAAATTGATTTGCATGATCCTCATAACATATAGAGACCAATAGAAACAAGAATGACCAAAAAATTTGGAGTTATGGCCTCTGAAACCAAAACCCTAATTTCAGGTCATCTGTATAGTTAAGCTTGGCTCTACTTCCACACCTTCCTCAGTTCTTGTGATTCTTTGACTTCCTTGATCTTGAGAGGATATAATATGATCTTTGAGCATACATGGACCCTCTTGAGATGATTGGAGAATCTTGGAGTGGCTCAGATAGCCCTTGGATTGCTTAGATCACAAACCCTAGATGCAAATGACTTAGAACCAATGTAGTGAAAAAAAATGCAATATGAGATGCTATGATTGAAACTATGCAAATGAAAAGAATCACAAGCCATGGTGAAATGAGTGAGGGCAAATTTGGGGTGTTTACAGCTGCCCCTATTCAAACATGAGTTAACTGTGTAGGATGTAAGCGACGGCTTAACAGACAAACAAGATAACTTGTGGTTGAATACCAGAGACAGTCCAAAATTTGCACTCACTGAATGAAGAAGAAAAGGGATATAGGCTATAAAAGGGAGTAAAGTATGATTCAAAGTGCGGGCGACGGAGGACGACCGTCGAGCAGAGGACGACTGCTGGGGATGAAGTAATGACGGGGACGACCGACATGCTGGGGCAATAGAGGGATCATGATGGGGACGACCATCGAGTAAAGAAACAAGACTCTCTGGGGATTTAAAGGTTAAGTTAATGATGGAGACAACCATCGGGTTTGAGAAATAAATGATGAGGAACGGTCATTAAAGGTGAAGGACGATCACCTAGCAGGGGACGGCTGCTCTGTTGGGGGTAAGATGAGGGACGGTCATCTAAGGTGAAGGACGATCACCTGGCAGGGTACTGTCAGACCCTAATTTTTGACCCTAAGATTTTTCGCATCTCATCTGCATTTGCATACAAACAAGATCAAGTACTGGTTCATGTATCCCTTTTTAGGTGCAGGTCTATGCCTTGCAGAGGATCACCATTTAATTTCTGTTATTTGTTTATATTCACTAACTTCTAACCAAAATACAAAAAATATGTTGCAGTTGCTTCTTCTTCTTCTCCGTGTTGCAGGATTTCAAAGATAAGACAGTGATTTCATTCAGATGCGTTTGTTCAGTCACAATTCGATTCAAATGGATGTTTGACCTAATATTAGTCAAACTATTAGAAAATTGTGTCGACTGCAAGTTGTGTGTGCCAATGGTTCATTTCTCGGACATTGCGTTTTCAAAGTACAAGTTGGGTTGTGTGACAGTGTTTTGTGAGAAGTCTGGTTTGATTCATCAGTTCATCAGTGATTCATCTGAGGATTTATTTTCCTCAGTATGGATTCAGTTTATCAGGGAAATAATCAGACAGTTTTCAGATGATAGTTGGCTTAAGTTGTGAAATATTCAGTTGGGTCTGTGTTGGCTGTATTCACTTTCATCAGAGGCTTGTGTAAGAAAAAACCAGGATTTATTGTGGGCTTTAAATATCATCACCCATTTTTCTGAATAAACCATTTCTTTTTATTTTATCTATTATCCGTTTATATTCATTTCTTAGTTCTTACCGATTATTCATTTTCTATTCCTATGATCGAATTTACTTTTCACCATTCTTATTTTTCTTTTCGATTTTTATTCATTTTACAAAAAATATTCATTATCTTTTTTTTTCAATTCTCCAATTTCATATATCCATTTATATATGCATTTTTCTTTCTTTATCCATTTTCAATTTTTTAATATCCATCAAATTTCTAAAATACCACAATTAATCCATAAAAAAATTTATGACTATTTCTAATTTTTTTTCCCATATCTAATTTTTTTATTCATTTTTTTAATTCACATTTTTTTGGTATCCATTACAAATATTCTTTTATGATTTAATTCTTTTTTTTAAGCCCACATGATTCCCTTGGTCTATCCCCATTTTTCACAACAAACATCCAGGCCCACATTACAAATACAAGCAGCCATACACTTTTTCGTACGCCAAGTACAGCCTCAGCTTGCAAAAGCCAATACCAGCTTCCAAGCACAACATCAAGCCTCTTCCATACACCAACACAAGCCTTTTTGCTCATGCCTTCAAAACCACATCAGCAACAAAATAACTTCACACGCATACAGCTATTCCGTACATCCAGCCGCAGCATACCTCAAAATGCAAATAAGCCGTAACACCAACCCGCTCTACAGCAAGAGCCTTTTCACAATCAGCTTCAGCCGTATTTCCACTTCTTCACAACATTTACCAACAAGCTACATCTTCACGCGTCATTTAATCAAGCCATCAATAAACATGTCCCTCAAGCCACATCAATTCAAGTCTTCCGTACACAAAGCATCACAAGCTGCACCACACAATACACACGCAATGCAACTCTCACCAAAGTTCACGCAAGCTGTTACGTACATATTCAGCTCCATCCGCAGCTTCCTAGGCCACACGTGACAAGCCGTACCAACACAACACTCCACACGCCAACATACGTACGCCGCACAGCTTCAAGGCCAACACGCAAAACGCAAATTGATTGAACTTAAAACGCAGTTTGCAGCAAGAACGAAATTGAAAACGCAAGCACACAAGAAATCCATGACTTCAAAACGCATTTCAATTCAAGGCAAAACGACTTCCAATTTCAGCTCTTCCCTTTCTATAAATTAGCCCCATTTCTCTTCAATTTTTCCAAGCTTCGAAATCCCCTAAACACCCTGCAAAACCAAAATTCGGGCTTCACAAAATTCAAACCTCAACCAATTTTATCAATTCTTCAAATCAAGTTTGCACCGTCTCCCTTCGATTATTCAGCCTCAAGTACAATCTTCCATAACTTTCAAACCCTTAACCATTTTCATACCACCAATTCTTGAAAAAATCAGACCAAATTCCAAACCTTCCACCACCGATCTGAAACGGAAACGAAAGCTGAAAGCAAATAAAACGAATTGAAGAGTGAGTGTCGAGGATCTGAGGCGAGAAACAAAAAAAATTCAAAGAATAAGAGAAGAAGCAAACTGCGACTTGATGGAGATTTTTCTACAACGGATTCAACGGTGATTGAAGGTACAACTCGGCCGAGCCCTCATCTTCGGGAACAGTGCCGTTCGTGTGAGCTCATAGAAGAAGAAGAAGAAGAAGCTTCAATTGCTTCTGTTTTCTGTGTTTCAATTTTTTAATTTTCCTTTACTTTTTTTTTCTTTTTTTTTTTAATAAATGTGTATGGTATTGGGCCTATGAACATTGGATCTGAATTTGCTATCCAATATGACCCGCAGATCATTTTCTTCCCCTCCCCTTTCCACTCTTCTTTTTTTTTTCTTTAGTTTGTTTTTTTTTTAAAATGATTTTTGTTATAATTTTTTGATTTAAGAATTTTATAGAAAAAGAATTTTAGAAATTTTATTTTAAAAAAGATTTAGCAAAAATATTTTAGAAAGTGTTTAGAAAAGATTTTTAGAAAAGGATTTTAAAAAATATTTTAATTCTTTTATGGATCTACTTTTAGATCCATTTTTCTTCATCTTTTTTTATTTTTGGTCGATGACAATCTCCGATTCGGGATTGTTGAATTTTCGAAGATGTTTAATCTTCATTATTTCAAATCTATGGATGAATGATCATTTGGATCATTCTCCATACTTTGAGATCGTGATAGATTGCCTTCGATAAATTCAACGAAAATCTCGATTAAGATTAGACCGTCCTTTTTCTTTTAGTGTGGCATGTTTTCGGAGAACGATCCATAATATCGTTTCTCTAACATGTATTAACATGAATATTTTCCACTTTAATTAGTGGTGGCCGGCCTCATTTGTAGGGTAATTATTTCGTAAATTACTCGGCGATTGCTTAACATAGATCTAAAGTTGTCCCGATTCGGATTAAAGATCCACTTGGATCCGGTTGCCTCGATTTTGGTATTCTTTTCGTGGTTGTGCTTGATTAAGTTCATCATACCACTTATATTGTAAATATTATAATAATGTGAATATAATAATCCGTTTAAATTTAATCTCTCGCACCTTATCCTTTTATTTCAATTCCTCGTTCCTTATCTCTTTATCATGCTTTATCATATTATATCATATATCATTTTGTTTATGTTTATATTGTTGCTTGTGGTTTTTATTTTGTCCATTTGGACACCAAAACACTAATAAAGGATTAAACACTTAAAAGATTGGTGACTTTAATTTCGGACTATGGTTACTATCCTTAGCATTGGAGTTTCGGACTTAGATTCTAGGATCATCCCTTTGCTCAAGTTGTTATGGATTGAAGACTTTGGCTCCGGTTGAGTTTACTTGATTATGAAGATGGAAATCCAATTGTTTCAAAGAATGCTTTCCATATGGTTTGATCGTTCTTCCTTTAGCTTTTATTTTCAAGTTTTAGGATAGTCCCTTCATCTCTTCCCATCTTCTTAAATTTTCAAATCTCCTTCCTATTTTCAAAACTTTCTTTGTTTTCAAACTTCAAACAATTTCTCAATCAAACCTTGACTTTGATCATGTGCTTTTACCTTTTCATTTCATTTCTTATTAAATGCTAAACCACATAAGCATATCGAAACTTTCTTTCTCAAAAACTTTAAAACATTCACAACTCATTCAATTGTTTTTGTGCCTCCGTGCACGTTTCCTTTTAACCATTTTTTATGTTTAGATATGATTCATTCTTTCTATCGGAATTATTCGCTAAAGAATGACGACTTATCTTTACATTTTAAAATCAATTCAACTCATTTACCTTTTCACAATTTGTACCACGAACTACGGGGTTTTGATCTCGCATTGCACTTTGTGGGTACGTAGGCATGAGACGTTCGTCTCTTCAAACACCAAAATCTTAAAAAACATTCTTCTTCTCATATCTTCAATCTTTTTTAAAGAAAACCATTTCAAACCAAAAAATAGCAGTAAATATTTCAAAGGGTTCCCGTGGAGTACCACGGACAGGTCGGGTGCTTAAGACCTTCCCAATTTTTAACCTATCCCCTTACCCATTCTCTGTTTGTTTCTTTTAGCTTTTGCTTTTAGATTCATTAGGCTTTCTTCGTTCTTTTTGCCTTTTGGAAATAAATAAAAGCGCGGTGGAGACTCTGTGTATATTGAGTTAAATTAATCAATAGCTTACACTCATGATTTTACCGCTACAGAAAATTGGCGACTCTGCTGGGGAGTCAATCTCTAAGTGGATTCGGCCTACTTTGATTTGTTTACTGTTTTAGTTTGATTTACTTGTTACTTGGTTGTTCTGTTTCGGTTTGGTGATCCTCTGTGAGATAGATTCTAACCCGGATCTGAGTGGAACTTATGATAGGACGGCGATATTCGAAGCGATATGCGATGGAGTAGTCCAAAGCGATATCAATTTGATAATCTCCACTCGGTTAGGCTCTCTTAGACTATCAATGTCATGACGAGTAATCGTACGTGGCATTATTTTCCGACTTTGAGCTGATCATACTGAGGACCGTAGAAACCTTAACCAATCTAAGCCAATTTAGGAACGTAGTGCGGAAACTATCTGAGTGTAAACTTAAGGTGGTTGTCACGCGATACTACACTCGGACGAGGTCTATTTTAAGAATGTTATCGGTTGGGGAGTAATCCAACGTACCGATGATATTCTAAAGATGGCTGTTAACTCCGGGAACCTCTGTTAGCACCCTTTTGGTTTTTTGTAGGTACAATGAAGACAAACCTTAGTACATACCTGTGTGGGTTGGTGTTCTGTTACCATGACTCCATGCTCGTGATTTGAACCTTTGAACCTGTGTGCTTTGCGTGATCTTGTTTGTGGTTGTTGCATCTACATATTCATCATGATTATCATCACAACCATTTTTCAAGGAAAATAATTCCGATTGTTGCAAATATTGGAAAAAGTAAATATTCCTTTTTGTCAAGATTTTTCATGACCATATTCTCGATGTTGACCATGTTTGCAATAATCGAGTTATTTTTCTGAAAATGGAAGTGAACATTGCATACCATTGCATTCTCGCATATTCTTACGTTCATCCGAGTTGTGTGGGAACTTATCCCGGTTGTTTCTTTCCTCAGTTGTCTGTTGATCCGTCAAGCTGACTCCTCACCACAGATACTGTATTAGAGTTGCTAACAGATTGAGAGATATTAGATTGAGAATGGAAAATCAAGCCCAACACAACAAGTTAGGGAAGACCTTGATGAGCTGAAAAACGATGTGAGTCAGATCATGGAGATGCTACAGGCTTTGATCATTAGGGAAACTCAACCTCGGAGGATTGTCATGCCTCAAGTCAATGTTTTTGCTGGTGAAGCAAGTGTTGTTGGGATGACTCGTCGCAGACAACGACACCATGAACAATCATACCCTACTGCAGTCGCTCCAATGATCAATGGTCCATCTATTCAAAGGAATGTTGTCCAGAACCAGAATCGTAATGCTAGGAGAAGGCCAAACTTTGATCCTATTCCGATGACTTATGCTGAGTTGTATCCTTACTTGGTCCAGAATGGTTGGATTACTACTAGAACTGCGCCTCCTGTTCCAAATCCTCTTCCGGTTGGTTATAGAGCAGATTTTCGTTGTGAGTTTCATCAAGGGGGAACTGGTCATGACTTAGAGCACTGTTTTACATTGAAGGCTAAAGTAAAAGAGCTTGTTAGAAATGGGATGATCACTTTTGAGGACACTAATCCTAATGTTGTCAACAATTCTTTTCCGAATCATGAGAAACGAATGTTCTAGAGGAATTCAACTGTCAAATTTTCTTCAAGGCCAGAATATCAGACGGGACAGCTCATCCTTATTGTTGATTGATCACTAGGCTATTGTTTCTTTATGTTTGCAATTTTCTTCAATCATATTAAGTTGTTTGCTTTTAAGCTTGTTTGTACTTTCATGTTGGTTTTAATGAAATGAGTATTGCTTTGTTTTGATTCAATTTCACTTACTATTTTCATCTTTATGCTTTACATTTCAAGTTCATTTATCTTTTCTCAAAGTTTTACAATGATTGGAGGGAGGATGATGAAAATGAGATACCCATAATTGTTGTTGGTATGCTTTCAATTGAGACTTGGTTGATGATATACAGGCATTGTTTCAAATCCCAAACACCGGAGAAATAAGGAAGTTAATCCCTTGTCAACCCCTTTGAGCCTTGAAGTTGGAGTTTCTTTCTATTCGAAAAAACCCGCAATTTTAACCCGGGGATGGGTAGTTCTCAATTAATTCGAATGTGCATTCAAGTACAAGAGAATCATTCAAGACACCTTTCAATACAATTTGAAATCTCAAGCTTTCCTTCACACACATCAAAGAAGTGTTGAAGATGTTTCTCAATTCAAAAGCCAATGATGGTTCATCGTAATCATTAAGCCATGCAGTCATTATGTTTCAAAAAAAAATTGATATTGATAAATTTATTGAAAAAAAATCAAAGCCCGCTAAGTCAAAACCTATGAAGGAGACTTAGGCAAAAACTGGGGTATCCCGCTGGCTGTAGGTTAAAATAACACAGTTCAGGCAAAAGTTAGGGATAATAAAAAGAAAGATTTGTCAAGAGGTCATCAAAATCCTCAGCAAAAAATAAGTTGAGTTGACCAAAGTTCTCACTGGAAATAACAAAAGGAAGATGTGACTTCTATCTCAAAATCCTTTGGCTTATGAACCATCTTCATTTGTGCAATCCCTAAATTTCTGGGAACTTGAATGTATAGGCTGAATTAATTGAATGTAAGACTGGAGTTCATCACGAAGTTGGGTTGGGTACAAATAAACTTTGAGCCTATATCCTTTTATTCATAAACCGTGAACCAGGCCACGTTACAACCTTCAAAAGTCCTAATTGAATCCAGGTTTCTTTTGAAAAGCATACTACAATGAGGTTGCATAAACTGACTCCCAAGTTCTTTACCAATCATTTGTTTCTTACCGTTGCTTTATCTTTAATTGATTGTCTCAACCGTCGTGTTTTGGCAATGTTTTCATTTACTTTACATCAATAAATTTCATTCCAAAAATGTTTCCTGATTTCAAACTTTGCATTAAAATTACCAGGTTTGTACAAACATTTTTTATTTTCAAATAAAACTTTCCTCATCAAGGAATTTTCAAACAAGTTAAGAAACTTGGTCAGTGATCTTATCAGGGGCAAATTTTCTCAGTTCCTATTGTTTCAAGATGTTGGTGCTCAGTGCAAGTTATTCTTAGATTTGGTTAGTCAGAAGATTCTCTGCAAGTGTCATACTGGATTTATCCTCTCAACATTCATTTCAAGAACTGAAGCCATGATTAGTTTATTCCTCGCAACAGTCATTTCAAGATGTGATTATTTTCTCCAGCAGTAGGCAAGAACTGAATCCATTATCAGTTTATCTTCATCAGTCAGTGAACTTGGGGCAACTTTCTTCAAGAATCCCCAAGCAGCTTTGCATGACTTCTCCCAAAAGATTTTCAACTCGATACGGTTTACTGATGTGACAGAGATTTGTTCAGCAGTAGTATCTCTAATTCGAGCAGAATGGCGGTGATCTCTGTGTGGAGGAATCAGTCTTCTTTCTTTTTACTCCCCTAAGAGTCTAAACTGGTTGTCAGCATTTTCTCTCATTTTGTCTCCTTGGGTGTGTTATTCCCCAGTTTTGTTTATGTTTGCATATTTGAGTATTTTAGTCCTCATTATGCGTTTTCTCGGGAGTGTTATTCCCCATTCTTGTTAACCTTTGCATATTTGAGTGTTTTAGTCCTCATTATGCATTTTCTCGGGTGTGTTATTCCCCATTCTTGTTAACCTTTGCATATTTGAGTGTTTTAGTCCTCATTATGCATTCTCTTGGGTGGTTTAGTCCCCATTTTCGTAAAAGTTTGCATACTGAGTGTTTTGGTCCTCATATGCATTTCTTGAGGTCTTGTTGTTTTCAATTTCTTACTTTTTGGTTAAAGTCCAATTTACTTGGCATTTGTCTGTCTCTTCATAATCTTTTTCTTCACCTACTTGTTGTGTCTTCTCAAATATTACACCATTTTATCCGGTTGCCATTCTCGGATGTCCATAGTGAAGTCATCATTGATTTGATGTACTGTCCCGGACCTTCTTTCCATCTCATTCAGTTCTGTTCCTGAATGTTGTGATTCATATTTTTATCTGATTTCCATTCTCAGATGTTATGATCACTTTCCTTCCGATTGCCATTCTCGGATGTCCATAGTGAAGTCATCATTGATTTGATGTACTGTCCCGGACTTTTTCCCATCTCATTCAGTTCTGTTCCTGAATGTTGTGATTCACATTTTATCCGATTGCTATTCTTGGATGTTGTGATCACTTTCCTTCCGGTTGCCATTCTCGGATGTCCATAGTGAAGTCATCATTTATTTGATGTACTGTCCCGGATTTTTTCCCATCTCATTCAGTTCTGTTCCTGAATGTTGTGATTCACATTTTATCCGATTGCTATTCTTGGATGTTGTGATCACTTTCCTTCCGGTTGCCATTCTCGGATGTCCATAGTGAAGTCATCATTGATTTGATGTATTGTCCCGAATTTTTTCCGTCTCATTCAGTTCTGTTCCTGAATGTTGTGATTCACATGTTATCTGATTGCCATTCTCAGATGTTGTGATCACTTCCCTTCCGATTGCCATTTTCGGATTTTCATGATGTGTTTTCCCGAAATTTTCCCATTTCATTCAGTTCTGTTCCTGGATGTTGTGATCCTTTTTGTCCAACTGCCATTCTTGGACATTTTCACATCAGCTGAGCCATGTGTTGGTCTCTAGCATGTTGTTTTTCCCGTCGGAGTCTTATGCTCTTTATCCCCAGCGTTTATTCTTTTTCATGTGTCGTCTTGTCCCTCACGGATTTCTCTACATTTCACATATTTTCTCTGCGTTTCATATATATCTCATATGCTTTCATAACATTTTCATATGTTTGATATCATTTCCATAGCATCTTCGTATCATTTCACATCATTCGTTTTGTTTCATTTCATTTCATTTCATTCCAGTTTTTGGCATCTTAGGATCAAAAATTGGGTTTTTGGATATTTAAGTATCTTCCATCTTGTCGAAACGAAGATTTCAATCTTCATTATCACTGGATTGAAGAAACTTAAATAGGGGCATCTGTCAGACCCTAATTTTTTACCCTAAGATTTTTCGCATCTCATCTGCATTTGCATACAAACAAGATCACGTACTGGTTCATGTATCCCTTTTCAGGTGCAGGTCTATGCCTTGCAGAGGATCACCATTTAATTTCTGTTATTTGTTTATATTCACTAACTTCTAACCAAAATACAAAAAATATGTTGCAGTTTCTTCTTCTTCTTCTCTGTGTTGCAGGATTTCAAAGATAAGACAGTGATTTCATTCAGATGCGTTTGTTCAGTCACAATTCGATTCAAATGGATGTTTGACCTAATATTAGTCAAACTATTAGAAAATTGTGTCGATTGCAAGTTGTGTGTGCCAATGGTTCATTTCTCGGACATTGCGTTTTCAAAATACAAGTTGGGTTGTGTGACAGTGTTTTGTGCGAAGTCTGGTTTGATTCATCAGTTCATTAGTGATTCATCTGAGGATTTATTTTCCTCAGTATGGATTCAGTTTATCAGGGAAATATTCAGACAGTTTTCAGATGACAGTTGGCTTAAGTTGTGAAATATTCAGTTGGGTCTGTGTTGGCTGTATTCACTTTCATCAGAGGCTTGTGTAAGAAAAAACCAGGATTTATTGTGGGCTTTAAATATCATCACCCATTTTTCTGAATAAACCATTTCTTTTTATTTTTTCTATTATTCGTTTATATTCATTTCTTAGTTCTTACCGATTATTCATTTTCTATTCCTATGATCGAATTCACTTTTCACCATTCCTATTTTTCTTTTCGATTTTTATTCATTTCACAAAAATTATTCATTATCTTTTTTTTTTCAAATCTCCAATTTCCTATATCCATTTTTATATGCATTTTTCTTTCTTTATCCATTTTCAATTTTTTAATATCCATCAAATTTCTAAAATACCACAATTAATCCATAAAAAAATTTATGACTATTTCTAATTTTTTTTCCCATATCTAATTTTTTTTATTCATTTTTTTAATTCACATTTTTTTGGTATCCATTACAAATATTCTTTTTATGATTTAATTCTTTTTTTTAAGCCCACATGATTCCCTTGGTCTATCCCCATTTTTCACAACAAACATCCAGGCCCATATTACAAATACAAGCAGCCACACACTTTTTCGTACGCCAAGTACAGGCTCAGCTTGCAAAAGCCAATACCAGCTTCCAAGCACAACATCAAGCCTCTTCCATACACCAACACAAGCCTTTTTGCTCATGCCTTCAAAACCACATCAGCAACAAAACAACTTCACACGCACACAGCTAATCCGTACATCCAGCCGGAGCATACCTCAAAATGCAAATAAGCCGTAACACCAACCCGCTCTACAGCAAGAGCCTCTTCACAATCAGCTTCAGTTGTATTTCCACTTCTTCACAACATTTACCAACAGGCTACATCTTCACGCGTCATTTCATCAAGCCATCAATAAACATGTCCCTCAAGCCACATCAATTCAAGTCTTCCGTACACAAAGCATCACAAGCCGCACCACACAATACACACGCAATGCAACTCTCACCAAAGTTCACGCAAGCTATTACGTACACATTCAGCTCCATCCGCAGCTTCCTAGGCCACACGTGACAAGCCGTACCAACACAGCACTCCACACGCCAGCATACGTACGCCGCACAGCTTCAAGGCCAACACGCAAAACGCAAATTGATTGAACTTAAAACGCAGTTTGCAGCAAGAACGAAATTGAAAATGCAAGCACACGAGAAATCCATGACTTCAAAACGCATTTCAATTCAAGGCAAAACGATTTCCAATTTCAGCTCTTCCCTTTCTATAAATTAGCCCCATTTCTCTTCAATTTTTCCAAGCTTCGAAAGCCCCTAAACACCCTGCAAAACCAAAATTCGGGCTTCACAAAATTCAAACCTCAACCAATTTTATCAATTCTTCAAATCAAGTTTGCACCGTCTCCCTTCGATTCTTCACCCTCAAGTACAATCTTCCATAAATTTCAAACCCTTAACCATTTTCATACCACCAATTCTTGAAAAAATCAGACCAAATTCCAAACCTTCCACCACTGATCTGAAACGGAAACGAAAGCTAAAAGCAAATAAAACGAATTGAAGAGTGAGTGGCGAGGATCTGAGGCGAGAAACAAAAAAAATATTCAAAGAATAAGAGAAGAAGCAAACCGCGACTTGATGGAGATTTTTCTTCAACGGATTCGACGGTGATTGAAGGTACAGCTCCGCCGAGCCCTCATCTCCGTGAACAGTGTCGTTCGTGTGAGCTCATAGAAGAAGAAGAAGAAGCTTCGGTTGCTTGTGTTTTCTGTGTTTCACTTTTTTAATTTTCCTTTACTACTTTTTTCTGATTTTTTAATAAATGTGTATGGTATTGGGCCTATGAACATTGGATCTGAATTTGCTATCCAATATGACCCGCGGATCATTTTCTTCCCCTCCCCTTTCCACTCTTCTTTTTTTTTTCTTTAGTTTGTTTTTTTTTAAAAATGATTTTTGTTATAACTTTTTTATTTAAGAATTTTATAGAAAAAGAATTTTAGAAATTTTATTTTAAAAAAGATTTAGCAAAAATATTTTAGAAAGTGTTTAGAAAAGATTTTTAGAAAAGGATTTTAAAAAATATTTTAATTCTTTTATGGATCTACTTTTAGATCCATTTTTCTTCATCTTTTTTTATTTTTGGTCGATGACAATCTCCGATTCGGGATTGTTGAATTTTCGAAGATGTTTAATCTTCATTATTTCAAATCTATGGATGAATGATCATTTGGATCATTCTCCATACTTTGAGATCGTGATAGATTGCCTTGGATAAATTCAACGAAAATCTCGATTAAGATTAGACCGTCCTTTTTCTTTTAGTGTGACATGTTTTCGGAGAACGATCCATAATATCGTTTCTCTAACATGTATTAACACGAATATTTTCCACTTTAATTAGTGGTGGCCTGCCTCATTTGTTGGGTAATTACTTCGTAAATTACTCGGCGATTGCTTAACATAGACCTAAAGTTGTCCCGATTCGGATTAAAGATCCACTTGGATCCGGTTGCCTCGATTTTGGTATTCTTTTCGTGGTTGTTCTTGATTAAGTTCATCATACCACTTATATTGTAAATATTATAATAATGTGAATATAATAATCCGTTTAAATTTAATCTCTCGCACCTTATCCTTTTATTTCAATTCCTCGTTCCTTATCTCTTTATCATGCTTTATCATATTATATCATATATCATTTTGTTTATGTTTATATTGTTGCTTGTGATTTTTATTTTGTCCATTTGGACACCAAAACATTAATAAAGGATTAAACACTTAAAATATTGGTGACTTTAATTTCAGACTATGGTTACTATCCTTAGCATTGGAGTTTCGGACTTAGATTCTAGGATCATCCCTTTGCTCAAGTTGTTATGGATTGAAGACTTTGGCTCCGGTTGAGTTTACTTGATTATGAAGATGGAAATCCAATTGTTTCAAAGAATGTTTGCCATATGGTTTGATCGTTCTTCCTTTAGCTTTTATTTTCAAGTTTTAGGATAGTCCCTTCATCTCTTCCCATCTTTTTAAATTTTCAAATCTCCTTCCTATTTTCAAAACTTTCTTAATTTTCAAACTTCAAACAATTTCTCAATCAAACCTTGACTTCGGTCATGCGCTTTTACCTTTTCATTTCATTTCTTAATAAATGCTAAACCACATAAGCATATCGAAACTTTCTTTCTCAAAAACTTTAAAACATTCACAACTCATTCAATTGTTTTTGTGCCTCCGTGCACGTTTCCTTTTAACCATTTTTTATGTTTAGATATGATTCATTCTTTCTATCGGAATTATTCGCTAAAGAATGACGACTTATCTTTACATTTTAAAATCAATTCAACTCATTTACCTTTTCACAATTTGTACCACGAACTACGGGGTTTTGATCTCGCATTGCACTTTGTGGGTACGTAGGCATGAGACGTTCGTCTCTTCAAACACCAAAATCTTAAAAAACATTCTTCTTCTCATCTCTTCAATCTTTTTTCAAGCAAACCATTTCAAACCAAAAAATAGCAGTAAATATTTCAAAGGGTTCCCGTGGAGTACCACGGACAGGTCGGGTGCTTAAAACCTTCCCGATTTGTAACCTATCCCCTTACCCATTCTCTGTTTGTTTCTTTTAGCTTTTGCTTTTAGATTCATTAGGCTTTCTTCATTCTTTTTGCCTTTTTCCTTTTGGAAATAAATAAAAGCGCGGTGGCGACTCTGTGTATATTGAGTTAAGTTAATCAATAGCTTACACTCATGATTTTACCGCTACAGGTACGACTGCCGAAAATATCACGACATAGGACGAATGTCGGATAGAAAGAGGTCGACGATGGGGATGGCCATCGGCTAAAATGATGAAGGACAATCATCAAGAGGTGAAGGACGATCACCTAGCAGGGGACGGCTGCTCTCGGGGTTTATCATGACATAGAACGAATGTCACATAACAAGATCAACAATGGGGACGACCATCGGATAAAATGATGAAGGACGATCATCGGGAAGGTGAAGGACGATCACCTAGCAGGGGACGGCTGCTAAAATACTACGACATAGGACGAATGTCAGATAAGAAAGGGTTCTAATAATGGAGACTCTGCTGGGGGAATGATGAAGGACGATCATCAAAAGGTGAAGGACGATCACCTGGCAAGGTACGGCTGCCGGAAGGTATCATGACATAGGACAAATGTCAAATAGAAAAGAAAGTAATTTGCTAGAGAATCTTCTGGGGATAGGTAGATATAGACGAGTATCTTCTCTGAAGAAAGAAAATGTATAAATGTTTGACGCGGTGTGTAGATTAAAGATGCGGACGAGCATCCTTAAGACTATGATACGGACGAGTATCGGTAGAAACAAACGCTGACGCATGTTCAGAGATGATGATACGAACGAGTATCAACTGGTTAACAAAGAACACGGATGAGTTTCGAATCTGAGGGGATTTAAGTAGTGCATACAAGATACGGACGAGTATCTGTATGAGTAAACATGAGTGAGACACAGACGAGTGTTCAACTTGCTGCATGATACAGATGAGTATCATAAAAGGAAGTGTATAAGTTACGAACTTATAAATGTAAGAGATATTCTAAAGATCTGTGGGGATAAGATGACACGGACGGGTATCGGAAGAAGTGTATTATAGACAAGTGTTTGATTTACAATAAGTGTTTAGGCAACCATGCTGGGGGACGGTGACACGGACGAGTGTCAGGGAATTGCATATAAATGTGTATCTGTCTGTAGAGAACACTCGGGTGACTTTACTGGGGAATGATGACACAGACGAGTGCCAAAAGGAGCATGTATCTGTATTTACGAGTGCAAAGAGGATGCTTCGGCTTTCTGCCGGGGAATTTGAGAGGCATTTTGTATATTGTTGATGGAACATCAGTATTTACAAGTGTTTGGTTCGACACATGGCTTATGATTATGCAATATGTGTGATTTTTGCCGTAATGCTCCGTATTAGACGGAATGCTACGCTCTGGGGGGGAAATATGATGCGAATGCTATGATTATGTGAAGATACCGATCCGGGATTCGGATCCCATTGCTGTGGAGATCTCCGACTGATCTGCTTGAAGTGGATATCTCAGCTGGGGATGAGATCATTGGTAGATCTGACATATATGATTCTACTTGGGGAAACAGGTCACTGATTGACCTATCTTTGGTGATGATGAGCCCAGCTGGGGCTGTGGAAGCTTTCATCGCTTTGCTGTGAGATCTTTGGACATTGCTCTTCTGGATAGAGGCTGAAACCCTGTGGGAATATAGTTCCCTGTCTGACACTTGGCTGAGGAGGAATGATGATTGGAAACTCAGCTGGGGATAAAGCATCTCTGGTGCTAGATGGGAGATGGGCTGAGTAAATAGTGATTTAGTAGCTTGCTGGGGAGAAGCTTTCATGCCCCCTGTCGCACCTTGAGTACCTGCGATCCTGTTATGACAAAGAAACATACAAGTATCCTGAGGTACCCCCTACTGGATCCCATCATAGGAGTTTAGACACTCCCGGGAGCAAATATATTTCCCGTTAGCATGTAGTTTAGAAAAGACGCATCTGTACTTATGCAATCAACATTTTAAGGACATCGGACATTTTGCAAATGAAAATAAAATGTACGAGACGAAATATGACTGAAAATCTGATTTTATTAATTTGTGTGCCCTAAATTGGCAAGATACAGTCAAAGAAACGGATCCCCTGAGATGAGGAGATTGTTACAAATTGAGAAACAACAAGATGCTGGCAACGCTGATGACACTTCAAGGAGCTTCCCTTTTGCTATGACTCGTATGACATTGACGTTCTTCTCATCTTGCTTTATGAAGAAGGCTGATTCTGACTGATGCTTTAACCTTTCGAAGCTTGTCATGTTGTAAGCGATACGGACGAATTCAAAATGCAGTTGTTTGCTCATTCCCTTATTTTGCGTGGATCGCCCTTTCGGGTTTTCAATCCACCGAGATACCTGTTTTTGCCTGAGTTGTCCAATGCGGCTTTTCAACTCAGCGGGTGTACATTTTTTATTCATTTACCCTTATTTTTGCACAAGTCTTTTATTTTTTTTGACTTGCCGGGATGCCCTATTTTTGCCTGGACTTACATTCTGTTTTTATGTCCAGCGGGTCATTTTTATGCGAAGTATTTTTTAACTGCATCTGAATTCACAGGGGACAGGAAGTCTTCACCATCCATAGTACTGAGCATCAGTGCTCCACCGGAGAAAACTTTCTTTACTATTAATGGCCCATCATAATTCGGAGTCCACTTGCCCCTGTGGTCTGTATGAGGAGGGAGGAGTCTTTTCAGCACAAGATCTCCTACTTGGTAATCTCGAAGCCTGACTTTCTGATCAAAGGCTTTCTTCATTCTTTTCTGATACAGCTGCCCATGACAAATTGCAGCCAAACTCTTCTCTTCAATCAGATTCAGTTGTTCGTATCGGGATCGGACCCATTCGGCTTCATTTAGTTTAACGTCCATTAGTACCCGCAAGGAGGGTAATTCTACTTCAACAGGTAGGACTGCCTCCATACCATACACAAGCTGATACGGTGTTGCCCCGGTGGAGGTTCTGATTGACGTTCGGTACCCATGCAAGGCAAACGGTAGCATTTCATGCCAGTCTCTGTAGGTGACCACCATCTTCTGTACAATCTTCTTGATATTCTTGTTAGCTGCCTCTACAGCACCATTCATTTTTGGCCTATAAGGAGAAGAATTGTGGTGTTGGATATTGAAGTCCCGGCACAGTTCGGCCATCATTTTGTTGTTTAAATTGGAACCATTATCTGTAATGATTAGTTCGGGAACTCCGTACCGACAGATGATGTCTCTCTTCAGAAATCGAGCTACCACTTGCCTTGTAACATTTGCATATGAAGCTGCTTCAACCCACTTGGTGAAATAATCAATGGCTACCAGGATGAATCTGTGGCCATTTGAAGCAGTCGGTTCAATCTTGCCGATCATATCAATGCCCCACATGGCGAAGGGCCAGGGTGAGGACATCACATTCAAAGGATTGGGAGGCACATGCACTTTATCCGCATAAATCTGGCATTTATGGCATTTTCTGGCATAGGCACAATAGGCTGCATCCATTGTGATCCAGTAATAGCCTGATCTCAACAACTTTTTAGCCATTGCATGCCCTCCTGCATGGGTACCAAAAGATCCTTCGTGAACCTCGTGCATCAACAAGTCTGCTTCTGCCTTATCAACACATCTGAGAAGTACCATATCAAAGTTTCTCTTGTATAGGGAACCATCAGTATTTAGGAAGAAACTACCAGCCAGCCTTCTTAACGTCTTCTTATCATTGGAAGATGCCCCGGGTGGGTATGTTTGATCCTTTAAGAAGCACTTAATGTCATGGAACCAAGGCTTATCATATTTAACAACATCTGCTGAGAACACGTATGTTGGTCTATCAAGTCTGGATACTGAGATCCGAGGCACAAAGTTGGCAGCTTGAACTTTGATCATAGATGAAATGGTAGCCAGAGCATCTGAAAACTGATTTTCATCTCGAGGGATATACTCAAGCTTGACTGTTGTGAAGAAAGTCAATAACCTCCTTGTATAATCCCGGTAAGGTATCAGATGATCTTGGTGGGTGTACCATTTGCTGTTGGTTTGATTAATTACCAGAGTTGAATCTCCGAACACAGTCAAAGTCTTGATCCTGAGGTCAATGGCTTCCTCAGGACCCATAATACAAGCTTCGTATTCAGCTTCGTTGTAAATATTCCTTCAACTGGAGGCATAAGGATTGGAGGCTCTTGTAAATATTCCTTGATTTTGTCAAAAGCCCTCTGGCAGTCTTCGTTCCACCTGACCGTTTGTTCTTTTCTTAACAGCTTGAACAAAGGCTCACAGGTTGCTGTAAGGTGAGATATGAACCGTGAAATGTAGTTCAATCTACCTAGAAACCCCCGAATTTCTTTCTCAGTCTTTGGTGCAGGCATTTCTTGAATGGCTTTGACTTTATCGGGGTCAACTTCAATCCCTTTCTCACTTACAATAAAGCCCAGCAGTTTACCGGATCGCACCCCGAATGTGCACTTGTTGGGGTTTAACTTCAATTGGTACTTCCTCAGACGCTTGAATAACTTCAACAGATTTACCAGGTGGTCTTCTTCTGTGAGGTACTTGGCAATCATGTCATCCACATAACATTCAATTTCTTTGTGGATCATGTCATGGAATAATGTTACCATAGCCTGTTGATAAGTAGCACCAGCATTCTTCAGTCTGAATGGCATCACCTTATAACAGAATGTGCCCCAGGGTGTGATGAAAGTTGTCTTCTCCATGTCTTCAGGTGACATCTTGATCTAATTATATCCTGAAAATCCATCCATGAAGGAGAATACCGAGAACTGAGCCGTATTGTCGACCAATACATCAATGTGAGGTAAAGGGAAGTCATCTTTCGGGCTGGCTTTGTTCAGGTCCCGGTAATCCACACACATCCTCACCTTGCCATCCTTCTTAGGGACAGGTACAATGTTAGCAACCCACGGCGGGTAACTAGTTACAGCAAGGAACCCGGCGTCCCACTGCTTTTGTACCTCTTCTTTTATCTTCATTGCCATATCTGGGCAAGTACGACGCAGCTTCTGTTTTACTGGTGGGTAGTCTTCTTTCAGAGGTAGCTTGTGCATGACAATGTCGGTGTCAAACCCTGGCATATCCTGATAAGACCAAGCAAAAACATCCACGTATTCCCGAAGCATGTCAATCAGTTTCCCTTTCACTGAATCTTGCAGGCAGACCCCGATCCTAACTTCTTTCAAGTCTTCTTCTGTACCAAGATTAACCGTTTCGACCTCCTCCTGATGAGGAGTGATAACCTTCTCCTCTTGCCTTAACAACCTGGCTAGCTCTTCAGGTAGCTCATAATCTTCTTCAATCCCTTCATCAGCTTGATTGATTGGATTGTCAAAGTCATACGAAGTCATAGCAGTGTTGTTGTCGGTGCAGTCTGAAGGGCACTTTCTGCAAGGGTTTAGATTGGTTTATTTTAGTGATCAGTTTTATCTGATTTAGAAAAAGTGAAAATGAAGTTATTTATTCTGAAAAACATTGCCATTTTATTTTTGTACAAAAAGTGAAAAATGAAAAACAGTGAGCGAAAAAGAAAAGACTCATTTGCAAAAGATGTCCTGATATTCATTAATTGATCTTTGCACAAAATACAAGATGGCCCGATTACAAAATTAGTTTTGACATCTTGGGCAAGATGCAAGACTTGAAGCATGCTTTAAAATACAGGAAATAATAATTACTCTACAGGAGTAACCCTTATAATTTCCTGGGAAGACCAGTTTAAGACATGGCTCCCCGGGGTCCTTGGACGTATCCAGCTTTCCAGGTTGCGCTCGTCTTCTGACTCATCTTCCAAATTTTTCACAGCATCCGGGGTGAGCATCCCCCCGCTGACAAACTTGGGCTCTTTTGCAGCCTCTGGTTGATCTTGTTGAGTTGGTCTGTAACCCAACCCAAATCGGTCTTCTTTCTTTTCCACGGGCAGCAGCTTGCCCCAGCCTTGGGCGGTACCTTCCTCAACAACCTTCCGGGCTTGCTGATATGACATAATGGAAGTTCCCAGTACAGCAGATGCTTCATTAATGTTGAGGGCCTCAAACCCTTGGCTCATGGTTTCATGGATCTCCCCATCCATTTCTATGTACTTATACGTAGCCAGCTGGCTAACAAAGATGTCCTCCTCCCCACAGATGGTGATGATATGGCCTTCCCACTCGAATTTTAACTTCTGGTGAAGGGTAGACGTAACAGCGCCAACGGCGTGGATCCAGGGTCTACCCAACAGACAGTTGTAGGCCGACTGTATGTCCATCACAAAGAAGGTAGTTTTGAAGGTTTGTGGGCCAATCAAAACAGGCAGATCAATCTCCCCAAGCACTGATCTTTTAGAGCCATCAAATGCTCTCACCACCAAATTACTCGGACGCAATGCCAAGGCATCATACTCCAGCTTCACTAAGGCTTTCTTTGGTAGAACATTGAGTGATGACCCAGTGTCTACCAGTACATGAGACAGAACAGCACCCTTGCATTCCAAGGTGATATGCAAAGCCTTGTTATGGTTGCGTCCCTCTGTTGTTAAGTCAGCATTGGTAAAGCCCAGTCCATGACTGGTGTTGACATTTGCAACTACAGTTTCTAGCTTATTAATAGTAATCTCCTCCGGCACGTATGATGCGTGCAGGACTTTCAACAATGCGTTCCTGTGAGCTTCGGAACACATCAACAGTGATAATATGGAGATTTTGGAGGGGTTTTGGTGAAGCTGGTCCACCACCTTATAATCGCTCCTTTTTATGATTCTCATGAACTCGTCTACATCTTGTTCAAAAGATGTCTTCTGAGTGTCTTTGGTAGTCGGCTCTTCAGATACCACACTCTTTCCTTTTTCTTTGGCAGCAGCTTCTGCCTCAACATTAGGTCTTTGTGTTTGTGAGGCAAAAAGGCGTCCGCTTCTGGTGAAGCCTCCGCCTCCCCCAACCTTATCAGTTTGTGGAGAAGAGGTCGATGAATCCAGAGTGATTTTCTCCCCGTTGCAGTAGAGATCAGAGCCATAATGCCAAGGTATGGCATTACTGCTTTCATAGGGAACTGGTCCAGGCACCGTAATGGTGACCGGACTGATTGCTGCAGAGGAAGGTACCGTAACGTTGTGCGGATCATAGTAAATTGTGACTGGTGATCTGGCAGGAGGTGCCACGGTTTGTTGTTGGAAATTGCTGCTGGGAGGAACATTTGATGGGTCATAGTAGATTGTAACTGTTGAGACATCTTCATTAATTTTTGCTGGCTTTGTAGAAGATTCTGTTAATAAAGTGGGTGTTGATGTTGTAGAAGAAACAGTTATTGAATTTTGACTTGCTGAAGTGATGGACGGAGTAATTGCTGGTGATGTTGATGAATCGGTAGGAATGATTGTTGTTGCTGTTGTAGGAGAATTTGGAATTGTCGTTGAAGGAATTGCTGGATTTGTAGGCGCCGTTGTCGAAATCTGAAGGATACCATTCTTAATAAGACCCTTTATGCCGCTTCTCAGCCTTTCACACCCATTGACTGCAATGTTGCAATACCCACAGCCGAGCTCACACCCGGGGAACACTTGGCATTCTAAAAACTGAGCTTTAATTTTAACCAAAGGTGTTCGAATTTGTGCAACACTGGTGATTAAGGTGGATGGTTTGTCTTCCTCAATGGCATTAATCCTCGGCCTGTTGTGACTAGGCATTGGATTCCTCGTGACATTCGGAGGAGGTGCAAAGTTAAGAGCTTTCGAGTCCCACAGGTCCTGAACTTTCATTTGTAAGGCCCTACATTTTTCTGTATTGTGACCAAGTGCGTTGGAGTGAAAGGCACACCTGGCGTTGACATCATAGTTCTTTGGGAGATTGAGAGGATCTGGTGGTGCCAACGTCCTTAACTCAACCAAGTTAAGTTTCAGGAGTTGTGGCAATAAGGCAGCATAAGGCATAGGGATAGGGTCAATCACCCTATTTGCCTGAGATGGTCTCTATTGGAAGGGACGCTGTTGTTGGTTGCTATTGTTGTTGTTGTAGGTTCTCTGTTGCGGATACTGAACTTGTTGTTGATATTGTGGTTGTTGTTGTTGAGGATATGCTGGTTGTTGAGGAATCGGAGCTGGAATGGTAACTGCTTCTACTGACCGGTGCACATACTGAGGTCTCCCCCTGCTTGCATGAATGGAATTTGTCTCACCAGCTCTTCGGGGTCCCACAAAAGGCTTCCTGGGATTACTGGATGAACTTGCACCACTGTCGGAAATCTTGCCCATTTTTAATAGGCTTTCAATCCTTTCACCAGCTATGACGACATCAGCAAAGCTGGTAGAGGAGAAGGCAGCCAATCTATCAATATAGGTTCCTTGCAACGTATTCATGAACATGTCAGGCATTTCCCTTTCTGACATGGGTGGTTGGACAGCAGCAGCAAGCTGTCTCCACCTTTGGGCATATTCCCTAAAGCTTTCTCTGGAAGATTGGGACATTCCCATCAGGAGGGTCCTGTTAGGAGCCATGTCCAGGTTGTATTGATATTGTCTGATGAAAGCTTCGGCTAAGTCCTTCCAGCATCTGATGGTAGCTCTGGTCAAGTGTGAATACCACTCTCTTGAAGCCCCGGTCAGACTGTCTTCAAAGTAGAACATCCACAGCTTTTCATCCATGGTATATGCTTTAAGTCTTCCCAGGAAAGACTGCAGGTGAGTTCGCGGACAGGAGGTTCCATTGTATTTCTCAAAGCACGGGGGTTTGAATTTGTGGGGAATTCTCACCCCATCCACTAGCCCCATGTCCATTACATCGAAGCCCAAAGAATTCTGAGACTCCAAAGATCTCAACTTCTCAGCAATTTCATCCAATCTCCTGTCATAGACTTCATCTCCTGCTCCCATAACAGTAAACTGCTCTTCTTGGGGATCCTCTTGCAAGATTCTCCCTCCAACAGTATTACCTTGTGCATTTCTCGGGATATTGGCTTCTGGATCCAGATGAGGTCCAAATAATGGTGGGTCAATACGAGGCTGGCCCCGCTCATTGTTACTAGTCCCTCCTGTCCCAAGATGAGGTTCCTCGGGAGTTTGCCTTTCCACCAGTTCCCTTAGCCTTTCTTGACTCTGGGCCAAGCCAGTCATCACATCCATGAATTGAGTCATTTGATTTCTCATCTCCACTCTTTCATTAGCCATCTGATTTTTGACCTTAGTCAGATCCTACTGTACTTGTTCCATTTGAATACCGGGAAGGTTGTTGCGAGTAGGGTACCAGTGCGCGCGGTTGACAGGGAACACTCGGCGACGAGCAATGTTTCCTGAGATCATAACAAAGTTAGAGACAAAATAATAAACAAAACCTACAAAACAAAGAAAAAGTCAGTATGCAATGCAATATGCTTATTTGTTTTCCAAGGTATCCGGTTTGGTTCTTGGTTTTGACCTTTCTAGACCTCGAGGAAGATGCTTGATGTTGCTGAGAAAAGAAACCCAATGAAAGCAAACTAATATATTACAAATGATGAACAATACATAGTCTGCTTTACAACACATGCCCCTGGAAGGTCAAAATACATCAAAAAAGGAAAAGTACATCAAATGGAAACAACAACAAACAAAGAATCAAACATCCAGTCCAAACTCATCCTCTTTGACCTCCTTCAGGAGTGCCTCAGTCACTGGACCAGCTGGGTGTTCTGTAATGGTCCTAATGAGGAGGTTCCTGGTAGAAATGGCAGTGGTCAGCTTCTTATGCCTGTCCTGGTCTTTTGATCTCTTCAATCCTGCTCTAAGCTTCAACTCTGAAATCTCCTCTGGGCTGCCAACAAAGCCTCCTGCTTCTTCTTCTCATTGGCCTCTAACTGTTCAATCTTGGCTTGAGTTTTCTGATCTTCTTGAGTACGGGATTCAGTGATCCTAACCCACCTAGCCTGACTCTCTTGCAGATAGAGCTCAGTCCTAGCCTTCTGAATTTTGGCCTCTTTACAGGCATTCTTCAATATCTGTTCCCTAGCTCTTGCTTTCCTGATGTAGTCCTCTGTCTTCTCAATTTTGGTAAGATGCTCCACCCTGAGCTTTTCCAATCTCTCAATGTCCAGACGACCATCACTTCTTTCCCACAGAGTCTTCTTCAAAGCTTGAGATAAGTTCTCATTCCTTTCCTTCAGCTTCTCAAATTCTTCTAGGCTGACAGTTGTTGCAGGTTGTACTGTAGAGGGTCCAGGTATGTCCTCTAAAGTGAAGGGCATTCCAGTAATCTGAGCTCTTGTACGGGACCAGTCATAGTACCGAGCTGAAGCAACTTTATTACACCTTCCCAGAATTGCTACCCCTTTTGTCTGGATGTTGTCCCAAGCCCAGGATGCTTGCCTGACAACAGCTGAATTAGGTTTCACTTCACAATACAGGGTCTCAGCTAAATCTTGCACTCTAGGAGGGTGAACCAAAGCATAGCCCAATTGTCTTTTAAACAGTAAAGGATTGTAGTTGATGCAACCCTTCACTCCTATCAGAGGCACATTTGGGTATTGTCCACAGCTGGTGATGATGTCTTTACCCTTAGTGCTTTGGGTGCACCATCTAATATCATCTGAAGTCAAAGCAATGAGCCTCTTAGCCCAATTCTTCTGTTGGTGGGGATTCAGGAAGGCATCTGTCTTAGAAAGGTGTCTGAGCAGCCAGGTGTGAAACAAAGGAGCACAACATCTTACCAACTTCCCTCTTTGTTTCTCATTCCTTTGATGAATAGAGTAATAAAAATCTCCCAACAATGTGGGTACTGGGTTCTTCAGAAGAAACAGATGGATGGCATTCTTGCTGACAAATTTAGGCTCATCTGTAAATAGTATGGCCCCATATATGCTGAGGGCTAACAGTGCACAGACTGCCCTCTATTCTACCAATGAGGCCTTCAGGATGGCCTGAGAAATCAAGAAATCCAAGTGCAAACCAGGGATCCCAGCTTTTGTTGTCATATTTTGCTCAATCAAAGCAGGCTCCAAGTACAGTGCTTTTGCTACTTCTCCATTACTGGGAGCTGGCATTTCTGGGTTGTAGGGGATTCCACCTCTGATAGGTACCCCAATCAATGAAGAAAACTCTTCCTGTAGAGGCCCTAGCTGAAAGTCTGGGAATGTGAAACATCTCAAAGGAGGGTCATAAAACTGCAAGCATGTGTGGATCATGCTCCTCTGAGAAGGGTCAAGGTCCATAACCATATCCAAGATACCTCCATAATGCTCTCTAAACAAAGGGATATGGTCAGGTGTGATAAGTGACTGGACCTCCCTGATACCAGTCAACACAGGCTCAAAGAAATGGTAGGATATGTTGCTCTTCCTGGGAGTAGTCATGAATGCTGAAGAGGATGAAGATAGGTGCTGATGAAGATCACAGACTGATGCTGGAAGTGAGCCACTGACAGGCTGATGCTGGTGATGATGAGAATAGCTGAAGTAGATAACTGATGAAACAGAGGTCTATGCAGAAGAAAGGGTCAAAACCAAACCAGATATGAGGTGGATACCCTGAAAAACAAATAAACAAATGTTAAATGATGCAATGATGATATATGCAAATGATATGCAAGGGTTTATGATCAAGCTGGATCTGATTATCTGTCTTGATATAGGCCCATGAATGTTCAAGATCCAGATGAAGGCTCAGAAATCCAGTAACCAGGGTAGGGGACTCAAACAAAGAGTCACATGTCCATGGTTAATCACAAGAACTGTCCAAAATGAGGTACTCTTAAACAAAATAGTAACAGAGTATGATGTGGCCAAGGGTACCTACAAACTTGTAAACAGCCCAACCCCCTCACAGGTGATGTTCTAGAACAAGGATCTTCAAACTTGGATCAGTTATAAGAAGTGTAAACACTTCTAACCCGGAGGTACAGTGTTTATAATAATCATAAAAGATCCTCCTCTAATTCACCTCAACTTCTGAAGGTCATAGTAAAGGTCATCCAGACTTAGCAGGCTTCCCAGATAGCCCTAGCACTACAGGAAATCTGTAGCACAGAGTTCTCAAAAAGAAACCCACATTTGAACCGTGTTTCATATTCCCGCACCAGACCGAAATGGAATGGGAAAGAACATGAACCACTCTAGCCTAGGTGTCACTCAGGTCCAGGTATAGGACCTCAAACTCTCAATGAAAACCCACCCACCAAAACAGAAACCAGATCCAGCAATGATAAATGACAGTATGAAATATGAAAAACTTTAAAGGAAACAAATAACTAAAGTTGTACATAAAGCAGTAAATAAATAAAATAAATGGACACAATTAGCACATAACACCCCAGTAAACACAAATCAAACAAGCGCTAGGAGGAACCCACAAAAAGAACCAGAAGCCCTGGTTACAGTATAAGGGTCCCCAGCAGAGTCGCCAAGCTGTCGCTCCCACCAAATGACACCCAGTTCAGAAGGGGTACAGACGCGAATGGTCGGCGAAGGAGAAGGAATGAATAGAGTCGCCAGCTAGGCATTTTTATCCCGAAGGAAAGGTAATGCTGCATAAACCTAAGAAAAGATGGATAAGACAGTCCCGAACTAGAGAAACTGAGAAATGGGGTTGGTTACAACCTGGGAAGGTATTAGCACCCAGATTGTCCGTCGTACTCGACGGGATCCACGCTTAAAAGATTTGTGTTTTAAAGGGATAGTGTCAGTGCAATCCGTGTATCAAAACTGGAAAAGAATGCAAGTGTCAGTGTAAAAGAAATGTGAAGTGTACAAGAGAAGTGTCAGTGTAAGAACCAGAGTGAAATGCTCAAGACTATGAGGCTCAAAGAATAATGCTGGAAGGAGGGGGAATTACAGAGACTTTTGTTCGATAACTGTTAAGTTATGCCTACGTATCCTCTCGTGCAATGAGGAAGTCAGAACACCGTAGTTCGACTCAAAGAGGCTGAAAGATAAATTGACTTGTGAACTACTTACTTGTCTATGCTCAAGTGTATGACCTGTCTGGCTCAGGTGCAAACTGTCTTGCATTAGACGGAAGAAGCAAGTTCTCGCTTGTGAGTGAATATGATGAGAAAAGAATCCCGAAGGAGACGATTATTGTTTGTTTTTTTGGTATTTTCAGTCTTTTATTTCCTTTTTGTTGTTTGTCATAAGATAATGAGCTTAAGCCTAAACCAAGGGTTAGTAAACTCATCACATCTTCCCTCTGATTAGGGGTAATGAGAATACCTTAAGTATGAAGTAAACACCTCACACTTAATCACCATGATGTAGGATTAAGATCATTAACCTACTTATATTTATTTAGATGTTTTTGGTGTTTTTGTTTAGTGTTAAGTAATGAGTTTAAGCCATAATCAAGGATTTAATGGACTCATTACACCATCCTAATAGAAGGATAATAGATGAGAACATTTAAGCTGAGAAAGGCTCCTCAGCTTAATCCATGATTAGGGATTAACCTCATGACAAAACAAAGCCTTTATTAAAGTGGATTTTAGTTAATGGTAAGATTAAGAAATGGATTTTATGGCTTGTAAGACAACTTGAGGGGGACTTGTCCATTAACACTAGGGTTAGTCCTTCTTAACCAATTAAGGAAGAATTAGAACCCTAATGCAAGGCCCAAGTTACAAGCTTGATGTCTTAGTGATTATTAAATGGGTTGATTAAAGGATTTAAACACATTAAGGGTTTAACACTTAGGATTAGAGTTATACACTTCATCCTAATAGAAGGATGCAGGCATAAGCTTAATCACAAAGCCTTAAAACCTTTAAGGTTTAGTCCTTGATTATGAGATGAGAAGAGAAGACTCAAAGATGACACAAAGGTAAAACTAATGGGGGGACTAATCAAACCCTAATTGTGATCATGCTTGGTTATTCCTAGGGTTTATGAGGCTTGCAAAAGATCTTCAAGAGAAAAGCCACCAAGGAAGAAGCAGATGAAAGGAGAAAGAAGCAGAAGAAGCAAGACAACTTACTTCACTTAAGAAGATAAGTTGATTTGAGAAAGAAAGAGGGGAGGGAACATGAATGAGCAAGCTCACTCTAATACAAAAGTAAAATGCATAAATGAATGCATAAGAGAGATGAGAAGAGATTGTGAGAAGTGAAGGCAAATTCACTTCTCAGACACTTACCACCTGAAAAGTTAGCAACAATAAAATGAAATGACATGAAAATGAGATGAAATGCAATGATGCAAACCAAAGTCAGAAGCATAAACATGTTGTTAATGATTCTAAGAGAGGATGCAAACACATGGAAAGAGTTGTGGATGATCATACAAGGATGAGGATGCAAATGAAGCATGCTTTGAACCATGAAAGTTCATGAAAACTTATGAAATAGAATGAATGCATAACAATGCAAATTGTAGATGTCTTGAATTGGCAGATTTTTTGACCAACAAGAAATATTGAATTCAGTTCAGAATGTCCTATCAAATGTTGGGACATTATCAAACAGAGTATATGAACTTATTTCAGGATGTCTCAACAGATGTTGGGACATTGTGTAAATGACTTAAGTTCAGTTTTTCAGGATGTCCCAACAGATGTTGAGACATCTCAAACCTGCTACCAGAATTACCTAATGTCTAACTGATCAGAGATATTTAAGGAGAGTTATCTGGAATTGATTATTGATGGATAAAAACAGAACAAGGCGCATCTGTAGGGAATGTTATATTGAGGATTCAGATTAAAAACAGAAGACCTAATTCAACTAGAATCTAGGAAGTAACAAACCCTAATTCAAGGTGGAACTTGCATGCGCATTAGGGCTGGATCATTCTACAGAAAGCCCAAAATTACAGATACCTATTTAATGAATAGAAACTCACAGAATTGAGTAAGAATTTCAGAAGACCAAATAGGGTGTCTAGTGTTTTAATAGCAGGTTGTTTAATTGTACCACTTTATGAGCTTTTAAGCAAAAGTGCATTTGTAACTTGATTGAAACTGTGAAGTAAGATCAAGCTGTTTTTTGTTTGAAGAATGTCTTCAATTTTATTAAACTTGTAAACTTAATCACTGTGTGATTGAGGGGGAGTGAGTAGGGTACTCTTATCTAAGTTGTGTCTTAGGTAGAAATTGCATTGGGTAGTTATTAAGTGATAGATTAAACAGGGTGGTTTAAGTCTAGAATTAATATTACTTATAGTGGATTTCCTCCTGGCTTGGTAGCCTCTAGATGTAAGTGTGGTTATACACTGAACTGGGTTAACAAACTTCTGTGTTGTTTATTTTTCTTGCTATTTAAGTTTTGGTTAAGTCTGTCAAGTGTTGGTACATCTCTTAGGACATCTCATACCTGACCACAGAATTTCAATTGGCATCAGAGCAGGCACCCTGCCTGTTTATACTGGGTGAGATCTAGGGAATACAAATTCTGTAACATGGACAGAGATATAGGGTCAGTAAATAGACCACCTATTCTGGATGGATCTAATTATGACTACTGGAAGCTAAGAATGATTGCATTCTTAAGGTCACTTGACAACAGGGCATGGAGAGCAGTCAACATTGGATGGGATTATCCTGTCCAAGATACCAAAGATGGATCAAAAGTTCTGAAACCTGAAGAAGAATGGAGTAAGGAAGAAGAAGATTCATCACTAGGCAACTCAAAGGCCTTAAATGCTTTATTCAATGGCATTGATAGGAACATCTTCAGACTTGTACATCATTGTGAGCTAGCCAAAGATGTGTGGGATACTCTCAAAACAACTCATGAAGGAACATCAAAAGTAAAGATGTCAAGACTTCAACTTCTCACCACCAAGTTTGAAAACTTGAGAATGAAGGAAGATGAGACAGTTCATGAATTCTACATGAACATATTAGAAGTAGCTAATACTTCTGGAGCTTTGGGAGAAAAGATGACTGATGAAAAGCTTGTAAGAAAAATCCTCAGATCTTTGCCAAAAAGATTTGACATGAAAGTCACAGCAATAGAAGAAGCTCAAGACATATGCTCTATGAAAGTTGAAGAACTCATTGGTTCCCTTCAAACTTTTGAGATGGGAATGAATGACACAAATGTTAAGAAGAACAAAAGCATAGCCTTGGTGACAAATACTGATGAAGTAGAAGATGATGAATCAGAAAATGATAAAAGCTTATCAGACAATCTTGCTATGCTTGGAAGACAATTCAAACAAATTCTCAGAGGAATGGAAGGCAAATCCAAACCCAGTGGAAGATACACAAACTCTTCTGAGAACAGAAGACCTTATGATGCTAACATAAGGTCAAATTATGCTGAAAAGACCAGTCAAGAAAAAGGAGTCAAATGCCATGGATGTGAAGGATATGGACACCTCAGGAATGAATGTCCTACCTACTTAAAAAGGCAAAAGAAAGGACTCTCTGTGACCTGGTCTGATGAAGACTCAGGAGGTGATTCAGAAGAAGAATCAGCTAAGCATATCACTGCTTTAGCTGGATTATGTGAGTCTGAAAGTGAATCCAGTGATGGAGAACTTACTTATGAAGAACTTGAGCAAGCATTCAAAGATCTATACAAAAGAAGCTCTGAAATATGCAGTGTGGTTATAAAGCTAAAGAAGCATAATGAGGCATTAGAAGATGAAAAAGCAAGTGATCAAGAGATCATTGACACCTTGAAAAGTGAAGTAAGTCTCCTCAACTCCAAGTTGGAACATATGTCCAAATCTGTTAGAATGTTGAACAGCAGCTCAAATACACTGGATGTTATTCTCAACAACAATAAGCACTCAGGGGATAAAAGTGGACTGGGATTTAACAGAGTACATAAAGATGAAGCTAGCTCTAGCAAAACAACTTCAAAATCCATACAGTCAAACAAGATGTCCCAACAGATGCTTCAACATCAGGAAAAGAACACAAAGTCAAACATAATGTTCCAAAAGATGTCTCAACATTCTGAAAAGAACAAAATGAAGAAGAAGTATCAAAGATGGAGATGCCATCACTGTGGAAGATTTGGACATATCAATCCTCATTGTTATAAGCTGCACGGATATCCAAATCAGATGTATCAGCAACCTTCCAAGAATAAAATAGAAGTTAACAAGAAAGTGCTGCATAAACATCAAAGAAATCAGCAACCTCCTAAGCAGAAGACAGAAGTCATCAAGAAGGTATGGAGACCAAAAGCTAGCACTGAGGCTGATCAAAGCTACAAGAACAAGATCAACAATCAAGCTTGGAGATCAGCTGATGAACAACACACAGGGCAGAGGCATCAAAAGAAATCTCAACTCAAATGGTCAAAGAAAAGTACTGCATATATAGCACATACATCACTAAGAGTATCAGCTAAAGAAGACTGGTACTTTGATAGTGGATGTTCAAGACACATGACTGGATTGAAGAATCTGCTAGTAAACTTAAAGTCACATTCATCCAGGTATGTAACCTTTGGAGATGGAGCTAAAGGAGAAATCAAGGGAGTTGGGAACTTGGATTGTCAAGATGTTCCAAGACTAGATGATGTGCTGCTAGTTAAAGGTTTAACTGCTAACCTGATCAGCATAAGTCAACTATGTGATCAAGGGTACAGTGTAAACTTTACCAAAACTGAATGCATAGTGACTAACAAAGAACAAGAGGTTGTCATGAGAGGATCCAGATCTAAAGACAACTGTTACATGTGGGAATCCCAAAACCTCAGTCTCACTTCAACTTGTTCTTTAGCTAAAGAAGAAGAAGTGAAACTATGGCACCAAAGGCTAGGTCATCTTCATTTCAGAGGCATAAAGAAGATAATATCTATGGATGCTGTAAGAGGTATTCCTAAACTGAAGATTGATGATGGCAAAATATGTGGTGAATGTCAAATAGGCAAGCAAACCAAGATGTCCCATCCAAAGCTCCAACATCTGACAACTTCCAAAGTTTTGGAACTTTTGCATATGGATCTGATGGGACCTATGCAGATTGAAAGCCTTGGTGGTAAGAGGTATGCCTATGTTGTGGTTGATGACTTTTCAAGATATACATGGATAAATTTCATCAAAGAAAAGTCTGATGTATTTGATGTATTCAAAGAATTATGTCAAAGATTACAAAGGGAAAAATCCAGCTGTGTGATCAGAATAAGAAGTGATCATGGAAAAGAATTTGAGAACCAAAAGTTCTTAGATTTCTGCTCTTCAGAAGGAATCAATCATGAATATTCTTCACCAATCACTCCTCAACAGAATGGGATTGTTGAAAGGAAGAATAGAACTATTCAAGAATCAGCAAGAGCTATGATCCATGCTAAAAAGTTACCTCTGTACTTCTGGGCTGAAGCTATGAACACTGCCTGTTACATCCATAACAGAGTTACTTTAAGGAAAGGAACTTTGTCCACAATATATGAAGTCTGGAAGGGCAGAAAACCCACAGTTAAGTACTTCCATGTATTTGGAAGTAACTATTATATTCTGGCAGATAGGGAGCAAAGAAGAAAAATGGATCCTAAAAGTGATGAAGGGATTTTCCTTGGATACTCCATAAACAGCAGAGCATATAGAGTATTTAATTCTAGAACCAAGGTTATCATGGAGTCCATAAATGTGATAATTGATGATGCTCCTACAGATGTCCCAGAAGATGTTGGAACATCTGCTGATATCAAGATTGAAGCTGAAGAAAAGAATGATCATTATAACTTCACTCAAACTGATACAAGGACAGAAGAATCCAGCAAACCTCCCTCCATCAGAATACAGAAGGATCATCCCAAAGATTTGATAATTGGTGATCCCAACAGAGGTGTAAGCACTAGATCAAGAGAAGTGATTTCAGGTTCTTGTTTTGTTTCCAAAATAGAACCTAAAAACATCAAGGAAGCTCTTACTGATGAATACTGGATTTGTGCTATGCAAGAGGAATTAGGTCAATTCACAAGGAATGAAGTGTGGAATCTTGTTCCTAGACCTGATGACATAAATGTGATTGGAACAAAATGGGTGTATAAGAACAAGTCAAATGAACAAGGAGTTGTTACAAAGAACAAAGGTAGACTTGTAGCTCAAGGATACACTCAAATTGAAGGAGTAGACTTTGATGAAACCTTTGCACCAGTAGCAAGGCTTGAATCAATCAGACTACTTTTGGGAATTGCTTGTATCTTAAAGTTCAAGCTATTTCAAATGGATGTGAAAAGTGCCTTTTTAAATGGCTATCTTAATGAAGAGGTATATGTAGAACAGCCTAAAGGATTTGTTGATCCAAGCTGTCCAAATCATGTATACAAACTAAAGAAGGCACTTTATGGTTTGAAGCAAGCTCCAAGGGCATGGTATGAAAGACTGACCACATTTCTTATCAAGCAAGGGTACAGAAAAGGTGGAATTGACAAAACCATGTTTGTTAAAGATGAAGAAGGAAATGTCATGATTGCTCAAATATATGTTGATGACATTCTCTTTGGTGGGATGTCTGACAGGATGGTCAAACATTTTGTCAAGCAGATGGAATCTGAATTTGAAATGAGTCTAGTAGGAGAGTTAACCTACTTTCTTGGTCTGCAAATAAAGCAAATGGAAGACTCAATGTTCATTTCCCAAAGCAAGTATACCAAGAACATAGTCAAGAAATTTGGAATGGAAAATACCACTCATAAGAGAACTCCTGCCCCCACACATTTAAAGCTGACTAAAGATGAAAAGGGTGAGAATGTAGATCAAAGCTTATACAGAAGCATGATTGGAAGCTTGTTATACTTGACTGCTAGCAGACCTGACATAGCATTTGCAGTAGGTGTATGTGCAAGATATCAAGCTGATCCAAAAGTCAGTCATCTCAATCAAGTCAAGAGAATTCTTAAATATGTTAATGGTACTTGTGACTATGGCATAATGTACTTTCATGGATGTAAACCAATTCTCACTGGCTTTTGTGATGCTGATTGGGCTGGAAGTGCTGATGACAGAAAAAGCACTTCAGGAGGATGCTTCTTTCTAGGAAACAATTTGATTTCTTGGTTCAGTAAGAAACAAAATTGTGTATCCTTATCCACAGCTGAAGCTGAATATATAGCAGCTGGAAGCAGTTGTTCTCAGTTGGTTTGGATAAAGCAAATGCTCACTGAGTACAATGTCCCACAGGATGTTATGACATTGTACTGTGACAACTTAAGTGCAATCAATATATCAAAGAATCCTATCCAACATAGCAGGACCAAGCATATTGATATCAGACATCATTTCATCAGAGATCTTGTAGAAGAAAAGGTGATTTCATTGGAACATGTAGCTACAAATCTGCAGTTAGCTGATATCTTTACCAAAGCATTGGATGCTACACAATTTGAGAACTTAAGGGGCAAACTGGGAATCTGTTTATGTGATATTTAGCAGTTAATGAGATGTGCCAACATGTCATATGACATTGTATGGCATAAGTTCCAGATGGCAAAACCAGTCTGGACAAGAACCTTGGGAATTCCATTCCTAATAATTTGCAATGTAACGGCTACTTATTTAGTAACTGCTTATAATCAGCTATCAAGATTCTCATCATACTATCACAAGCGAATCACATTAACTAGCTGTACTTCAGAAATCATCAACCCTAAAGCTCTTCATCCATCTCCCTTAACAATGTCTCAAAACCCTAACACTCCTGAAGAAGTTCTCAACAAAGAAGACGTAGTTCATGCAACTCCCATCTCTGTGGTACCAATGAAATCAACCCCATTGGACGAACTCAGAGGAAGTGCTTCTCATGCTAAAAATCCAAGAACCCCTAAAAGAGCTAAAGATCAAGTCTGCAGCAAATCCAAAGGAGGCATTCCTTCTCCAGCAAATATGCCTCCAAAATCTTCTGACTATGTGGATGCTTCCATCAAGGAGATAGTCAACAAGATTCTTTTTAAACAGAGAGTGGTTAGTGGGATTTCTATTCCTCTGAACACCATGCATGCACCTCAAGAAGAACAAGCTCAAGTTGCAGAGGACACTCCTGCTCAACAGGATTTCCCAATAGATGTTGGAACATCTGAAGATGAGAAAAAGAACTCATCTGATGCTGATATTGAACAAACTGAGGACCAGAAAAAGGCCTCAAATGAAAATGATGAAGAAGTCTCTGAGGATCAGACCAAAGCCTCAAATGAAAATCAAATCTCTGCTGATCAACCAGCTGAAGAGGAGACTGCTAAATCTCCTCCAGTGGTGAACCTGGAACAGGACTCTGATACAGAGATCATAGCCTTTGTTAGACCTAGCATAGCCAAAAGGCTCAGGTCCAGGAAAGGAAAGATGCAAGCTGAACCTGAAATTCCTGAGAAGAAGAAAGCTACACCAAAGAAAGGCAAAGCTAAAGCTGCCTTTGGTCCAACAAAACAATGGAGTAAAGTCCAAACTCAGAAGAGGAAAGTTGTTACCCCATCAGACTCAGATGTTGAATCAGATGTCCCAACATCTCCTCCCAAGAAGAAACCAGCACCATCTAGGGCTTCAACTGCTGTTCCAGAAGCTCCCTTGGACAACATCTCATTCCATCTTGTCTCCAGTGTTAACAGATGGAAGTTTGTGTACCAAAGAAGGGTTGCCCTTGAAAGAGAACTGAGCAGTAATGCACTTGAGTGCACTGAACTGATTGATCTCATCTCTGCTGCAGGCCTCTTCAAAACAGTCTCAGATCTCTCTCCCTGCTATGAACTTCTTGTCAAAGAATTCATTGTTAATCTTCAGGAGGATTGTGCCAATGGTAAGTCCTCTGAATTTAGAAAAGTCTTTGTTAGAGGTAGGTGTGTAGAGTTCTCTCCTCAAATCATCAACCAATACCTAGGAAGAGAAACAGATGGACCAAATGAGCTAGGTAAAACAGATAACCAAGTCTGCAAGGTTATCACTGCAAACCAGGTCAAGGCATGGCCTGTTAAAGGAAAGCTCTCAGTGAGCATGTTAACAAGAAAATATGCCATGCTGAACAGGATTGGTACAGCAAATTGGGTGCCTACCAACCACACATCTTCAATATCCACTGGTCTGGCCAGGTTTATCTATGCTGTGGGAACTCAGACTAAGCTGGATTATGGTTCTTACATTTTTTATCAGACCTTGAAGCATGCCAGCTCTTCTGCAACAAAGCTGCCAATAGCTTTTCCCTCTTTGCTGTGTGGTATAGTGCTCAATCAATACCCTGGAATCCTCACTGAAAAGGACACAGTCTGCAAAAGAGAAAGCCCCCTGGCATTTCACTACAAATTGTTCCTCAGTCATCATGCAGCAGATGTTGAAGCACCTTCTGGGACATCTGCAGGTCCTTCAACTGCTAAGACTCCAATCTCCAAGAAGGCATTAATTGCTGAACTCAAGAGCACTTGCAAAGAGCTTGAAGCTAGAAAGCAGAAACTTGAGGAAATCATTCAAAGGCTGGAGAGTGAAGGAGATCAGAAAGCTGCATCTGATGAAGAAACTGCCTCTGATGAAGAAGCTGAAGCTGATGAAGAAGCTGAAGCTGATGAAGAAACTGAAAGTGAGGAGTCTGAGTGATCATTGTATGTGAGGAAATTGTAATGACAGCACTGCATTGCATTTCTGGATTAGTGTCTTTGGCCCCATAATTTGTGCCTAACAAGGGGGAGAACAACAACAACAAAATGTATTGCTGTTTATTTATGAATGAAAAATCTGTTTGTTTATGTCTGAACTGAATCAATGTGTTTTGATAAATATTTCTGTTGCAACAAGACTGGATACATATATGTTTGAGGGGGAGTAATCTCAAATATGAATCAACAGAAAAGTAATGTTATACTCTGATAAAAAGAACTTCTACTGCACTCTGAAAACCAGAAAAGATGTTAGCCAAAAATTAGCCAAAGGGGGAGTTTGTAGATGTCTTGAATTGGCAAATTTTTTGACCAACAAGAAATATTGAATTCAGTTCAGAATGTCCTATCAAATGTTGGGACATTATCAAACAGAGTATATGAACTTATTTCAGGATGTCTCAACAGATGTTGGGACATTGTGTAAATGACTTAAGTTCAGTTTTTCAGGATGTCCCAACAGATGTTGAGACATCTCAAACCTGCTACCAGAATTACCTAATGTCTAACTGATCAGAGATATTTAAGGAGAGTTATCTGGAATTGATTATTGATGGATAAAAACAGAACAAGGCACATATGTAGGGAATGTTATATTGAGGATTCAGATTAAAAACAGAAGACCTAATTCAACTAGAATCTAGGAAGTAACAAACCCTAATTCAAGGTGGAAGCTGCATGCGCATTAGGGCTGGATCATTCTACAGAAAGCCCAAAATTACAGATACCTATTTAATGAACAGAAACTCACAGAATTGAGTAAGAATTTCAGAAGACCAAATAGGGTGTCTAGTGTTTTAATAGCAGGTTGTTTAATTGTACCACTTTATGAGCTTTTAAGCAAAAGTGCATTTGTAACTTGATTGAAACTGTGAAGTAAGATCAATCTGTTTTTTGTTTGAAGAATGTCTTCAATTTTATTAAACTTATAAACTTAATCACTGTGTGATTGAGGGGGAGTGAGTAGGGTACTCTTATCTAAGTTGTGTCTTAGGTAGAAATTGCATTGGGTAGTTATTAAGTGATAGATTAAACAGGGTGGTTTAAGTCTAGAATTAATATTACTTATAGTGGATTTCCTCCTGGCTTGGTAGCCTCTAGATGTAAGTGTGGTTATACACTGAACTGGGTTAACAAACTTCTGTGTTGTTTATTTTTCTTGCTATTTAAGTTTTGGTTAAGTCTATCAAGTGTTGGGACATCTCTTAGGACATCTCATACCTGACCACAGAATTTCACAAATGAATGATGCAATGATCAAACATGATTTTAATATATCCTAAGATGTCTTATATGACATGAGGATGCACAAAATGTTATGGCAAGTTCATGTATGCTAGCAAATGAGAGATGAATGCAAATGAAAGCAAAAATTAGGGTTTACATACAATATGCAATGCAAAATTCAAAATCAGAAGCAAATGACAAGATAAAAAATTGAAAATGAGATCAAAGGAACCCTAGCCCTACACAAGTTCACTGCCCAAAGGAGGGGACCCAACTCTTAACCTAATGGGAGCTATGATTTTCTCAATTTAGTTAGGGTTTTAAGACACTTCAAAAGAAAAAATGCACATCAAATTTAAAAATGAAAAATAAATTCAAATCAAATTTACCCTAGAAACTACATGATATGAAGAATGCAATGCAACAAGAACCATCATCAAACTCTTCATGGTTAGGCAGAATGAATTTTTCTAAGTTAGAACAAAAATATTGCCTTTTAAGAACTTTAATTCCAAAGAAAAATGTCAAAATATGTCAAGAACCAAAAAGAAATTTGTTTAAAGAGTTTTATAATGTTTCTAAATGTATTAAAATGCAATGTGAATTTTTTTGTGATTTTTAGAAACCTAAATTCTATTTTAATTAATTTATTCTCATTAACTAATTAAAATAAACATTTAAATATTTTTAAAATACGAAAATTATGCAAAAAATAAAAATAAAATTATTTTCAGAATGAGAAAAATATTTTATGCCATGGTGCAAAAAATGAGATTTTTTAGAAATGATTTGCTATTTTAAATAAAATGGACAAATTAAATGAAAAGAAAATTAAATAAAAATTAAATAAAGGAAAGTAAGCTGAATGGGTGGATCAGATTGATTCTGGGTTTAAATCCATTGACCTGGCGCGCAATCCTACGGTTCATATTCAAATCTTCCTAAACTTAATTAATTAAATATTAATCCTATAGTTAAAACTAATCATGAGATCCAGGCCACACAAACACGCGCGGGAAGCTCCATCTAACGGCCCACATTCAAACGAAACCCTAATCCTGATTAAAAGCCCTAATGACTTTCAGGTGGCCGGAAATGACCTCCGGTCATCTTCTCCGGCCACTTCTCCCCTGAGAAAACCCTATCTCACTCCCCAGGCTACAAAAATGAAATCTCTCTGGCCAGAAATGAACCCCAAACAAAAATCATTTTTCATTCATCAACAAGGCAAATCGAAACAACGCAAACCTAGGTCAAAAAACTTTCAGACAACTCATACATACTCAATATTCCACCATTTTGAAAAGTAAACATATCAGAGTCATCAACACATCATAAAGATTCGATTGAGAGCTTAAAAACAAGGTTCTGAGAAAAAAGTTCTTGAGCTATGCCTGAGATGGAACCTTCTGGTTCTGGGCTTTCTGGCCTTTCCTTTGCTGCAAATCCACTTCTTTGAACCTCCTGATGATGAAATGAAGCTTAGAAAGCTTTGAGAATGGCTGGTTTATGCTATGTGGTTCTGGTGTAGCAGAAATGGAGGTCTGTGTGTGTGATGTTTTTGGCTGCTTTGAGGGTTGATTCTTGTTCTGTGAGTGATATGTGACTTGTTGGTGAAGAGAAATTTTAGGTTTGATGGCTGAGGAATGAGTTTTGAAGAGATGAAGGTTTGGATATTTTTTGTGCAAGTTGGTTGTGTGTGTCTTCTGAGCTCATGTCCAGCCTGTTTTATGATCCATAGCATATCCCTAAACTATTGGAAGAGGTCTGAGGAAGTGACTTGCACTGTGGGAATGGCATGGGGCAATTGGCCAAAAAGTCAATGTTAGGTGTACTTGAGGCATGGGCTGTGGCAGAGGCTATTTTAGGGCTGCTCTGAGTTCAGCTGCCTTCAAGGATGGCCATAGGATGAATTGATGTGATCTGAAATGGATGAAGGGTGAGATGCCATAGGTTTTGCCTTTTTTGCAACTTGTTGCATTTTGTGATTTTGGTCATGGACATGTCTTATTCCTTGGGAAATATGCAGAAAAATGTACCACATAATTTTGTTGTGACACTTTGAGATTGATTAGAGACCAAACAAGACCCTAAGAACCATTCTTGCAAGATTTCCCTCTTTGTGACTTTTGTGAAAAATGGCTTATGATACTTGAATCCAAGGCATGAAAGTGAGGAATTCTTTGGGCATATCAGAATTATGGACCATGAATTATGCTTATGTAATGCTTAGAAGTCATTTTGAGATCACAAATTGGTTTGGCAAGGGTTTTTGCAAGTTTCCTTCTTTTGGTGCATAAGTGAAATTTCATGATTTTTCCTAACTTTGCAAGGCCATAACTTTTGTTCTAAAATGAATTAGGTCAAGTTCTTGTACTTTTTGAAAATGGGAGGATCCAATCTACAACTTTCATGACCAAAGATTTTTCATTTGAAGCATTTTTGAATCAAAAAGAGGAGGTTGAATAACTTTCCCAAAATGGCAAATTTACATTACAAGTCACTTTCCCAAAATGGCAACTTTGCAAATGGCTTGAAATTCTTCAATTTTGTGAACTTCTAACATCTTTTAAGATCAAATAAAGATCATACACCTTCAAAATGATGGAGAACACCCTTTGGTTGTGTGATTGGGGGCCTCAGATGCCCTGATTTTGCATTGACTTGTTCAAGAAGTCATCTTTTGATCAGATGCCTTCCCCATTGAATTTCTTCATGAAAATTGATATGCATGATCCTCATAACATATAGAGACCAATAGAAACAAGAATGACCAAAAATTTTGGAGTTATGGCCTCTGAAACCAAAACCCTAATTTCAGGTCATCTGTGTAGTTAAGCTTGGCTCTGCTTCCACACCTTCCTCAGTTCTTGTGATTCTTTGACTTCCTTGATCTTGAGAGGATATAATATGATCTTTGAACATACATGGACCCTCTTGAGATGATTGGAGACTCTTGGAGTGGCTTAGATAGCCATTGGATTGCTTAGATCACAAACCCTAGATGCAGATGACTTAGAACCAATGTAGTGAAGCAAAAATGCAATATGAGATGCTATGATTGAAACTATGCAAATGAAAAGAATCACAAGCCATGGTGAAATGAGTGAGGGCAAATTTGGGGTGTTTACACCTCCATACCATACACAAGCTGATACGGTGTTGCCCAAGTGGATGTTCTGATTGATGTACGGTACCCATGCAAGGCAAATGGTAGCATTTCATGCCAGTCTTTGTAGGTGACTACCAGCTTCTGCACAATCTTCTTGATGTTCTTGTTAGCTTCCTCTACAGCTCCATTCATCTTTGGCCTATAAGGAGAAGATTTGTGGTGTTGGATCTTGAAGTCCCGGCATAATTCTGCCATCATTTTGTTGTTCAAGTTGGAACCATTATTAGTAATGATTCGCTCGGGCACTCCATACCGACAGATGATGTCTCTCTTCAGGAATCGGGCTACCACTTGCCTGGTGACATTTTCATAGGAAGCTGCTTCAACCCACTTGGTAAAATAGTCAATGGCTACCAGGATGAATCTGTGGCCATTCGAAGCAGTCGGTTAAATCTTGCCAATCATATCAATGCCCCACATGGCAAAGGGCCAAGGTGAAGACATCACATTCAAAAGATTGGGAGACACATGCACTTTATCTGCATAAATCTGGCATTTATGGCATTTCCTGGCATACGCACAACAGTCTGCATCCATTGTATGCCCTCCAGCATGGGTACCAAAAGATCCTTCGTGCACCCCGTGCATCAGCAAGTCCGCTTCTGTCTTATCAACACATCTGAGAATTACCATATCAAAGTTTCTCTTGTACTAGGAACCATCAGCATTTAGGAAGAAACTACCAACTAGCCTTCTTAATGTCTTCTTATCATTGGAAGATGCCCCAGGTGGGTATGTCTGATCCTCCAAGAAGCATTTGATGTCGTAGAACCAAGGCTTATCATCTTTAGCAAGGTCTGCTGAGAATACGTATGTTGGTCTATCATGTCTGGATACTGAAATTCGAGGCACAAAGTTGGCAGCTTGGACTTTGATCATGGATGAAATGGTAGCCAGAGCGTCTGCAAACAGATTTTCATCTCGAGGGATATACTCAAGTTTGACTGTAGTGAAGAATGTAAGTAACCTCCTCGTATAGTCTCGGTAAGGCATCAGATGCTCCTGGTGAGTGTACCATTTGCCGTTGGTTTGATTGATTACCAGAGCTGAATCTCCAAATACAGTTAAAGTCTTGATTGTGAGGTCAATGGCTTCCTCAAGACCCATGATACAGGCTTCGTATTCAGCTTCGTTGTTAGTGCAGTTAAAAGTGAGTTTTGCCGAGAAAGGCATGTGAACTCCCTTAAGTTTAATGAGTACTGCACCAACACCACGACCATTCATATTAACAGCCCCATCAAACATCATGGTCCATTCTTCTTCTGGGTCAGGCCCTTCAGTGTGAATAGGCTCTTCATGATCTTTTTCTTTTATGAACATGATGTCTTCATCAGGGAAGTCAAATCTCATAGGCTGGTAATCATCAATGGGTTGCTCAGCAAGATAATCAGACAACACACTGCCTTTGATGGCTTTCCGAGATGTGTAATGAATGTCATATTCTGTGAGAATCATTTGCCATCTCGCAACCCGTCCGGTAAGTGCTGGCTTCTCAAATATGTACTTAACTGGGTCCATCTTGGAAATCAATAAGGTAGTGTGGGTCAACATATAATGTCTTAGTCGGCGAGCAGCCCACGCTAAAGCACAACAAGTTTTCTCGAGCAGTGAATAACGTTGTTCACAGTCGGTAAACTTTTTGCTTAGGTAGTATATTGCATACTCTTTTCGACCAGACTCGTCATGCCGGCCCAGCACACACCCCATTGACTCTTCTAATACTGTCAAGTACATTATTAGAGGTCTTCCTTCAACTGGAGGCATAAGGATCGGAGGCTCTTGTAAGTATTCCTGGATTTTGTCAAAAGCCCTCTGGTAGTCTTCATTCCACCTGCCCGTTTGTTCTTTTCTTAACAGCTTGAACAAAGGCTCACAGGTTGCTGTAAGGTGAGATATGAACCGTGAATGTAGTTCAATCTTCCTAGGAACCCCCGAACTTCTTTTTCAGTTTTCGGTGCAGGCATTTCTTGAATGGCTTTGACTTTGTCAGGGTCAACTTCAATCCCTTTCTTGCTTACAATAAATCCCAGCAGCTTACCGGATCGCACCCCGAATGTGCATTTGTTGGGGTTTAACTTCAATTGGTACTTCCTCAGACGCTTGAATAGCTTCAACATATTCACCAGGTGGTCTTCTTCTGTGAGGGACTTGGCAATCATGTCATCCACGTAACATTCAATTTCTTTATGGATCATGTCATGGAATAATGTTACCATAGCCCGTTGATAAGTGGCATCAGCATTCTTCAGTCCGAATGGCATTACCTTATAACAGAATGTGCCCCAGGGTGTGATGAAGGTTGTCTTCTCCATGTCTTCAGGTGACATCTTGATCTGATTATATCCTGAAAATCCGTCCATGAAGGAGAACACTGAGAACTGAGTCGTATTGTCGACCAATACATCAATGTGAGGTAATGGGAAGTCATCTTTCGGGCTGGCTCTATTCAGGTCCCGGTAATCCACACACATCCTCACCTTGCCATCCTTCTTAGGCACAGGTACAATGTTAGCAACCCATGGCGGATAGCTAGTCACGGCAAGGAAACTGGCGTCCCACTATTTTTGTACCTCTTCTTTTATCTTCATTGCCATATCTGGGAGAGTACGGTGCAGCTTCTGTTTTACTAGAGGACAGTCTTCCTTTAGAGGCAGCTTGTGCATAACAATGTCGGTGTCCAACCCTGGCATATCCTGATAAGACCAAGCAAAAACATCCACATACTCCCGAAGCATGTCAATAAGTTGCTCTTTTACTGAATCTTGCAGGCAAGCCCCGATTTTCACTTCTTTTAGGTCTTCTTCTGTACCAAGATTAACCGTCTCAACTTCCTCCCGATGAGGAATGATAACTGAAATTCTGTGATCAAGTACGTGATGTCGAATGAGATGTATAAACACTTGACAACTTGACCAAAACTTAAAGTGCAGGAAAATTAAACAACACAGGAAATTGTTAACCCAGTTCAGTGTATAACCACACTTACATCTGGGGGCTACCAAGCCAGGAAGGAAATCCAATATAAGTAATATTAATTCTAGACTTAAACCACTCAGTTTAATCTTTCACTTAATATCTACCCAATGCAATTTCTACCTAAGACACAACTTAGATATGAGTACCAACTCACTCCCCCTCAATCACATAGTGATGTGTTTACAAGTTTAATAAAATTGAAGTCATACTTCAAACAAAACATCTTGATCTTACTTCACAGTTTCAATCAAGACACAAATACACTTTTGCTTAAAAGCTCATAAAGTGGTACACATAAAACAACCTGCTATTAAAAGCATAAACACCCTATTTAGTCTTCTTAATTTCGTGCTCTATTCTGAGAGTTTCTGTTGCTTAAATAGGTGTTTGGATTTTGGGCTTTCTGTAGGTTTATCCAATCCTGATACGCATGCTTCCATCACCTTGAATTAGGGTTTGTTACTTCCTAGATTCTAGGTGATTCAGTTCTTCTGATTATGCTGAAGTCACATAACAAATCTCCCTACAGATGCGCCTTCTTCTGTTTTATCCAACCATAATTAATTCCAGATAATTTCCCTGAATTTACTCAGTTCTGTTAATCATTAACTAATTCTGGTAGCAGGTTTGAGATGTCACAACATCTGGTGTGACATCCTGAAAAACTGAACTTACTTCATTTACTGATACAATGTCACAACATCTGATGTGACATCCTGTAAACTGAACTTACTTCATTAACTGATACAATGTCACAACATCTGGTGTGACATCCTGGAGTCAGTTCATTTACTTATACTTTGTTTGATAATGTCACAACATCTGGTGTGACATCCTGAACTAAATTCATAACTTCTTGTTGGTCAAAAATTCTGCCAATTCTAAACATCTACAAACTCCCCCTTTGGCTAATTTTTGGCTAACATACTTTTCTGGTTTATCAGAGTGCAGCGGAATTTCTTTTATCAGAGTACAATAGTTCTTTTCTGTTGAGTCATGTGATAGTTTACTCCCCCTCAAACCTACATGTGTTCAGACTTGTTGCAAGAGAAAAAAACAGCTTTAGTTCAGAAGCAAACAGAAGTTTTTCATTAATCAGTAATCAGCATCATACATTGTTGTTGTTGTTCAGTTCTCTTCTCCCCCTTGTTAGACATAAATTGGGGCCAAAGTTACTAATTCAAAATTACAATGCAGAAGCAGACATTACATATTCCTCACATACAAGTTTCACTCAGAATCCTCATATTCAGTGTCTTCCTCTTCTTCAGTTTCTTCATCAGAAGCAGCAGCTTTCTGAGCATTCTCTTCAATCTCCAGCCTTTGGATAATCTCCTCAAGCTTTTGCTTCCTAGCATCCAGTTCTTTGCATGTGTTCTTCAGCTCAACAATCAAGGAAGCTTTGGAGATTGGAGTCTTTTCCTTTGAAGATCCAGCAGATGTCCCAGAGGGAGCTTCAACATCAGCTGCATGATGACTCAAGAACAGCTTGTAGTGGAAGGCCAGGGGACTCTCTCTTTTGCAGATTGAATCCTTCTCAGTGAGGATACCTGGATACTGGCTGAGTATTATACCACATAGCAGAGAAGGGAAGGCAATAGGCAGCTTTGTTGCAGATGATCCAGCATGCTTCAATGTCTGATCAAAAATATAAGCCCCAAAATCCAGCTTTGTTTGGGTTCCCACAGCATATATAAACCTGCCCAATCCAGTTGCTATTGAGGAGGTATGGTTGGTAGGGACCCAGTTTGCAGTGCCAATCCTATGCAGCATTGCATACTTCCTTGTCAGCAAGCTCACAGAAAGTTTCCCTTTAACTGGCCAAGTCTTGACCTGATTTGCAGTGATGATCTTGCATACCTGGTTATCTGTCTTTCCCAGCTTATTAGGTCCATCAGATTCTCTTCCTAGATAGTGGTTGATAACCCTAGGAGAGAATTCCACACATCTCCCTCTGACATACACCTTTCTGAAGTCAGCTGACTTACCATCAGCACAGTCTTCTTGAAGGTTGACAATGAATTCCTTGACTAGCAGCTCATAGCAAGGAGAGAAATTTGAAACTGTTTTGAACAAGCCTGCAGAGGAGATGAGAACAATTACCTCTGTGCACTTAAGTGCATTACTGCTCAGCTCTCTTTCAAGTGCTACCCTTCTTTGATAGACAAATTTCCATTTGTTCACACTTGACACATGATGGAAAGAAATGTTGTCCAGAGGAGCTTCTGGAACAGCATAGGAGGACCTTGAGGGTACTGGTTTCTTCTTTGGTGGGGATGTTGGGACATCCTCTTCAACATCTGAATCTGGAGGGGTGACAGCTTTCCTCTTCTGTGTATTCACCTTGCTCCATTGTTTGGTAGGACCAAAAGCAACTTTAGCTTTATCCTTCTTTGGTGTAGGTTGCTTCTTCTCAGGAGTTGCATGTCCTGCAGTCTTCTTTTCCTTCCTAGTCCTAAGCCTTTTGGCTATGCTAGGGTTTACAGAAGCAATGATTTCTGTGTCAGAATCATGCTCTATGTTTACAACAGGAGGAGGTTGAGCAGTCTCCTCTTCAGCAGGTGGATCAACAAAGGCTTGATCTTCAGAGGAGGCCTTATGCTGGACCTCAGTTGTTTCATCATCACTATGAGTGGATCCCTTTTGCTGATCCTCAGATGTTTCATCAGCATCATTAGTGGAGGCCTTCTGCTGGTCCTCAGATGTTTCAATATCTATTGGGACATCCTGTTGAGCAGGAGTGTCCTTTTCAGCCTGATTTTGTTGTTCTTCTTGTGGAGCTGGCATGGTGTTCAGAGTGATAGATATGCCACTCACAACTCTTTGCTCAGACAAGATCCTGTTCACTAGTTCCTTTATAAAATCATCCACATATTCAGAAGCTTTTGGAGTAGTGTTTGAGGATGAAGGCATGCCTTTGGCTTTGCTGAATACAGGTTCCTTTGCCCTTCTTACAGTAGGGGTTCTTGGCTTTTGAGCAAGAGGAACACTTCCTCTGATTTCATCTATTGGAGTTGAATCCATATGTACTACAGAGATGGGGGTTGCATGCACCACATCTTCTTGGTTGAGAATTTCTTCAGAGAGATTAGGGTTTTGATGTTGAGACATTTTCGAAAGAGGTGGATGAAGAGTTTAGGTTTGAATGATTTTGATGAGTTCTGAAAAATCAGTTAGAGAATGCAATTCGTTTTGAGAGGATGATGAGAAGATGGATAGCTGAGAACAAGCTGATATTTTTATAAGTAGCCGTTACTTGGAGAAATTTTAGGAGTGGAATACCCAGAGTCCTTGACCAGACTGGTGTTGCCATCTAGTGATCATGCCACGCGATGTCATATGACATGTTGGCACATCTTCATAACTGTTATATTTCACATAAACAGATTCCCAATTTACCCCTTAGGTTTTCAAATTGGGTAGCATCCAAAGCTTTAGTAAATATATCAGCCAATTGCAGATTTGTAGCTACATGTTCCAATGAGATCACTTTCTCTTCCACAAGATCTCTGATGAAATGATGCCTGATATCAATATGCTTGGTCCTGCTATGTTGGATAGGATTCTTTGATATGTTAATAGCACTTAAGTTGTCACAGTACAATGTCATGACATCTTGTGGGACATTGTACTCAGTGAGCATTTGCTTCATCCAAACCAACTGTGAACAACTGCTTCCAGCTGCAATATATTCAACTTCAGCAGTAGATAAGGATACACAATTTTGTTTCTTACTGAACCAAGAAATCAAATTTTTTCCTAGAAAGAAACATCCTCCTGATGTGCTTTTTCTGTCATCAGCACTTCCAGCCCAATCAGCATCACAGAAGCCAGTGAGAATTGGTTTGCATCCATGAAAGTACATTATGCCATAGTCACAAGTACCATTGACATATTTCAGAATTCTCTTGACTTGGTTTAGATGACTAACTTTTGGATCAGCTTGATATCTTGCACATACACCTACTGCAAAGGCTATGTCTGGTCTGCTAGCAGTCAGATATAATAAGCTTCCAATCATACTTCTGTATAGGCTTTGATCTACATTCTCACCCTTGTCATCTTTAGTCAGCTTTAAATGTGTGGGGGCAGGAGTTCTTTTATGAGAAGCATTGTCCATCCCAAATTTCTTGACAATGTTCTTAGCATACTTGCTTTGGGAAATGAACATGGAATCCTCCATTTGCTTTATTTGCAATCCAAGGAAGTAGGTTAGTTCTCCTACTAGGCTCATCTCAAATTCAGATTCCATTTGAGTGACAAAATGTTTAACCATCCTGTCTGACATTCCACCAAAGACAATGTCATCTACATATATTTGAGCAATCATGACATTTCCTTTATCATCCTTCACAAACAAGGTTTTGTCTATTCCACCTTTCCTGTACCCTTGCTTGATAAGAAAAGTAGTCAGTCTTTCATACCATGCTTTTGGGGCTTGCTTCAGTCCATAAAGAGCCTTCCTTAGTTTGTACACATGGTTTGGACAACTTGGATCAACAAATCCCTTAGGTTGTTCTACATATACCTCTTCATTAAGATATCCATTCAGAAAATCACTTTTCACATCCATTTGAAATAGCTTGAACTTCAGGATACAAGCTATTCCTAAAAGTAGTCTGATTGATTCAAGCCTTGCTACTGGTGCAAAGGTTTCATCAAAGTCTACTCCCTCAATTTTGTGTATCCTTGAGCTACAACTCTAGCTTTGTTCTTTGTAACAACTCCCTGCTCATTTGACTTGTTCTTATACACCCATTTAGTGCCAATCACATTTATGTCATCAGGTCTAGGAACAAGATCCCACACTTCATTCCTTGTGAATTGACCTAATTCTTCTTGCATTGCACAAATCCAGTACTCATCAGTAAGAGCTTCCTTGATGTTTGTAGGTTCTATTTTAGAGACAAAACAAGAACCTGAAATCACCTCTCTTGATCTAGTGCTTACACCTCTGTTGGGATCCCCAATTATCAAATCTTTGGGATGATCCTTCTGAATTCTTATGGAGGGAGGTTTGCTGGATTGTTCTGTCCTTGCATCAGTTTGAGTGAAGTCAGAATGATCACTCTTTTCTTCAGCTTCAGTTTGACTATCAGCAGATGTTCCAACATCCTCTGTAACATCTGCAGGGGCATCATCAATTATCACATTTATAGACTCCATGATAACTTTGGTTCTAGAGTTAAATACTCTATAGGCTCTGCTGTTTATAGAGTATCCAAGAAAAATCCCTTCATCACTTTTAGGATCCATTTTTCTTCTTTGCTCCCTATCAGCCAGAATATAACAATTACTTCCAAACACATGGAAGTACTTAACTGTTGGTTTTATACCCTTCCAGACTTCATAAATTGTGGACAAGGTTCCTTTCCTTAGAGTGACTCTATTATGAATGTAACAAGCTGTGTTCATAGCTTCAGCCCAGAAATACAATGGTAGCTTTTTAGCATGGATCATAGCTCTTGCTGATTCTTGAATAGTTCTATTCTTCCTCTCAACAATCCCATTCTGTTGAGGAGTGATTGGTGAAGAGTATTCATGATTGATTCCTTCTGAAGAACAGAAATCTAAGAATTTTTGGTTCTCAAACTCCTTTCCATGGTCACTTATTATTCTGACCACACAGCTGGCTTTTTCTCTTTGTATTCTTTAGCATAAATCTTTGAATACATCAAATACATCAGACTTTTCTTTGATGAAATTTATCCATGTATACCTTGAAAAGTCATCAACCACCACATAGGCATACCTCTTACCACCAAGGCTCTCAACCTGCATAGGCCCCATAAGATCCATATGCAATAATTCCAAAACTTTGGAAGTTGTCAGATGTTGGAGCTTTGGATGGGACATCTTGGTTTGCTTTCCTATTTGACATTCACCACATATTTTGCCATCATCAATCTTCAGTTTAGGAATACCTCTCACAGCTTCCATTGATATGATTTTCTTTATGCCTCTGAAATGAAGATGACCCAGTCTTTGGTGCCATATTTTCACTTCTTCTTCTTTGGCTAAAGAGCAAGTTGAAGTGAGACTGAAATCTTGAGGTTCCCACATGTAACAGTTGTCTTTAGATCTGGCTCCTCTCATGACAACCTTCTGTTCTTTATTAGACACTATGCATTCAGTTTTGGTAAAGTTTACACTGTAACCTTGATCACATAATTGACTTATGCTGATTAAGTTAGCAGTCAATCCTTTTACCAGCAGTACATCATCTAGTCTTGGTACATCTGGACAGTCCAAGGTCCCAACTCCCTTGATTTCACCTTTAGCTCCATCTCCAAATGTTACATATCTGGATGAATATGACTTTAAGTCTACTAGCAGATTCTTCAATCCAGTCATATGTCTTGAACATCCACTGTCAAAGTACCAGTCTTCTTTAGCTGATACTCTTAGGGATGTATGAGCTATATATACAACACCCTTCTTTGACCATTTGTATTGAGGTTTCTTTTGATACCTCTGCCCTGTGCAGTGTCCATTAGTAGAGCTCCAAGGTTGTTTGTTGAACTTGTTCTTGGGCATGTAGCTTTGATCAGCATGAGGACTAGCTTTAGGTACACATACTTTCTTGATGACCTCTATCTTCTGCATAGGAGGTTGCTGATACATCTGATTTGGATATCCATGCAACTTGTAGCAATGAGGTTTGATATGTCCAAACCTTCCACAATGATGACATCTCCATCTTTGATACTTCTTCTTCATTATGTTCTTTTCATGATGTTGATACATCTGTTGGAACATTATGTTTGACTTTGTGTTCTTTTCATGATGTTGAAGCATCTGTTGGGACATCTTGTTTGAAGTAGTTTTGCTGGTGCTAGCTTCAACCTTATGAAATTTGTTAAATCCCAATCCACTTCTATCCCCTGAATGCTTATTGTTGTTGAGAATAACATCCAATGTGCTTGAGCTACTGTTCAGCATTCTAACAGATTTGGACATATGCTCCAACTTGGAGTTGAGAAGTCTTACTTCACTTTTCAAGGTGTCAATGATCTCTAGATCACTTGTTTTTTCATCCTTTAGTGCCTCAATCTGCTTCTTTTGCTTTATACTCTCCATGCATATTTCAGTGCTCCTTTTAACCAGTTCTCTGTATGATTGCTCAAGCTCTTCAAAAGTAAGCTCCCCATCACTGGATTCACTTTTAGATTCACATAATCCAGCTAGAGCAGTGATATGCTTAGCTGATTCTTCTTCTGAATCACATCCTGAGTCTTCATCAGACCAGGTTACAGAGAGGCCTTTCTTTTGCCTTTTTAAATAGGTAGGACATTCATTTCTGATGTGTCCATATCCTTCACATCCATGGCATTTAATTCCTTTTTCTTGACTGGTCTTTTCATCATAATTTGACCTTCTATTAGCATCATAAGGTCTTTTGTTCTCAGAAGAGTTTGTGTATCTTCCACTTGGTCTGGACTTGTCTTCCATCTTTCTGAGAATCTTTTTGAATTGTCTTCCAAGCATAGCAATGTTTTCTGATAAATTTTCTTCAGGTTCTGATTCATTATTTTCTTCTTCTTTATCAGTGTTTGACACCAAGGCTATGCTTTTGTTCTTCTTTACAATTGTGTCATTCATTCCCATCCCAAATGTTTGAAGGGAACCAATGAGCTCTTCAACTTTCATTGTGCATATGTCTTGAGCTTCTTCTATTGCTGTGACCTTCATGTCAAATCTTTTTGGCAAAGATCTGAGAATCTTTCTTACAAGCTTTTCATCAGTCATCTTTTCTCCCAAAGCTCCAGAAGTATTGGCTATTTCTAAGATGTTCATGTAGAATTCATGAATTGTCTCATCTTCCTTCATTCTCAAGTTTTCAAACTTGGTGGTGAGAAGTTGAAGTCTTGACATCTTCACCTTTGATGTTCCTTCATGAGTTGTTTTGAGAGTGTCCCAAACATCTTTGGCCAGCTCACAGTGATGCACAAGTCTAAAGATGTTCCTATCAATGCCATTGAATAAAGCATTTAAGGCCTTGGAGTTGCCAAGTGCTGAATCTTCTTCCTCCTTACTCCATTCTTCTTCAGGTTTCAACATTTTTGCTCCATCTTTGGTGTCTTGGACAGGGTGCTCCCATCCATTGTTGACTGCTTTCCAGGCCCTATTGTCAAGTGATCTTAAGAATGCTACCATTCTTGGCTTCCAGTAGTCATAATTAGATCCATCAAATATAGGTGGTCTGTTTACAGATCCTACATCTCTGTCCATGTTTCCAGAATTTGTAGTCCCTAGATCTCACCCAGTTAAACAGGCAGGGTGCCAGCTATGATGCCAATTGAAATTCTGTGATCAGGTACGTGATGTCGAATGAGATGTTTAAACACTTGACAACTTGACCAAAACTTAAAGTGTAGGAAAATTAAACAACACAGGAAATTGTTAACCCAGTTCAGTGTATAACCACACTTACATCTAGGGGCTACCAAGCCAGGAAGGAAATTCAATATAAGTAATATTAATTCTAGACTTAAACCACTCAGTTTAATCTTTCACTTAATATCTACCCAATGCAATTTCTACCTAAGACACAACTTAGATATGAGTACCAACTCACTCCCCCTCAATCACACAGTGATGTGTTTACAAGTTTAATAAAATTGAAGTCATACTTCAAACAAAACAGCTTGATCTTACTTCACAGTTTCAATCAAGACACAAATACGCTTTTGCTTAAAAGCTCATAAAGTGGTACACATAAAACAACCTGCTATTAAAAGCATAAACACCCTATTTAGTCTTCTTAATTTTGTGCTCTATTATGAGAGTTTCTGTTGCTTAAATAGGTGTTTGGATTTTGGGTTTTCTGTAGGTTTATCCAATCCTGATACGCATGCTGCCATCACCTTGAATTAGGGTTTGTTACTTCCTAGATTCTAGGTGATTCAGTTCTTCTGATTATGCTGAAGTCACATAACAAATCTCCCTACAGATGCGCCTTCTTCTGTTTTATCCAACCATAATTAATTCCAGATAACTTCCCTGAATTTACTCAGTTCTGTTAATCATTAACTAATTCTGGTAGCAGGTTTGAGATGTCACAACATCTGGTGTGACATCCTGAAAAACTGAACTTACTTCATTTACTGATACAATGTCACAACATCTGATGTGACATCCTGTAAACTGAACTTACTTCATTAACTGATACAATGTCACAACATCTGGTGTGACATCCTGGATTCAGTTCATTTACTTATACTTTGTTTGATAATGTCACAACATCTGATGTGACATCCTGAACTAAATTCATAACTTCTTGTTGGTCAAAAATTCTGCCAATTCTAAACATCTACAATAACCTTCTCCTCTTGTCTCAATGACCTGGCTAGTTCTTCAGGTAGCTCATGATATTCTTCAACCCCTTCATCGGCTTGATTAATCGGATTGTCAAACTCATACGAAGTCATTGCAGTGTTGTTGCCGGTGCAGTCTGGAGGGTATTCTCTGCAAGGGTTTAGATTTGTTCATTTTAGTGATCAGTTTTATCTTGTTTAGAAAAAGTGAAAATGAAGTTATTATTTTGAAAAACATTGCCATTTTATTTTTGTACAAAAAATGAAAAATGAAAAACAGTGAGCGGAAAAGTAAAGACTCATTTGCAAAAGATGTCATGATATTCATTAATTGATCATTTGCACAAAATACAAGATGACCCGATTACAAAATGAGCCCTGACATCTTGGGCAAGATGCGGGACTTGATGCATGTTTTAAAGACAGGAAATAATAATTACTCTGCAGGAGTAACTCTTATAATTTCCTGGGAAGACCAGTTTGAGACATGGTTCCCCGGGATCCTTGGAAGTATCCATCTTTCCAGGTTGCGCTCGTCTTCTGACTCATCTTCCAAACTGTTCACAGCATCCGGGGTGAGCATTCCCCCGCTGACAAACTTGGGCTCCGTTGCAGCCTCTGGTTGATCTTGTCGAGTTGGTCTGTAACCCAACCCAAATCGGTCTTCTTTCTTTTCAACTGGAAGTAGCTTGCCCCAGCCTTGAGCGGTACCCTCCTCAACAACCTTCCGGGCCTGTTGATATGATGTGATGGAAGTCCCAGACACAACAGATGCTTCATTGATATTAAGGGCTCCAAACCCTTGACTCATGGTCTCATGGATCTCCCCATCCATTTCAATGTACTTGAAAGTAGCCAGTTGGCTAACAAAGATATCCTCTTCCCCACAAATGGTAATAACTTGGCCCTCCCACTCGAATTTTAACTTCTGGTGAAGGGTTGACGTCACGGCGCCAGCGGCGTGTATCCATGGTCTACCCAATAGACAGCTGTAGGCAGGCTGTATATCCATCACAAAGAAGGTCGTTTTGAAAACCTATGGGCCAATCATTATTGGCAACTCTATCTCTCCCAGAACTGATCTTTTAGAACCGTCAAAGGCTCTCACTACCAAGTTGCTTGGGCGTAGTGCCAATCCATCATGTTCCAGCTTCACATGGGCTTTCTTGGGTAGGACATTGAGTGATGACCCTGTGTCCACCAACACGTGAGAAAGAACTGCACCCTTACACTCCAAGGTAATGTGCAAAGCCTTGTTGTGATTGTGACCTTCCGTTGTCAGATCAGCGTTGGTAAATCCTAGTCCATGACTAGCGTTGACATTTCCAACCACAGCCTCTAACTGATTGACAGTAATCTCCTCCGGCACATAAGTTGCGTGCAGGACTTTTAATAATGCGTTCCGATGAGCCTCGGAGCACATTAGCAATGATAGTATGGAAATTTTGGAAGGTGTTTGGTGAAGCTGGTCCACCACCTTATAATCACTCTTTTTGATTATCCGCATGAATTCATCAACCTCTTGATCAAAAGAAGTCTTCAAAGTTTCTTTAGCAACTGGTTCTTCTTGCACCATGTTCTTCCCTTTTGCCTTAGCAGCAGCTTCTGCTTCAGCGATGGGTCTTGGTATTTGCGAGGCAAAGAGACGTCCGCTTCTAGTGAAGCCTCCGCCTCCCCCCACATTGTCTATCTAAGGTGAAGAAGCTGATGACTCTAAAGTGATTTTTTTTTCCTCGCAGTACAGATCTGAGCCATAATGCCAAGGGATGGCATTATTGCTTTCGTAAGGAACTGGCCCAGGCACTGTGATAGTGGCCGGACTAATAGCAGCTACAGAGGGGACCACAATGGTGTGTGGATCATAATATATGGTAACTGGAGCTCTGACAGGAGTAGCATTTTGTTGTGAATTGTTGGAAGGAACATTTGCGGGATCGTAGTATTTCGTAACCGTTGAGACGCTTTCATTAACTGTTGCGGATGTTGTAGACGGTACTGTTGACTAGACGGGTGTTGAAGTTGTAGCAGGAACTGTGACTGAATCTGTATTCGTTGAAGTGATTGACTGAATATTTGTTGGAGTTGTAGCAGAATCTGTTGGAACAATGGTTGCTGACGTTGTAGGAGTATCTGTGATTGTTGATGAAGGAATTGTTGGAGTTATAGTCGTTGTTGTCGTAATATGAAGAATTCCATCTCTAATGAGGCCATCTATGTCGTTTCTCGGTCTCTCACATCCATTAACGACAATGTTGCAATATCCACAGCCGACCTCACATCCGGGGAACACTTGGCATTCTAGCAACTGAGCTTTGATTTCAACCAAAGGTGTTCGGATATGTGCAACACTGCTAATTAATGTGGATGGTTTGCCCTCCTCAATAGCATTGATCCTAGGCCCGTTGTGACTAGGCATTGGATTTCTTGTGACGTTTGGAGGAGGCGCAAAGTTGAGCGCTTTTGAATCCACCAAATCCTGGACTTTCATCTGTAGGGCCCTGCACTTTTCAGTATTATGCCCCGGTGCGTTTGAGTGGAATGCACACCTGGCATTGGCATCATAGTTCTTGGGCAGATTAAGAGGATCTGGAGGTGCCAACGTCCTTAACTCGACTAGGTTGAGCTTTAGGAGTTGTGGCAAGAGTGCAGCATACGGCATTGGGATTGGGTCAATTACCCTGTTTGCTTGTGATGGCCTTTGTTGGAAGGGATGCTGTTGTTGGTTGCTATTGCTGTTGTTGTACGACCTTTGTTGCGGATAATGAGATTGTTATTGATACTGAGGTTGTTGTTGTTGAGGATATGATGATTGTTGTGGCATTGGAGCTGGGATGGTAACAGCTGCTATGGACCTGTGAACATATTGAGGCCTGCCCCTGCTTGCATGAATGGAATTTGTTTCACCTGCCCTCGGGGTCCCACAAAAGGTTTTCTGGGATTTTTGGAGGAACTTGCACCACTGTCGGAGATTTTGCCCATCTTCAAGAGACTTTCAATTCTCTCACCAACTATGACCACATCAGCAAAACTGGTAAAGAAGAAAGCAGCCAGTCTATCAATATAAGTCCCTTGCAATGTGTTCATGAACATGTCAGCCATTTCCCTCTCTAACATGGGTGATTGGACAGCAGCAGCAAGCTGTCTCCATCTTTGAGCATAATCCCGGAAGCTCTCTCTAGAAGACTGAGACATGCCCATTAGAAGAGTTCTATTGGGAGCCATGTCCAGGTTGTACTGATATTGACGGATGAAAGCCTCGGCTAAATCCTTCCAACATCTTATGGTGGCTCTAGACAAATGTGAATACCATTCTCTCGAAGCTCCAGTCAGACTGTCCTCAAAGTAGAACATCCATAACTTTTCATCCATGGAATAAACCTTGAGCCTTCCCAAGAAACACTGCAGATGAGTGCGAGGACATGAGGTACCATTGTACTTTTCAAAGCATGGGGGTTTGAATTTGTGGGGAATTCTCACCCCATATAATAGTCCCATATCCATCACATCAAAGCCCAAAGAATTCTGAGATTCCAAAGATCTTAACTTTTCAGCAATCTCGTCTAATCTTCTGTCATATACCTCATCTCCAGCCCCTATAACAGTAAACTGTTCTTCCTGGGGATCCTCCTGCAGGATTCTGCCCCCAGCAGTATTACCTTGACCATTCCTCGGGATGTTAACTTCTGGATTTAGGTGAGGTCCATACTCCGATGGGTCAATACGAGGCTGACCCCGTTCATTGTTGCTAGTTCCTCCTGTTCCCAGATGAGGCTCCTCAGGAGTTTGTCTTTCCACCAGCTCTCTTAACCTTTCTTGACTCTGGGCCAAGCCAGTCATCACTGCCATGAACTGAGACATCTGATTTCTCATCTCCACTCTCTCATTGGCCATCTGATTTCTGACCTCAGTCAGATCCTGCTGTACTTGTTCCATTTGAATGCCGGGAAGGTTGTTACGAGTCGGGTACCGATGTGTGCGGTTGACAGGGAACACTCGGCGACGAGCAATGTTTCCTGAGATCACAACAAAGTTAGAAACAATAATAACAATAAAACCTACAAAACAAAAACAAAGTTAGTATGCAATGCAGTATGCTTATTTGTTTTCCAAGGTATCCGGTTTGGTTCTTGGTTTTGACCTTTCCAGACCTCGAGGAAGATACTTGATGTTGTTGAGAGAAAGCCCATCAAAATAAAACAAACTAAAATATATTACAAATGATGAACAATACATAGTTTGTTTTACAATACATGCCCATGGAGGGTCAAAATACAACAAAAGAGGAAAAGTACATCAAATGGAAACAAACAACAAGCAAAGAATCAGACATCCAGTCCAAACTCATCTTCTCTGACCTCCTTCAGGAGTGCCTCAGTCACTGGACCTGCTGGGTGCTCTGTAATGGTCCTAATGAGGAGGTTCCTGGTAGCAATGGCAGTAGTCAGCTTCTTATGCCTGTCCTGGTCCTTTGATCTCTTCAATCCTGCTCTGAGCTTCAACTCTGATATCTCTTTCTGTGCAGCCAACAGAGCTTCCTGCTGCTTCTTCTCATTGGCCTCTAACTGTTCAATCTTGGCTTGAGTTTTCTGCTCTTCTTGTACACGGGCCTCGGTGATCCTGACCCACCTAGCCTGACTCTCTTGCAGATAATGCTCAGCCCTAGCTTTCTGAATCTTGGCCTCCTTACAGGCATTCTTCAATATCTGTTCCCCAGCCCTTGCTTTCCTTATGTAGTCTTCTGTCTTCTCAATTTTGGCAAGATGCTCAACCCTGAGCTTCTCCAATCTCTCAATGTCCAGACGACCATCACTCATTTCCCAATGAGTCTTCTTCAAGGCTTGAGATAACTGATCATTCCTTTCCTTCAACTTTTCAAATTCCTCCAGCCTAACTGTTGCTGCAGGCTGTACTGTGGATGGCCCAGGTATGTCTTCCAAGGTGAAAGGCATTCTGGTAATCTGAGCTCTAGTACGGGACCAGTCATAGTACTGAGGTGAAGCAACATTGTTACATCTTCCAAGAATAGCTACCCCTTTTGTCTGGATGTTCTCCCAAGCCCAGGATGCTTGTCTGACAACAACTGAATTAGGATGTACTTCACAATATAGGGTCTCGGCTAAATCTTGTCCTCTGGGAGGGTGAACCAAGGCATAACCCAGTTGTCTGTTAAACAGTAAAGGATTGTAGTTGATGCAACCCTTCACTCCTATCAGAGGCACATTTGGGTATTGTCCACAACTGGTGATAATTTCCTTGCCCTTGGTGCTCTGGGTGCACCATCTGATATCATCTGAAGTCAAGGCAATGAACCTCTTGGCCCAATTCTTCTGCTGGTGGGGGTTCAAGAAAGCATCTGATTTAGGCAGGTTCCTGAGCAGCCAGGTGTAAAACAAAGGAGCACAACATCTTACCAACTTCCCCCTTTGTTTCGCATTCCTCTGATGAATGGAGTAGTAAAAATCTCCTAGCAATGTGGGTACTGGGTTCTTCACAAGAAACAGATGGATGGAATTCTTGCTGACAAATTTTGGTTCATCTGCAAACAGTATAACCCCATATATGCTGAGGGATAACAGTGCACAAACTGCCTTCCACTCTCCCAGTGAAGCCTTCAGGATGGCCTGAGAAATAAAGAAGTCCAAATGCAAACCAGGAATCCCAGCTTTTGTTGTCATACTTTGCTCAATAAGGGCAGGCTCCAAGTACAGTGCCCTTGCTATCTTTTCACTTCCAGGAGTAGTCATCTCTGGGTTGAAGGGGATTCCACCTCTGATAGGTACTCCAATCAATAAAGAAAACTCTTCCAGCAGAGGCCCTAACTAAAAGTCTGGAAAGGTGAAACATCTCAGTGGTGGGTCATAAAACTGCAAGCATGTGTGGATCATGCTCCTCTGAGAAGGGTCAAGGTCCATAACCATGTCCAGGATACCTCCATAGTGCTCTCTAAACAGTGGGATATGGTCAGGTGTGATAAGTGACTGGACCTGCCTGATACCAGTCAATACAGGCTCAAAGAAGTGATAGGATATGTTGCTCTTCCTGGGAGTAGTCATGATTGCTGCTGAAGAAGCTGAAGATAAGTGCTGATGAAGATCACAAACTGAGATGCTGAAGGTGGACCACTGACAGACTAGTGCTGGTGAGGATGGAGACAACTGAAGCAGATAACTGATGAAGGTAGCTGAAGCAGAGGTTTATGCAGAAGAAAGGGTCAAAACCAAAACCAAGATACAATGAAGTGGATACCCTGAAAAGCAAATAAACAAATGTCAAATGATGCAATGATGATATATGAAAATGATATGTAAGGGTTTGTGATCAAGCCGGATCTGACTATCTTTCTTGATATAAGGCCCATGTATGTTCAAAAGTCCAGATGAAGGCTCAGAAATCCAGTAACCAGGGTGGGGGACTCAAATAAAGAGTCACATGTCCAGGTTTAATCACAAGAATTGTCCAAAATTAGGTACTCTTAAACAAGATAGCAACAAGGTATGTTGTGGCCAAGGGTTCCTGCAAACCTGTAAACAACCCAACCCCCATCACATGTAATGTTCTAGAACAAGGATCCTCAGACTTGGATCAGTTATGAGAAGTGTAAACACTTCTAACCCGGAGGTACAATGTTTACAATAACCATAAAAGATCCTCCTCTAATTCACCTCAGCTTCTGAAGGTCATAATAAAGGTCATTCAGACTTAGCAGGCTTCCCAGATAGCCCTAGCACTACAGGAAATCTGCAGCACAGAGTTCTCAAGAAGAAACCCACATCTGAACCGTGTTTCATATTCCCGCACCAGACCGAAATGGAATGGGAAAGAACATGAACCACTCTAGCCTAGGTGTCACTCAGGTCCCAGGTATAGGACCTTAATCTCTCAATGGAACCCCACCCACCAAAGAAAACCAGATCCAGCAATGACAGTATGATGCATATAAAACTGAAAAGAAAGCAATAAGTAAAGTTGTACATAAAGCAATAAATAAAGCAAAATAAATAAACACACATAGCACATAACACCCCAGTAAACACAAATCAAACAAGCGCTAGGAGGAATCCACAAAAAGAACCAGAAGCCCTGGTTGCAATATAAGGGTCCCCAGCAGAGTCGCCAAGCTGTCGCTCCCACCTGATGACACCAGGTCAAGAGGGGTACAGATGCGAACGGTCGGCGACGGAAAAGAATGAAAAAGAGTCGCCAGTTAGGCATTTTTATCCCGAAGGAAAGGTAATGCTGCATAAACCTAAGAAAAGATGGATAAGAAGGTTGCGAACCAGAGAAACTGAGAAAGGGGGTTGGTTACAACCTGGGAAGGTATTAGCACCCAGATTGTCCGTCATACTCGACGGGATCCACGCTTGAAAGTTTGTGCTTGAAGGGGTAGTGTCAGTGCTATTTTGTGTGCAAAAGCTGGAAAAGAATGCAAGTGTCAGTGTAAAAGAAAATGTGAAGTGAAACAAGAGAGTATCAGTGTAAAGAAAGGATGTGAAGCTCAAGACTATGAGGCTTAAAGAATAATGCTGGAAGAAGGGGGAATATACAGAGACTTTTGTTCGATAACCGTTAAGTTATGCCTACGTATCCTCTCGTGCAATGAGGAAGTCAGAACACCATAGTTCGACTCAAAGAGACTGAAAGATAAATTGACTGATGAACTGCTTACTTGTCTATGCTCAAGTGTATAACCTGTCTGGCTCAGGTGCAAACTGTCATGCATTAGACGGAAGAAGCAAGTTCTCGTTTGTGAGTGAATAAGGTGAGAAAAGAATCCCGGAGGAGACGATTATTGTTTGTTTTTGTGTTTTCAGTTTTGTTGTTAATTTTGATATTTGTCATAAGTTAATGAGCTTAAGCCTAAACCAAGGGTTAGTAAACTCATCACATCCTCCCTCTGATTAGGGGTAATGAGAACACCTTAATTATGAAGTAAACACCTCACACTTAATTTCCATGATGTAGGATTAAGATCATTAACCTACTTGCATTTATTTAGATGTTTTTGGTATTTTGTTTAGTGTTAAGTAATGAGTTTAAGCCATAATCAGGGATTTAATGGACTCATTACACCATCCTAATAGAAGGATAATAGATGAGAACATTTAAGCTGGGGAAGGCTCCTCAACTTAATCCATGATTAGGGATTAACCTCATGACAAAACAAAGCCTTTATTAAATGGATTTTAGTCAATGGTAAGATTAAGAAATGGATTTTTATGGTTTGTAAGACAACTTGAGGGGGACTTGTCCATTAACACTAGGGTTAGTCCTTCTTAACTAATTAAGGAAGAATTAGAACCCTAATGCAAGGCCCAAGTTACAAGCTTGATGTCTTAGTGATTATTAGATGGATTGATTAAAGGGTTTAAACACATTGAGGGTTTAACACTTAGGATTAAAGTTATACACTCCATCCTAAGATAAGGATTCAGGCATAACCTTAATCACAAAGCCTTAAAACCTTTAAGGTTTAGTCCCTGATTATGAGATGAGAAGAGATGACACAAAAGATGACACAAAGTTAAAACTAATGGGGGGACTAATCAAACCCTATTTGTGATCATGCTTGGGTGTTCCTAGGGTTTATGAAGCTTGCAAGAAGATCTTCAAGAGAGCCACCAAGGAAGGAACAGGATGGAAGGAAAAGAAGCAGCAAGAAGCAAGACAACTTACTTCACTTAAAAAGATAAGTTGCATGAAGAAATAAAGAGGAGAAGGAGAATGAATGAGCAATCTCACTCTAATTCACAAGTAAAAATGAAGCAATGGATGCATAAAAGAGATGAGAAGAGATTATGAGAAGTGAAGGAAAATTCACTTCTCAAACACTTACCACCTGAAAAGTTAGCAACAAGAAATGAAATGAAATGAAAATGAGATGAAATACAAAGATGAAAGCCAAAGTCATAAGCATATCCATGATGTAAATGATGCTATGAGATGGTATGAAAGCATGTCAAGAGATGAGGATGATCATACAAGTAATGAAGATGCAAATGAGACATGAAAGGAAGCATAAAAGTTCATGAATGCATATGACATCAAATGAGAACAAAAGCATGGCAAAGGGATGATGCAATGATCAAACATGATTTAAATATGTCCTAAGATGTCTTATATGTCATGTGGATGCACAAAATGCCATGGAAAGTTCATGCATGCTAGCATATGAAGGATGAATGCAAATGAAGAGAAAAAATAGGGTTTACATACAATATGCAATGCAAAATACAAAATCAGAAGCAAATGACATGATAAAAAATTGAAAATGAAATCAAAGGTACCCTAAACCCATATGACATCACACCCCAAAGGAGGAGACCTAACTCTTAACCCTAAGGAAGTTATGATTTTCCTAAGTTATCTAGGGTTTTAAGGGACCTCACAAGGAAAAATGCAAAACAAATCAAAAATGAAAGATAAATTCATGCCAATTTTATCCTAGAAACTACATGATATGTGGGATGACAATGCAAAAAGAATCACTATCAAACCCTTAATGGTTAGGCAGAAAAGATTTTTCTAAGTTAGGGTCAAAAATATTGATTTTTAAGAACCCTAAATCCAAAGAAAATGTCAAAATGGATCAAGAACCAAAAAGAAATTTGTATGAATGGTTTGATAATGTCTCTAAATGTATCAAGATGCAAGGTGATTTTTTTGGTGAGTTTTAGAAACTTAAATGGTATTTTAATTAATTAATTTCCATTAATTAATTAAAATAAACATTTAAATATTTTAAAAATACAAATTTTATGCAAAAAATAAAATAAAAATTATTTTCATAACGAGAAAAATATTTAAAGTCATGATGCAAAAAATGAAAATTTTTGAATGCATTTTGCTATTTTAAAATAAATATGCAAAACAAATGGTAAAAAATGAATTAAAAACTGAATTAAATAAAAGTAGGATGATCTGATGGTTCACATTTGAACTGAGGGGATTTGGTTTGACCAGCCCGCAAATGAATGGACAGGATTCACTCTGGGCTAATTTTAATTAATTAACTTAATTAAATGAATTAGGGTTTTAATGATAACATCTCGGCCACTCAAACACGCGGGGAACAAAGATCCTACGGCCATTATTTAAACTTAACCCTAAACCCTAAGTAAACATTAATTACTTTCAGGCGGTCGGAGAAGACCTCCGGTCATCTTCTCCGGCCAGCTCTCCATTCTATCTCTCTCAATAGGCAATGAAACAACACCAAACTCTCCAGAAACACTCCTCTAACCACTCTAAACAAGATTCAACCCACAAAAACCATTTATTTTCACTCAAGATCAAGAATCAAAGCTAAACGGAAAATACGCAGAAAATTTCAGAGGTTCAATACATGCTTAATACTTGATCATTTTCAAAACTAAACATATCAAGATCATCAATGAATCATGGAGAATCAATTAGAAACTTAAAAACGCATTTTTGGAAAATTTGTTCTTGAGGTTACCTGAAGCGAAGCTTTCTCGATTTGAAGCTTCTGGTCACTTCTCTTGTGCAAAATGACTCCCCTTGATCTCCTGATGAAGCTGCAATGCTTGGAAGAAGCTTTCCATGGCTGAAATGATAGCTTGAACTCTTGCTGGTCAGAAATCGTATTTTGGTTGTGGGGTGTTTTTGGTTGTTTTAATGGTTGCTTTGTGGTCAGTGAGTGATTTTGAGATCAATGGTGAAATTGGTTTGAAGATTTAATGAGTGAGCTGAGAGATTCGAAGGGTTTCGTAAGTTGGAAAGTTTTTGTGGAATGCTGAGTTCTTGGAGGTTTCAGCTTGTGTGTCTTATGAAAATGAACCATTGGAGCATGCTTGTAAGGTCTGGATTGGGCAGAGAGTGGGTGGTGGACTGTTGTGATTGGTATGGGTGTTTTTGCCAAAAATTCAAAAGTGTTGTACTTGAGGTATGGGCAATGGTGTAGTTGGCTCATTGGCTTGTCCATGCGCAGCATGGATTAAGGATGTCCATAGAATCAGTCTTGAGGCAATGCAGCAAGTGGATGGAAGTTTATGTGGTGCTTTGCAAATTCATGAAGCTTTGGCCTTTTTGTAATTTCTTGATGTTCAAGGCATGGAATGATGCAATTCTTTGGGCAATTCTGAGTTTTAGGTCATGTGTGATGTTTGTGTAATGGTTAGAAGTCACTTTGAGGCTACAAATTGGCTTGGTATGAGTTTTTACAAGTTTCCCTCTTTGGTACATAAGTGAAATTTTGTGATTTTTCCCAACTTTGCAAGGCCATAACTTGAGTTCTATGATGAATTAGATCAAGTTCTTGTACTTTTTGAAAAGGGGATGATCCAATCTACAACTTTCATGACCAAGAATTTTTCATTTGAAGCATTTTTGAATCAAAAAGAGGAGTTTGAAAAACTTTCCCAAAATAGAAGTTTGCATTACAAGCCACTTTCCCAAAATGGAAACTTTGCAAATGGCTTGAAATTCTTCAATTTTGTGAACTTCTAACCTCTTCTAAGATCAAATAAAGATCATATACACCCAAAATGATGGAGAAGACCCTTTGGTTGGGTGATTGGGGGCCTCAGATGCCCTGATTTTGCACTGACTTGTTCAAGAAGTCATCTATTGATCAGATGCCTTCCCCCATTGAATTTCTTCATGAAAATTGGTATGTATGATCCTTATAACATATAGAGACCAATAGAAACAAGAATGACCCAAAAATTTGGAGTTATGGCCTCTGAAACCAAAACCCTAATTTTAGATCATCTGAGCAGTTAAGTTTGGCTCTGCTTCCATACCTTCCTCAGTTCTTATGATTCTTTGACTTCCTTGATCTTGGGAGGATATAATATGATGCTTGAACATATATGGACCCTCTTGAGATGATTGGAGACCTTTGGGAGTGGCTCAGATGGCTCAGGGATTGCTCAGATCACAAACCCTAGATGCAGATGACTTGAACCAATGCAGTGAAGCAAAAATGCAATATGAAATGATATGATTGAACTTATGCAAATGAAAAGAATCACAAGCCATGGTGAAATGAGTGAGGGAAAATTTGGGGTGTTTACACCCATACCTCAAGTACACAATGTTGACTTTTTTGCAAATCACCCCATACCAATCACACTATGCCACACCAACTCCTTTGACCAATCACTGCTGCATATACTAACATTATGGAACACATTTCACATAACACATAAGCCTGAAACTATCCATAGCTCAGATTTCACAAAATCCCTCTTAAACTTCATTTCTTCGAATCTCTGAACTCAGCCAACAAAAATAAAAAATTCTTTCACCAATCATCTCCACATAACCCTAGGATCATTTCCCACCCCTCACATTGGCCTGAAACCACCTCAAACAAAAACAAGATTTCAACTTCCCCTGAACTGAAACGTTCAAAACAGTCTATACAAACTTGTTTCAAGCTTACAAGAAGCATCAAGGGGTTCATCGGAGTGGAAAAGCACCAAGGAAGTGGCCAGAAAGCTCCAGATAGCAAAGCTTCATCTCAAGTATACCTCAAGAACAAATTTTCCAGAACTTTGATTTCTTGTGATAGAATGATTCTATGTGTTGCACTTATCATCTTGATATGTTTAAAATTGAAAATGGTTGAGAAATAAGCATTTCATGATCTCTGAAAGTTTTTTGACCTAAAACTAATTTGCTTCGATTCAGCTTTGATACGTGAAATAAATGTGTTTTGGCTGATGATTCTTGTTGTATGATGTTTGGGGTTTGATTCTGGGCAGAGAGATTGAGTTTTAGAGGCTTAGGGAGAGAGATAGCGTTTTGGCTCACCGGAGAAGATGATCGGAGCACTGTTCCGGTCATCTGAGAGTAATTAGGGTTAATGACGTGTTTAGGGCTAAGTTTGAATGTGGACCCTTGGATGAGTTTGCACGCGCGTGTTTGGACGGATGAGATTAGGTCATTAAGTTTTAATCAGGATTAATTAATTTAATTAATTGGAATTAGCCAGGAAAGAATCCCAGCCATTGAATCACGCGCCAGTCAACCCTTTCCCCCTGACTTTGAATCCTGACCCTCAGATTGACATACTTTCCCTTTATTTTATTTTTATTTCATTTTCTTTGTATTTTATTTCATATATTTATTAAAAATAGAAAAAATGATTTAAAAATTCTGGAAATTTTTGTCAAGACTTTTATGAATTTTCCGAAACCAAATTTTTTTTTTGCATTAAAAACATATTTTTAAATCATTTAAATGTTTTATTTAATTAATTAATTGATTTTAATTAATTAAAAATACATTTAAGTATTTAAAAATCAGAGAGCATTCTTAGACATTTAGAAGCATTTACAAACTCACCATACAAATTTCTTTTTGGTTTTAATCACAATTTGAGATTTTTCATTGAATTAGGGTTCCTAAAATGACCTATTTTCTAACCCTAACTTCAAAAATTCATAACTTTTAAACCAAGTTGAGTTTGTGAATGGTTATTTTTGCATTGTCCTATGCATGTCTTCTAGCATCCAAAAACATTTTTGTTTCATTTTTATCTTGCATTTTCAAATTATTTGGCATTTTACATTGAAGATCACCCAAAAAACCTAGGTAACTTAGAAAATTCATAACTCCTTCTAGGTTTAGCTTCTGACCTCCCCCTTTGGATGGTAACCTAGTATAGGTTTAGGGTTCCTTTGAGTGCATTTTCAATTTTTTTATCTTGTACATTGCATCTGTTTTCGTCATATGCATCTCATACATTCATAAAACCCTAATTTCTCATGTTCATATGCATTCATCTTTGCATAAACACCAGTACATGAACTTGCCATGACATCTCAAGCATGTGTATGTCATCTTAGACATCTTAGGACATGTTAGAACATTGCTTGATCATTTATTCATTCATTTGGTATGCTTCGCATTCATAACATTTCATGAACATCCATGTGTTTCCATGCTTCTAACTTGCTTCCTTTGCATCCCATCTCTCATATAAGCATACATATGCATCATGTGTGACTTTGCAGCACCTCATGACTCATTTTCCTTGCATATGTACTTCTGACTTTGATCATGGCACCTTTGTTTGATGAATTTGCATTTCATTTCTTTCTTTACATGCTCAACTAACATTTCAGGGGCTTATGGTAAGTTGTTTAAGGTGTGGGTGTGCATCCATATCTAACTTCTCTTTCTCATTTATTTTTGTACCTTATACTTGTGTTTGAAGTGAATTCCATTCACTTGTGCCCTTTCCCTTCTTTTCTTTCTCTTGGGATTACTTATCTTCTTAAATGAAGTAAGTAACCCTCCTTTCTTCCCTTTCTCTTTTCATCTGCTTCTTCCTTGGTGGCCATCTTGAAGACTTCTCTTGAGCCTCACAAACCATAGGATAACCAAGTGTCGCTCCCGATAGATGGGACTGGCCTAAATAAAGGTACAGACGCGAACGGTCGGAGAGAGGGACAATGAGAACACACAGCAGTGAACTCACTGGAGATGAATAGAGTCGCCAGCTAGGCATTTTTATCCCGGAGGAAAGGCAATGCTGCATAGACCTAGAAAGACATGGATAAGACAGTTGCGAACCAGAGAGACTGAGAAAGGGGGTTGGTTACAACCTGGGAAGGTATTAGCACCCAGATTGTCCGCCGTACTCGACGGGATCCACGCTTGAAAGATTTGTGTTTTAAAGGGGTAGTGTCAGTGCAATTTGTGTGTAAAAGAGATGGAAAACAAAATGTACAGGTGTCAGTGTAAAGAAAGTGAAGTGTATAAATGTACAGTGTCAGTGTAAGAACAGGAGTAAGATGCTCAAGATCATGAGGCTAAAGAATAAAGCTGGGAGGAGAGGGGATATACAGAGACTTTTGTTCGATAACTGTTAAGTTATGCCTACGTATCCTCTCGTGCAATGAGGAAGTCAGAACACCGTAGTTCGACCCAAAGAGACTGAAAGATGAATTGACTTGATGAACTACTTACTTGTCTATGCTCAAGTGTATGACCTGTCTGGCTCAGGTGCAAACTGTCTTGCATTAGACGGAAGAAGCGAGTTCTCGTTTGTGAGTGAAGATGATGAGAAAAGAATCCCGAAGGAGACGATTATTGTTTGTTTTTGAGTTTTCAGTCTTTTATTGCTTTTGAAAGTTTGTCATAAGTTAATGAGCTTAAGCCTAAACCAAGGGATTTGGTAAACTCATCACATCTTCCCTCTGATTAGGGGTAATGAGAATACCTTAAGTGTGAAGTCAGCTTCTCACACTTAATCACCTTTGATGCAGGATTAAGATCATTAACCTACTTGTGATTATTTAGATGTTTTTGGTGTTTTTGTTTAGTGTTGAGTAATGAGATTAAGCCATAATCAAGGATTAAATAGACCCATTACACCATCCTAATAGAAGGATAATAGATGAGAATGTTTAAGCTGAGGAAAGCTCCTCAACTTAATCCATGATTAGGGATTAAACCCATGACAAAACAAGCCTTTGATTAAGTGGATTTTATTTAATGATAAGATGATGAAGTGAGTTTTATGATTTGTAAGACAACTTGAGGGGGACTTGTCCATTAACACTAGGGTTAGTCCTTCTTAACCAATTAAGGAAGAATTAGAACCCTAATGCAAGGCCCAAGTTACAAGCTTGATGTCTTGATGATTATTAAGTGAATTGATTAAAGGATTTAAACACATTAAGGGTTTAACACTTAGGATTAAAGTTATACACTCCATCCTAATAGAAGGATGCAGGCATAAGCTTAATCACAAAGCCTTAAAGCCTTTAGGGTTTAGTCCCTGATTATGAGATGAGGAGAGAAGACTCAAGGAGACACAAAGGCAAAACTAAGAGGGGAGACTAATCAAAACCCTAATCATTGTCATGCTTGGTTGTTCCTAAGGTTTGTGAGGTTTACAAGAGAAGTCTTCAATGGAACCACCAGGAAACAAATGAAAGGATCAGGAGAAGCAAAGTAACTTGCTTCATTTAAGAAGACAAGTCACTAGAAGAAAGAAAGTGAGAAGAAGAAGAATGAGCAAGCTCAAACCCAAACACATACAAAAATGCAGCAAGGATGCATAAAAGAGATGAAGATAAGTTATGAGAAGTGAAGGCAAATTCACTTCTCAAAGTCACTTACCACCTGAAAAGTTAGAAAAGAAAATGCAATGCAATGCAAAATGAGATGAAATGGTATGATGAAAAACCAAACCAGAAGCACATACATGATGTTAATGATGTTATGAGATGCTACAAACATGAAACAACACATGGGGATGATCATGCAAACTTATGGATGCAAATGAAGCAAGTTAAGACACATGAGCATACATGAAAAGTTATGAGATGCATATGGCATACAACATGGCAAATGAAAGATGCAATGATCAAACATGCTTTCAATATGTCTTATGATGTTAAATGAATCACATGAATGCATAAAGTGTCATGGCAAGTCAAGGTATGAATGCAAATGCAAGATGGATGCATATGAAAGCCCAAATTAGGGTTTATGAACAATACAACAAACAAAAACCAAAATCAGAAGCAAACAACATTACAAAAAATTGAAAATGCACTCAAAGGATCCCTAAACCTATACTAACTCACTGCCCAAAGGAGAGGTCTCAACTCTTAACCTAATTCAAGATATGATTTTTCTAAGTTTTCTAGGGTTTTAGGGTTCCTTAACAAGAAAATTACCAAACAAATTGAAAATGAAAGATCAAATCATGGCCATTTAATCTCACAAACTACATGCTAAACACAATGCAATGCAAAAAGAATCAAGGTCCAACTCTTTAGGGTTAGGCAGAAATGATTTTTGGAAGTTTGGATCAAAATAATGCATAAAAATGATTTTAATTCCATGAAAAATTCTCAAAATGCATCAAGCTCAAAAAATAAATTTGGTTTGAGGGTTGAACAATGTTTCTAAATGTTTTTAAATGCTTCATGAATTTTTTGGTGATTTTTAAATACCTAAAAGCATTTTTAATTAATCAACTCTCATTAATTAATTAAAAAGAAACTTTTAAATATTTAAAAATACTTTTTTAATGCAAAAAATGAAAATAAAAATATTTTTGTGTTTTAAAAATCAATGAAACTCTTGAAAAAAAATTTCATAATTTTTAAATGGTTTTTACTATTTAAAATAAATTGTACAAATTAAATGAGAAAAATTGAAATAAAAATTAAAATAAATGGAAGTATGCTAAATGAGAGGCTGAGATTGAAACTGGAAATGAGGCCATTGACTGCGCGCCAGATCTGATGGATCACATTCAAACTGGGCTAATCTCAATTAATTAAATAAATTAAACCTAATTAAAACTAATGACATGATCTTAGCCTTCCAAACACGCGCGGGAAACAAGATCCAGTGGCTCACATTCAAACCTGGTTCCCTAACCCTAATTAACAGCTAATCACTTTCAGGTGGCCGGAGAAGACTTCCGGTCATCTTCTCCGGCCAGCATCCTCCCTGAAAATTGCTATCTTCCTCCCTAGCTCACTAAAACCTAATCTCTCTGCCCAGAATCCATCCCCAAACATCATAGAGCAAGAATCAACAGCCAAAACACATTTATTTTTCATAACAAAGCTGAATCGAAGCAAAAGGGGTTTAGGTCAAAAAATTTCAGGAACATCATACATGCTCAATACTCAAGTATTTTCAAAACAAAACATGTCAGCATATTCAGGGGAACATGGAGAATCATTTAAGAACTTAAAAACAAGTTTTTGGAAAAAATGTTCTTGAGCTACCTGAGATTTGAAGCTTTCAGTTCACAGCTTTCTGGCCTCTCCTCTTTGTGCAACCCACTCCCTTTGATCCCTTGATGATGTCTGGATGCTTAGAAGGAGTTTTTGTTGGCTAGTTTGGGAGGTTGAACAAGTTCTGTTCAGTGAAGTGAAGGAATCGTGTTTTGGATTCAGGCTGTTTCAGGCAATGGTGAGGGGTTCTTTGTGATCAGGGTGATGAGTGGAGAAGGTTTGTGAAGTTTGTTTTTATGTTTGTGGCTTGTATGCTGAGTTTCGAAAGGTTTTGCTCTTGGGAGTGAAAAATGAAGAAGTGAAGTTCTTGCTGGTTTCAGGCTCTTGTGTTATGTTGCTTGGCTTGCCATTTGTTTGTATAAACTAATGGGATTGGTCAGAGGATGTGACATGTGCTTTTGTGATAGGTGTGCTAGCTTTTGCCAAAATGCCAACTTCTTGTAAGAGAGGGCATGGGCAACTTCTAGCCAAGTACAAAGGGCTTTTCTGGCGCAGCATGGTATGAGGGAAAGGCTAGTGTGATTCAGCAGGCTAGGCAGCAAGTGGATGAAGTGTGATCATTGGTTTTGCAACTTGCTTGCTTTTGCTTTTCATGAAAATATCTTGCTTCACAAGCCATGAAACATGAGAAACTCTTGGTCCATTCTGACTTTTAGGTCACATGTGATGTTTGTGTAATGGCTTGACATGAATTAGAAGTCACAAATGCCTTTGGTACAAGATTTTGCAAATTTCTCATTTGGTGCATATCTTGAAATTTAGTGATTTTTGCCAACTTTGACAAACCATAACTTTTGATCCAAAATGAATTAGGTCATGTTCTTGTACTTTTTGAAAAGGGAAAGATCTAATCTACAACTTTCATGACCATGAATTTTTCATTTGAAGCATTTTTGGATCAAAAAGTAAGGGTTGAAAAATTGCCTAAAATGACAAATTCCTTAAAAGTCAAACTTAACCCAAAAAGTCAACTTTGCAAAAACTTGTATTTCTTGAATTTTGTGAACTTCAACCTTCTTCCATGATCAAATAAAGATCAAATACACTCAAAATGATGAAGATCACCCCTTGGTTGGGTCATTGGGGGCCTCAGATGCCCTGATTTTGCACTGACTTGTCTAGAAAGTCAACCTTTGATCAGATGACTTCCCCATGGAATTTCTTCATGAAAATTGATATGCATACTCCCTATACCATATAGAGACCAATAGAAACAAGAATGACCAAAAAATTTGGAGTTATGGCCTTTGAAACCAAAACCATAATTTTAGGTCAACTGTGCAGTCAAACCTAGCTCTGCTTCCATACCAAACCCAGTTCTGGTGATTCTTTGGCATTCTTGACTTTGAGAGGATATAATATGATGATTGAACACACATGGACCCCTTTGAAGTGATTGATGACCCTTGGAGTGGCTCAAGAAGCTCTTGGATTGCTCAGATCACAAACCCTAGATGCAGATGACTTAGAACCTATGCAGTGAATCAAAAATGTGATATGAGATGGTATGATTGTGTTTATGCATATGAAAATGATCACAAGCCATGGTGAATGGGTGAGGGCAAATTTGGGGTGTTTACACTAAGCATGATAACTTTAGGGTTGTATATAGTCCCCCTTTAGTCTTTTACCTTTGAGTCTTCTTTGAGTCTCTCTTCTCATCTCTTAATCATAGACTAAACTCTTAAAGTTTTAGGACTTTGGTATTAGGGTTATACCTGTATCCTTCTCTTAGGATGGAATGTATAACTTTAATCCAAAGTGTTAAACCTTTAATTTGTTTAAACCTCTTAATAAATTCATCTTAATAATCATTAAGACTTCATCTTGTAACTTGGGCCTTACATTAGGGTTCTAATTCTCCCTTTATGGTTAAGAAGGACTAACCCTTGTGTTTAATGGACAAGTCCCCCTCAAGTTGTCTTGCAAATCATAAAACTCATTTCTTAATCTCACCCTTAATTAAAATCCATTTAATAAAGGCTTTATTATATAATGAATTTAATCCCTAACCATGGATTAAGTTGAGGTATCTTCCTCAGCTTAAGTATTCTCATCTATTATCCTTCTATTAGGATGGTGTAATAAGTTCACTAATCTGTGATTAGAGATTAAATTCATTACTTAACACTAAACAAAAACCCAAAAACATCTAAATAATCACAAGTAGGTTAATGATCTTAATCCTACATCATTATGGTAATTAAGTTGAGATGCTTATCTCATACTTAAGTAGGCTCATTATCCCTAATCGGGGAGGATATAATGAGTTTACAAGCCCTTGATTTAGGCTTAAGCTCATAATCCTATGCAAAACACCAAAAACAATAACAAAACTGAAAACACAAAAACAAACAATAATCGTCTCCTTCGGGATTCTTCTCTCATCACACTCACTCATAAACGAGAACTTGCTTCTTCCGTCTAATGCAAGACAGTTAGCACTCGAGCCAGATGAGTCATACACTTGAGCATAGCCAAGCAGGCAGTTCACAGTCAATTTACTTTTCAGTCTCTTTGAGTCAAACTACGGTGTTCTGACTTCCTCATTGCACGAGAGGATACGTAGGCATAACTTAACAGTTATCGAACAAAAAAGTCTCTGTGTCTTCCCCCTCTTTCAGTATTCTCTTTTAAGCCTCAGTCCTGAGCATTTCACTCTCTTTTGCACTGACACCTGTACATTCATTCTTAGCTTTTGCACACAGATAACACATACACTACCCCTTTTAAACACAATCTTTTAAGCGTGGATCCCGTCGAGTACGACGGACAATCTGGGTGATAATACCTTCCCAGGTTGTAACCAACCCCCTTTCTCAGTTTCTCTGGTTCGCAACCGTCTTATCCTTCTTTTCCTAGGTTTATGCAGCATTACCTTTCCTTCGGGATAAAAATGCCTAGCTGGCGACTCTATTCATTTCATTTCTCCTTTCGCTGACCGTTCGGACTTGTACCGGGATGCAAATCTTCGGGAGCGACAACAAGCCCACACTATTCCAAGATGGAATGAATATGAGTGCCCCATGGAATAAGGCTATGCACAAGAGAATATTTCAATCCTTTATTAAATGTCTTTTAGATTTTGTTTGATGATGAGAGAAGAAGACTCAAATCGGAAAAGGACAAAAAACTAAGGGGGACTAAGACCAACCCTAAGTTATTTATTATATACAAAAGGGAGATCCTAATGGTTTATGAGGTTTTCTAATCCTAAGGAAGAAAAGGAAAAGAAAGAAGAAAAAGGATGCAACTTACTTCCTAAGGAAGATAAGTTGATCATAACAAAGGGGAATCCTACCAATCACAAATATGAAAGGAAAAAGGGAATAGAATGCATAAAGAAATGCATAAAAAATAAAAGGATAAGGTGTAAGGAAACATACCTTTCCCTCCCTATAAAACAAAGATTAGTGTTGCAATTTATTAAAAAAAAATAACAACGCAAACACACTACAATTAAATCCTAAGGCAACTTGGACCTAAACTAGACTCAATCTTAAGTTTAAGGGTGCCTACACTATGCTAAATTAAAATTCAGCAACTATTTACAGCACTCAAACACACAATCAGCTATGAAAACCATGCATAACACAAATCAACTTTTTACAGCCAGCATGCAGCATGAAAAAGTAGGTGTAAAAGGTCAAATACAGCATGCAAACAAAACAAACATCATGCATTCTACAACACCTATATGCAAAGTCAGCTATGAAATGTAAAATCCAGATTTGATTATTTTCACTTTTAATGCACAAACTTAATGAAAAATGCACCAACTTCAACATGAACATGCATTTGGACATGGATCATCATGCATAAATGAAAGAACATGAACACTTTTGGGAGGATTATGCAAGAATGCATCATATGGTTGATTATGCAACAAGTATGCAAAACATGGCACATGAATATGGCATATGAACATGATGATCATTGATTATGAACAATGCAATGTGATAGCTCAACAAGAATACTAAACTCAATGCAAAATTCAGAATTGAATTGATGTACATGATAGGATTAAGCATGCAACCAAATGCACATACATACATGATTATGCAAAATGCAACAAATCTTGATACAATGAAATGCAAAAATGATTTAATGCAATGTGAAACATGTAAAAACAGAATGCAACATGATTAATCACATGCCAAATAATGCACAAACATAGCAACAAAATGCAAGAAACCAACCTATGCACAAAGAAATACAAAAACGCATAATACGCGACATGAACGGAAACGCGTCGAAACGACTTGAAATGGGGGAATGAGCTACTTGAAATGGACCCAAATATTCCCTAAAATAAATGCCTAAACATGTATAAACATTAAAGGCACTAAAGACAAGAACTAAGCTATCAAATAAGCAAAAAACCAAAAATTAACAGCGTTAACCGGTTAACCAAATGGTTAACCGGTTAACGGACCTAAAACTGCCCTGTTTATGGCTAAAACGCATGTGTTAACCGGTTAACCAAATGGTTAACCGGTTAACACTGATCCAGAATGTAAAAAAGGTTTAGAAATAAGTGCTTTTGGCCACAAACTCACTTCTAATGATCCCTAACATACCTAGGAACATGTTAACATTAATTTCTACTTAATTGGAGCTTATTTACACATGATAGAACCTATAACTATTAACACTTTAGATCCTAATCCATTAATAATCACAAATCGCAAGCAATATATAACGGAAACAAAATCGATCGCAGGCAAAACACAAAGCAATTAAAGAACGCCAAAAGTGGCAAGATGAAGAGGATAACTTAAAGGAGAAGTGATTTAGATCACCAACCTACGAAGCGGAGAAGTGCTTCGGTGAATGTTGCAAGAATCGGAGCTTGATCAAAGAGAAAGCCAAGAAAACCGCGAATCCGCAAAATAAATGCGTTCTTGATGCTTGAATCTTCGTGCACTTCCGATAAGCCGAAATCCTCACAAAAATCACTAGCTTCTTCTTCTACAATCCACAATAAATGGAGGTTGGAGGCTTAAGCTTCAAGATCTTCAAGTTTCAATGTGAAACTTGAAGAGCTTATTCAAAAAGATTTGGTGAAAAAGGGAAAATGGAGGAAAAGTGAGAGAGAAAAAGTGATTGTGAGAGAGTGAAAAATTTGGGAAATTGTGGGAACCCTTTGCATTGAAGTGATTAATGAATATATAGAGGCTAGGCTTGGAGCTAGGTTTGGGAATGGACTTAGGTTTGGGGCCCAAAAATTAGGCTTGGGATCCAAAATTATGGTTTGGTGGTTAGTTAGGGTTATGGTTGGAAAAGGAATTCCTTGGAACACTCTAGAAGATGGTAGAACATGGTGGAAGCTTCCAAGGGAAATGGAGTGGAATTGAAATGGAAAAACAAGTGGGAAAGAATGAAAGGAAATGTGGAAAGAAAGTGGAAGGAAAATGGTAGGAAAAAGGAGAAAAAGGTGAAATCTTCCTTTTTGGTTGGTTAGCTTGGAAGTGGTTTGGATTATTTTTGGGATATCATTTTTCTCTTGAACTCTAATGTCTGGCATGCCTCGATCGACCACACACCTCATGCGGAGGATGACGAATGATTTATTTATTTATTTTTTCCGAATGCGATGCGATGATGTGCGGAATGATGCGGGAATGAAGCATAAATCGCTCGAGGTTGATAATAAATAAGAGGGCAAATTTTGGGGTGTTACACAGTCATTATCATCTCAGTGAAACCAGAGGATGATCTTCCAATAAGATGACTATAGAAGGGACCAGTCAACATACTCATAAACATATCAACCAATTCCCTGTTAGTCAAAGGGGGTTGAACTCTACTTGCAAGATCTCTCCACTTCTAAGCATACTCCTTGAAGCTTTCTTTAGAACCCATGGACATGCTTTGGAGCTGCATGCGAGTTGGTGCTAAGTCAGAGTTATATTGGTACTACTTATAGAAATCCTCAGCAAGATCATTCCAATTACGAATGTTGGTACTTTTCAGTTGATAATACCATTCCAGTTGAGCTCCAGACAAACTCTGTTGAAATAAATGAATCCAAAACTTCCTATCAGGAGTATGTGGTTGAATTCTCCTGACATAAAATCTTAGATGCAACTTTGGATATGACACACCATCATACACCACAAAAGTAGGAACTTTGAAACCAATAGGGATGGAGACCCCAGAAATCAAGCTCAAATCTTCAAAGTCGAACCCAGAAGTCTTCTGTAGTTCTATAGCATTCACCCAGTTCTCTAGTATCTTATATTTCTCCTCAACAGTCGAATCATGGTAATAATTCTCCTCATAATTAGAATCTTCAATAGTTCCATGGAGACTGCCTTCTTCTCTCTTAGAATTTTCATCCCCAGGATTTCAACTTCCTCATCTGTCTTGACTGGACCTCTGAACCTTCTACCCATGTTGATGAAGCCAACTGGTTTTCTGGTCTTCTTATTTTTCTTGGTTAGAAGTGCCTTCACCTCATCTTGTCCCCTGGAAAAATTTAGAACCATCTCTTGAAATTGGGTGTTCTAGGTCTGAAGTTCCTTGACAGTTTGTTCGAGAGCCATTTCTGCTGAAATAAACAGCGAGAAGATAAGATACCTGTTGTAAGAAATCTGTGATGTAATGATATGGTATGTAGATGCATATGCAATGTTTTCCAGGACCATATAGGATTTAAATTTGTTTAAAGAAAAAACAAAAAACAAAACTTTTATTAGTAAATGTTTAATATAAATTTCCCCTTGGGCTTACAATGAAAGAAAATAAGAATACAGTACAAAGAAATAAATATATGGGACATAGGTCTCCCATGGACGCTTCCTCTTTGTGTTGAGGTATGTGTTGAGATTCCACTCCTCGTGAAGTTGTTTTGTCAGCTCCAGAACTCTTTATTGACTAGCTCTGAACTGAGTTTCAAAAGTATCCCTTTGCTCTTTTAGTTGGATCCAGGACTTATGCAGCTCTTCCAAATCAGTGGGCATATCTGGATGAAGGATTCTATAAGGAACATCTCTTTCAACAACAGGTTCCATAATAATTTGTAGGACAACAGGATATGGCATCATAAGAGTCTGAGCACGAGATCGCACCCATCTGAGGTAAGGTTCCATAGGAATGGAGTACTTTGGTTCTAGAGTCTTGCTATCAACTTTGTTCACGTTACTTCAAGCGCGTATAGACTTTTGACGGTAACCTTGAAGATCGTTGTCGTAATCAAACATAATACCCTGAATAAGCATGTCATGAGGACCATTACTCTGAGCATAACCAAACTGACATAGAGCAAAAGAAGGGTTGTAAGTAATGCCCAATCTTATGCCAAGGAGTGGCACAATAGGGAACTCCCCACAACGGTCAATGATAGTAACATTCTCCATAGATCGAGAACACCAATGAATATCTGAATGAGAGAGGGACATGATCCTCTTAGACCACCTTAATCCTTGTTCATTCTTCATCACAAATAAAGGAAGGTGAGAAATAAACCACCTAGACAGTAGAGGTATACAACACATCAGAGTTCTTCTCATTTTCGTAGTACGAGTGTGAAGAGAGTGTAGGATATCTCCAAGTAATGTACTGACTGGATTGTGAGTCAGAAATATGTTGATGGCGTGTACGTCTATGAACTGGTCTGGATTAGGGAACAACACTAAGACATAGATTAACAAGGCTAAGATATCCTCAAAAGCATCATAGCTCATAGCATCCAAGAACACTTGAGCTTTCTCCATCAATACCTTAGCAAGAATACCCTTAACTCCGCTTCTCGTTTCTAAGATAATGTCTGATTTCTTCAAATGTAGGGTTGCAGCAACGACTTCAGGTTTAGGCTCTTTCTCTAAGCCTGTGAAGGGTCTCTGATCAAGGATAGGCACACCCAGGAGTTTGGATAATTCCTTCATTGTAGGTACCAGCTGATAGTCGGGGAATGTGAAACAATGATGTTTAGGATCAAAGAACTGAAATAGGAAACTCATCATGTCTTCATTGAATCCTGAAGTAACTAAGTCCAGCAGGTAACCATGCTTCTTGATGAATTGGGAGCTTTCAGAAACTTTAGAGACCAATTCCTTAAGATTAGAAGGTATCCCTACAAAGTTGATCCGGATAGTGTTCCTACGAGCAGAAGCCATGACGTGCAACAAAGAACAAAGATAAATCATTTGGTCCTTGAAATGGTTAGTGAAAATGTTATGCTTATGATGTCATGATGTCATGATGTTATGCTCAATCACAAACATGTGGCACACACAAACAAGTCACACAATAGCCCTAGGTTTAGAGGATTGCATGAGGTTTAAAGGTGAGTACCCTTCCCCTGAAGTTTAGTTGGTTCATCCTGTCCTACAAAAGTAACCAGGTTCTAAGGGATCTCAATATCATTGATCCTTCCCAAGGGTTGTTGTTCAGTAGGCAACTTACTTGCCAACCAAAACCCCCCAAGTTTAGGATATCAATGAGCATAGCATCGAGTATCAACCAACTTTAGTCTTCACCAAAGTCGGTTATCTCACTACATTCTAAAGGCCAAGATGGGTTAACTAGGGGTCTATAAAGTCAGTTAGTGTAATGACAACATATGGCAGCCTCAGGTTATCCTTAACTTACTTAAGGAACATAAGAACCGACCAAGAAGTCACACTAACGTAGCCAGCAGATCAACCATATCGGTATACGCCGTACAATTTCCTTGTTCTATTGCTACTTGCCTAGGGTATACTAGATCCGGGTTAGGATCTTTCACACAAAAGCGCAACAGATAATATAAAGCTAACAATTAAGTGATCTAATTCCTAAGGGTACCCCTCTTTTACTTAGTAACTCCCCAGCAGAGTCGTCAGTTCTGTAACACGGTGGGAGAACTGACTTTCTATAAATGTTGCGGATAGCAAGAGTCGCCATCGACTTTTATTTTATCCAAGTGGAAAGGACATAAAAGAATAGGAAAGACCTATTTTTAAAAGACTTGAGTTCGGGGGGTAGGTTATATAAAGGGAATGTGTTAGCACCCTTTATATCCATGGTTATCCATGGGCTCTTAGTTACTTAGTTCACTTAATTGTTTTGAAAAGGTGAAGTGTGTGATTAGAAAATTTTCTAAGTACTTTGTAATGATCCTCGTATGGATGTATACAAAGCCTTTGTTTTGAAAATGTTTGAAAAATTGTGAGGTGTGAAAAGTATTTTAAAGGGTGTGAGCCAGTAACTTAGAGTTCCTACCCTAGATTAAGTCATTCATGTTCTTTTATATTATTTCAAGGGTAAGACTATCCCTATTATTAAGGAATAGGTAGTCATTACCTTGGATTTGTTTAAGGGACGGACGAAGGGTCATCGTTTGGTCAGCGAAGGCAACTTGAGGGGTGTCTTTAGCAATTGGGATGGACTATCATCTTTTACCGAAGGGATAATATCATTACCGTAGGCAACATCGTAGGCAACATCGTAGGGACTTGATCTTTTAAACCAGGGAGGGTCAAGATGATTTTTATTTGTAGGGTCGTTTGCTTAAGACACCCCCATTTTCGAGGGACTTGGCCATATAAAGGCAACTTTTAAGAAGGGTGGTCTTAGGAGGTGCAGACGGCGATCATAGATCGACTTACGTGTGTGAGTGACTTTATTCAGATATTTACTCTTTTTAATTAAATTTTCTAAGTCCTTATTAATTTCATATTTCTTTTCACTCCCTATTTACTAACCACAAATAAAATAAAATAAATAAAATGCGAAAAATAGTAAATCCTACGCTATTACATCGCTTTGAGGCAGATACATAATAATCGGACGAGAAAATAAATTACATCAATAATGTCCTATACATTTTTCTAATAATTAAGATAAGACAAAAAATAAATAAAGAGCAATAAACTAATTAAGTTTTTTTTTAATTAGGGTTAGAAAATAATTAGGGTTAATTAATAAAATTAGGGTTAAAAAAGGAGATTAGATTTTTTAAACAAAAATTAGGTTTGATTTTAGAAAACTAAGGTTTTTAAACAAGTTAAAATTTATTTAGAAAATGTTAACCTAATTACCAACTAATTTATAATTTAATTAGAATAGATGAATTAGTGAAAAACCTAAAAAACTAAATCTATTCATAATAATAAAAAATTTATTAAAAAACAATTTATTTAAAAATATTATTTATTTATTTACATGAAGCTAATATTATTATTATTATTTATTTATGAAAGTTATTAGTTTTTGAGAAAAGGAATTAAAAGTGATTATTTTTTGGTTAATTAATTTAATAAGTATTAATTAAATAAAATAGGAAAAGAAAAGAAAGAAAAATGCTCAAAAAATAAGAGGGGGGAGCTGGGAATCGAACTCGCTCCCCCTGGCTTCACGAGCATGGTTCTGGCCACTGGGACGCGCACCTGCGTGTGATAAAGAATTGGAAAACAAAAATTATAAAATAAATCAAATTTTAAATATAAAAAATGCGCGCCACACTTCATCTTCCTCACTCATCCGTCCAGTTAGGATATAACTACACTTTGTTCGTAGCAAAAGGTTTTAGTGACGGTTTTCGTCCATCACTAGATGACCTGTAAATTCAAAACATCAAAACGCATCAAATAAATTAGTTTTTGGGGTCGATATCGAATAATAACAACCCTATGAATCCATTTAAACCCTCAATTGGTCTTGAAATTACGCATAATGAATGTTCCCAATTCGAAGCTCACGAACCCTAAGAATGGCGAATCATGATACCTGCATAGAAAACGTGATTAAATAGCCCAGAAACATTCCAAGCATCATTCTAAACAACATTGCATAATCAAATTGAATAAAAATATCCATATAACCAAAATCGAAATTCAAGAAACTAAGAACAAAAACGCGATCGGTTTATGCAATTTTGGATGAGTTAGATGGTGTTGATGATTGCAACATGTTCAGGAAGCTTCAAGGAGTGTAATGGGACCTTTCAAACCTGTGAAAATCTCTTAAATTAATAAAATCGAAAATTAATTTTTCTTAATTTTTTTTGAATATGAAAGTGTTTCTTTTTGCTCTGAATTCGTCCCATTGTTGTTGTTTTATGTTGTATACTTATAGGGAAGTGATTTTAGGTCAGAATGAATGGGCTTTTGGAAATGGGTGAAGTTAATTGATCATGAGGAATTCTTCTTACCAATTTTGTCCAAAAATCAAATATCCTCATACCATAATGATCTTGTACGGATTTGGATGGTATCCAATCAGTTTAAATGTTGTGTGAATGCTTCTAGAACAAAGATTTGATCCAAATATTGACTTTTTATATTTTATTTTTATTTAAATTGAATTTTAACAAATAAAATCCAAAATAATAGAGAATAAATTATAAAATCAGAATAAATGGTCATTGTGTCGTGCATGACTTTATCTTTGAGATTGAGTTGCAATTTTATGGGCCCATTTTGAAAATTTTGAAGTTAAGACCTTTTTTGCTTCATACACCCCTTGAAAATTTCCCAACTTTGACAAGGAACAACTCCCTCAATTTTAAGGCTATGAAAGTGTTCTTGGACTTTTTAGAAAGCTTAGAGAGTCCTCTAACCAACCTTTTTGGTCTCATGTCCATATCTTTTACCATTTTCAAATTATGAGCTTTGGAAAAAGTTGACTTTTTGTTGACCACAGTTGACCTCAGTTTGACTTTTTTACTAAGTTGACTGATTTTTGAATACTTGAACATTTGACTGGTCAAACTTATTGGGAAAACTCTGAAACTTGACATGGGGATTCTTGAAGACATGTGGGATGTTATGAAGCTCACTTGAGGCCTTGGAAGTCCATTTAGCTTGGAGAAATTCAAAACCCTAGTTCTGGATCCATTGTCCAGGAGGAGGCTTTGTCTTCAATATTTTTGACCAATTGTGAACCTTGTGAAACTTGTGACCCTTGAGAGAAATCTTGAGATACATTGCCTTGATTGTGGGAGGGCAAATTTTGGGGTACAACAGTGTGTTTCAAATATTTTGTAGTCTTGTTCATTTTTCTTCATGAGAATCATTATATAGGCACTGAGAAATAAATTTGTTGCATCACAACTGGCCTGAGGAATGTCGTTGCTGTGAGTGAAAAATAGTACATATAATCGTCCTTGCGTACCACCAAATCAGGGTAGTGGAGTAGTGGAATTGTTAGTGGAATGAAGTATCTTTGTATTATTGTATTATTCCCTCTTAACTGGTAATCCTTATCTTTTGATCTTTAGAGAATTCTGGTTGAAATATGATTGAAGCATGATTAGGGGAAAAGATAACTCTCTTAACCATTAATACTTGTCTTCTGATCTTCAGAGGCTTCTGGTTAAAATATGATTGAAGCATAAGTAGAGGAAAGGATAAATGGGTCTTTAGAATCTCAAGTCTTCAGTCTTTAGAACCGTGTATTCAGAACTTCAACACTTATCTTCAGAACTTCAAGTCTTTAGAATCTCCAAAACCTTGTCTTCAAAGTCTTCAACACTTGGTGTTCAAAAATTTTAATCTTCAAAACTTCGAGTCTTCATAATCTTTTGCACTTGGTCTTCAGAACCTTCAGTCCTCAGAATTTCAAGTCTTTAGAATCTTTAGCACTTGGTCTTCCGAACTAATTGCATCAGAGTCATACTCATTCAGAATCAGAATCTTAGAAAACATTACAACAACATCAGTTTTCTCAAGATCTTTCTGATTAGTTGGTACAGAAGCAGCCTTGCTTCTTTTGCTCAACAACAGATATCGTTATGTCAAAATTGATGTTTGTATGTTCTCTTTCAAAGTTAGAACCTGTTTGACATAATCTCAGAACAACAAAACGCCAGAGTACCAAAATTGCTTTCGCAAAAATACTTTGTTGATATTATCAAAACTTAGAGATATAAAGCAAGACCAAATATTGTTATTACAATCCTAACCATACAAATAACCAAAATCCTCAAAATACATCTAGCAATAGCGAAAAATGGCTTCGATTAGTATAATAGAGGTTTAAGGGTTTATCACTTAGATCACTTTTCTACTACCATCGCTCAAAGTAATTGTTGTTGCTCTTAGTTCTTAGCCTAAGTTCTTATTATTTTCTTGTAATTTATGCATTTGTGATATTAAAAGCTTGCCTTTATTTTAATTTTCATTTGCTATTGATTTACTATTTTTCAATTATTTAGTTTTCTTGCAATGTTCTTAAACTTGGTTTTGTTGATGTTAATCTCATCGTGAGTTATTAGATCCTTAGAGACACATGTATATTAGAGTTTATCTCATGACAAGTCCCTATTGAGTCTTTCATTTGTAATTACGAAAAATACATGTTTGCTTTATTTTAGAATTTGAACTCTAATCCATGTTTATGTCGGTTGCGAAAGAAAAGGTAAAATAGATGTCAATCATGTATCGAAAGATAATGATTCGACATCCGAAAGCGAGTTACTAAACAATTGGGTTCGAGGCGCCACTGACAATGCGACTTGATCTCAGTTGAGAAATAATCAAAATACGGTGTCGCGTGACAAGGCATAATGCTCTTGATTGAACTACTAATTTCTCTTGAAACACATTTAGATGTGCATGCCACGAAAGTGAGTGTCTCACATGTTTATCTAATTTTCTATAAAAAAAATAACTTAGAAATTCTCGTAATTCTAGATGCATGATCATAGCTCATAGTCCTGGTTTTATTATTTGTTAAAATCTATTTTCAATTTACATCAAACAAATTTTTTTTTGATCACTTTAGATAAATATAATTTAAGTAAGAATTGATAATCATACATCTCTTTATGAGTTGGATTTCTTTTACTATTTGACATATGCATTGACGGTTTAAACATGATCAGTTTGACAAAGAATATGGACGACCAATGAATGTGAATTAGCGCAGTCAAAATGAATGGAGAGACTATGCTCCAATACAGTGTCTAGAATCAGTTGCGGAACCAGAATTTTTTTGAAGTCTAGGCAAAAATTAAAAACTGCAAAAATTTGCATGAAATATGGCGGTTTTAAAACGCCGTTTAATAAAACCTCCACTATTTACAGAAAAATATCGCGTTTTTATAAACTCACGTAGTATTAATAGAAAAATGGTAGTTTTAACCGCATTTATTTTGACACGTCAGTTGCTTTACGGTGAATTTTGTTTTTATTTTTTTTTAAATCGATTTTTTTTTATAATTGTGTAAATCGATCTAGAGAATTGTATAAAGTACTAATATTTTTTTTTATATTAATTGAGGATAAAATTTCTTCTTTTTTTTACCTAAAAATATAATTTTAAACCCGTATTTTTATGCATAAAAATATAATTTTTTTGGTTTAAACCATAATATACAATACTATGTGTATTTTTTTTCTTAATTTTTTATTTAAATTTATAATTTAATTTTTTATTTAAAATTATAATTTAATTTTTGGTTTAAATTTATATTTTTCCTACATTTTTGATAATTCTGACGTTTTAAACCGCCGTAATAACACTTTTATAATTTAATTTTTTATTTAAATTTATATTTTTCTACATTTTTCTACCTAATCTAACCGGACCTTAAAACTGTCCACGTCTATAATGAAAGTTCACGTTAAATCCGTTGTTCATATTGAGTTGAGCCTATGAATTAAACATGTCTTATAGGCTGCATTCATATTGACTTTAACCTATGAATTAAACATATCTTAACGAGCTTTTAGACGACACATAATAATTTCATATCTTAGTGAAGATCAGTCTCAGAACTTATCTCCTACACCTGAAAGTAGATTAGTCTCTAAAATATTGAAAATATAAAGACATTCGGCGGAACCACTACCATCCCAAAAGTCTCAATAATGTTGTTTTTCTTATATAAAAAAAGACATCCTTAATCTATTCTCATGATTTGGCATTCTTTTCACTACAAACAACATTAACTTTGTTTCTTTCTATAGTTTTTTATTCCTCCAATATACTTTTGGCATCTAATAGAAAACAGAAACAACCCTGAATCATCAAGATAGAATTAGGTCACTCACTTTTTTCAAGCAAAATTAGGTGGCAACATGAATTTTCTATGGGCGCATCATGAAAGGCAATTGATGGAGGGTGGGGACATGTTGTCTGAGGACCCTACTCATATACTCATGAGAGGAATTGAAAAAAGTGTTATGTACTGGCAACAATCACGGAAAGGTACACATTTTGTAATGGACTATGGTACCGCAAAAACAAAATATTCAAAATAGGTTGAAACCCACTGCCACAGTGAAATTAGGTCATGATAAGACAATTTGGAGTACCCTATTGCAAGATGACTCTTAGTGGGTCATTATAATTCTTCATATTCATCATTTATTTTGTGTCTTAAAAATTCATGGCCGTCTAAGTGGCCAACATTTATTCCCCACTTATTCAAACTAGTAACTAGTCCGCACGAGGAATGTGGAATATGATTTTGGCCGCGCATTTATTTATTTGTTCACAAAAATTAAAAGTTAAAATTAGAAAGTAAAAAAATTTAAGAATAATAGTAAATTTAAGATGAAATAGTAATAAATATAGAAGATGAAATGTAAACAATAATATCAAGAGTAATATTATTAAAATTAAAAACTATTTAAATTTATATTAGATAAATTTTTGTTTTCATTTTTTCTTTAAAAAAAAGATATTTTTTATAAGAGAGAATCCAGTTTTTAGATATCTACTAAATATTTTTTTATAAATTTTCATGATCTATTTCACATATTAGAAAAAAAATGGTGCTAAAGTTTATCTCATTTATAACCATATAATTTTCATCTGTATATAAAAATATTTTAATATTATTTATTAAAATATTTGAATCAATAGTGAAGATAAATATATAAGTTAATAAAGATAAATATTTAAATGAAATACATATTTTTAAAATATATAAAAAATTGTATCTACCAGAACCCTTGATAAATCAGAACCCGTGCGTTTACATGATAGTCAACTAGAAATCGTACTTTTGTATTATTTCCTAATATCATTTAAATTTAAAACCTACAATAAATATAATAATAATAACGTCATCAAAAACATTAAATTGTTAAAAGATTACTTGGGTGGGTAAAACAGATTTTTTTTACCTGATTTATATATATATATATATATATATATATATATATATATATATATATATATATATATATATATATATATATATATATATATATATATATATATATATATTAAAAATCTTGTTAAATATTATTTTTACCTAGTGAAAATAATTTATATTATATATAAAATATATGTTTATTCTAAAAAATTCATATTTTGAGTTATTATAAAAAAAAAATCTTATTTTTTTGAATCAGCATAATTACTATTAATTCAATAAATAAAATTTAATTAACATCCCAACTTCAATCATATTTTAAATATATTATATGACATTTGTTCCAGACTGGACCTCCATGTGAGCAACCTTAGTTTTGATTGATTATAAATTTTAAGTGTTTGTGTTTGTTTCATATTAAGAAATATGCTCTCTTTTGTTTTGGTTCTTTTGTTTTTTCAATGTTTATGAACTTTTGGAAAATCACGCAAAATGAATCGATTCATTCTAGCTTGAATCGATTCATGCTATTTGAAGGCTTCTGAAATTCGCATAATGAATCGATACATTCTAGCTTGAATCGATTCATGCTGTTTAAAGGTTTTTGGATCTCGCAAAATGAATCGATTCATCTTATGATGTATCGATTCATGCTGTTTAAATGATTTTGTTTTCTTAAAAATGATCAGTATGTATTGATTCATTATGTCTTGAATCGATTCATTATTTTGTTTTTCCTCTAACAGAATCTGATATATATTTGTGAAGTGTTTCATTTAGAAAAAATACAGATTACAGATCACAGAAAAATCAGAGACGAATTTTGCAGTGATTAAGCATTGAAGAACACATCAAGATAGGGTTTTTGGAGTGTTGGAACTTCAATGTTGAGCAAGTTTGAAACCTAGAATCAAATACATCTTCATCATCTTCTCAAAGATCTTAATTCAAGAATATCAACAAGGAAGTGTTTGCTGTCCTGTGAATTGAAGGCTTTCGAGATAACGTTCAGTGGTACGATCGGAGATCCAGCTGAGTTGAAGATTGATAGAAGGTTTCAAGGAAAAACCAGCTGGGTTTTCCTTCAAGAACGGGCGTGTTCTTGAGGGTTTTGTGAGTCACGTTTACAAGTCAGATTCAGCCGCAGCAAGGGTTTTGGAAATCGGTGGATTTCGCAAATAGGTCGTGGAAACGGTGAATTGATTGTATAACTTGCAGAAAATCTTGATTGGGCTCAAATCAAGTGGAGGTTGATACAATAGGAAATTCTAGGAGTTTAGAATTCTGGTGTTTGTATTCGAACCTTGTAATCAACGGATTCAGCAACTTTGATATAAGAATTCTCAATTTCGATTTGAAATTGAGAGGGAGACGTACCCACACGCGAGGACGAACGTGGGGAACTTCCTTACCAAATCTCGGCGTATTGTTTCTCCTCTCTATCTCTACTTTTGTTTTAATTTGTTTTTCGATTCATTGGAAATAGCTTTAGTGATAGGTGCATTCAACTGTTTTACATATTGTGTGTTTAATCCTTTATCATCACAATCGAAAAATCCAGCACGTTATCGCTTGTCTGGTCTTCTAGTGGTCGGTTCAGAATAGACGCTTGTTTATTCGGGACCTTCGTTTCTGTAATTCTTTGAAAACTCTGAAAAACTTTTTAAATCCTTGAAAACAAGGAGGTGATACATTCACCCCCCTCTAGATCACTCGCCAAAGCGTATAACAAGTGGTATCAGAGCCTGGTTCGCTGGTGCTTTGTGGCTGCCTGTAACAAAGCATATTTTAAATATATTTTAAATATATTATATGACATTTGTTCCAGACTGGACCTCCATGTGAGCAACCTTAGTTTTGATTGATTATAAATTTTAAGTGTTTGTGTTTGTTTCATATTAAGAAATATGCTCTCTTTTTGTTTTGGTTCTTTTGTTTTTTCAATGTTTATGAACTTTTGGAAAATCACGCAAAATGAATCGATTCATTCTAGCTTGAATCGATTCATGCTATTTGAAGGCTTCTGAAATTCGCATAATGAATCGATACATTCTAGCTTGAATCGATTCATGCTGTTTAAAGGTTTTTGGATCTCGCAAAATGAATCGATTCATCTTATGATGTATCGATTCATGCTGTTTAAATGATTCTGTTTTCTTAAAAATGATCAGTATGTATTGATTCATTATGTCTTGAATCGATTCATTATTTTGTTTTTCCTCTAACAGAATCTGATATATATTTGTGAAGTGTTTCATTTAGAAAAAATACAGATTACAGATCACAGAAAAATCAGAGACGAATTTTGCAGTGATTAAGCATTGAAGAACACATCAAGATAGGGTTTTTGGAGTGTTGGAACTTCAATGTTGAGCAAGTTTGAAACCTAGAATCAAATACATCTTCATCATCTTCTCAAAGATCTTAATTCAAGAATATCAACAAGGAAGTGTTTGCTGTCCTGTGAATCGAAGGCTTTCGAGATAACGTTCAGTGGTACGATCGGAGATCCAGCTGAGTTGAAGATTGATAGAAGGTTTCAAGGAAAAACCAGCTGGGTTTTCCTTCAAGAACGGGCGTGTTCTTGAGGGTTTTGTGAGTCACGTTTACAAGTCAGATTCAGCCGCAGCGAGGGTTTTGGAAATCGGTGGATTTCGCAAATAGGTCGTGGAAACGGTGAATTGATTGTATAACTTGCAGAAAATCTTGATTGGGCTCAAATCAAGTGGAGGTTGATACAATAGGAAATTCTAGGAGTTTAGAATTCTGGTGTTTGTATTCGAACCTTGTAATCAACGGATTCAGCAACTTTGATATAAGAATTCTCAATTTCGATTTGAAATTGAGAGGGAGACGTACCCACACGCGAGGACGAACGTGGGGAACTTCCTTACCAAATCTCGGCGTATTGTTTCTCCTCTCTATCTCTACTTTTGTTTTAATTTGTTTTTCGATTCATTGGAAATAGCTTTAGTGATAGGTGCATTCAACTGTTTTACATATTGTGTGTTTAATCCTTTATCATCACAATCGAAAAATCCAGCACGTTATCGCTTGTCTGGTCTTCTAGTGGTCGGTTCAGAATAGACGCTTGTTTATTCGGGACCTTCGTTTCTGTAATTCTTTGAAAACTCTGAAAAACTTTTTAAATCCTTGAAAACAAGGAGGTGATACATTCACCCCCCTCTAGATCACTCGCCAAAGCGTATAACAAGTGGTATCAGAGCCTGGTTCGCTGGTGCTTTGTGGCTGCCTGTAACAAAGCATATTTTAAATATATTTTAAATATATTATATGACATTTGTTCCAGACTGGACCTCCATGTGAGCAACCTTAGTTTTGATTGATTATAAATTTTAAGTGTTTGTGTTTGTTTCATATTAAGAAATATGCTCTCTTTTTGTTTTGGTTCTTTTGTTTTTTCAATGTTTATGAACTTTTGGAAAATCACGCAAAATGAATCGATTCATTCTAGCTTGAATCGATTCATGCTATTTGAAGGCTTCTGAAATTCGCATAATGAATCGATACATTCTAGCTTGAATCGATTCATGCTGTTTAAAGGTTTTTGGATCTCGCAAAATGAATCGATTCATCTTATGATGTATCGATTCATGCTGTTTAAATGATTCTGTTTTCTTAAAAATGATCAGTATGTATTGATTCATTATGTCTTGAATCGATTCATTATTTTGTTTTTCCTCTAACAGAATCTGATATATATTTGTGAAGTGTTTCATTTAGAAAAAATACAGATTACAGATCACAGAAAAATCAGAGACGAATTTTGCAGTGATTAAGCATTGAAGAACACATCAAGATAGGGTTTTTGGAGTGTTGGAACTTCAATGTTGAGCAAGTTTGAAACCTAGAATCAAATACATCTTCATCATCTTCTCAAAGATCTTAATTCAAGAATATCAACAAGGAAGTGTTTGCTGTCCTGTGAATCGAAGGCTTTCGAGATAACGTTCAGTGGTACGATCGGAGATCCAGCTGAGTTGAAGATTGATAGAAGGTTTCAAGGAAAAACCAGCTGGGTTTTCCTTCAAGAACGGGCGTGTTCTTGAGGGTTTTGTGAGTCACGTTTACAAGTCAGATTCAGCCGCAGCGAGGGTTTTGGAAATCGGTGGATTTCGCAAATAGGTCGTGGAAACGGTGAATTGATTGTATAACTTGCAGAAAATCTTGATTGGGCTCAAATCAAGTGGAGGTTGATACAATAGGAAATTCTAGGAGTTTAGAATTCTGGTGTTTGTATTCGAACCTTGTAATCAACGGATTCAGCAACTTTGATATAAGAATTCTCAATTTCGATTTGAAATTGAGAGGGAGACGTACCCACACGCGAGGACGAACGTGGGGAACTTCCTTACCAAATCTCGGCGTATTGTTTCTCCTCTCTATCTCTACTTTTGTTTTAATTTGTTTTTCGATTCATTGGAAATAGCTTTAGTGATAGGTGCATTCAACTGTTTTACATATTGTGTGTTTAATCCTTTATCATCACAATCGAAAAATCCAGCACGTTATCGCTTGTCTGGTCTTCTAGTGGTCGGTTCAGAATAGACGCTTGTTTATTCGGGACCTTCGTTTCTGTAATTCTTTGAAAACTCTGAAAAACTTTTTAAATCCTTGAAAACAAGGAGGTGATACATTCACCCCCCTCTAGATCACTCGCCAAAGCGTATAACAAGTGGTATCAGAGCCTGGTTCGCTGGTGCTTTGTGGCTGCCTGTAACGTTATGGATTCTGAACCAAAGGGGGCGTACAATAGAGCTCCTGTTTTCAACAGTGAAAATTATGGCTATTGGAAAGACTGAATGCGAGTACATATAAATTCTGTTGATAGGCGCGTATGGGCTGCAATTCAAAATGGTCCTTTTCAAATTACCATGATGAATGAGGCAGGTGCCATAGTACCTAAACCAGAAGACGATTGGGATGAAAAAGATGAGAAAAAGTGGTCAAGTGATTGGAGAGCTCGAAATATGCTAATTTCAGCACTTAGTGCAGATGAGTATTATCGAGTTTCCCATTGCTCGTCAGCTAAAGAAATGTGGGATGCTTTAGAAATTGCTCATAAAGGCACAACTGAAGTAAAACAGTCCCGCATTAACACACTTAATCAAGAGTTCGAACTCTTTCGCATGAAACAAGGAGAATCAATTTCCGACATGCAAAAGAGATTTGTTCATCTTATTAATCGTTTGAATGCACTTGGAAAACCTGTTTCCAATGATATTGCTACTAATAAAATTATGAGATGTCTTAGCAGGGAATGGCAACCTAAAGTGACAGCTATCAAGGAAGCCAATGATCTAACGACACTCACAATGACTACTTTGTTTGGAAAGCTGGAGGAACATCAGCAAGAACTAGAAAGTCTAGAAAAGTTTGAAAACAAAAGTAAAAAGGGAAAAGAGAAGAATAAAGACAAAGAGGGTGAGAAGAGGCCTATAGCTCTTATGGCTTCAAACTCTAAGTCCTCACAAAAAGAGCTAAGCAACAATGAGTCAAGTAGTGACGAAGACTCCGGTGACGAAGAAATGAGACTTTTTGTTAGGAGATATAATAGATTCATTCGAAAGAATGGAATCAAGCATTCCGACAAAAATCTCATAAACTTCATAAGACAATCTATGGATTCAAAACAGGAAGAGGTTAAGAAGAATAGAGAAAGAGGGTCTTGCTTTAATTGTGGCAAGTCCGACCATTATAAAACGGACTTCCCTTTAAAGAAAAAGGATAAAGGAAAAGCTCCTCCAAGAAGGTATAATAATAAGCAAAGAAGAGCTTACATTGCTTGGGAGAGTGATAGTGATTCATCAAGTACACAATGCACAAGTGATAGCGATGAAACCGCAAATTTGTGTCTTATGGCTCACACCAAAAATCAGTCCCACCACAAGAAAAAAAGTGATGATAAAAAGGTAAAACAAGCTTATTATAACAACTTCTCTTCCATGTCTTTTTCTGAATTGAAAGTAGCTTTTGAAAAACTGCATAATGAAGCTAAAGAAGCATTTAAAAGGTTAGCTTCCGATAAAAGAATTTTTTCATACTTGGAAGGTAAAGTACAATATGCTGAAAAAGATTTAGAATGCTTGAAAGCTAGTATTGCAGAAAATTTAAAAGCTATTGATATTGATGGTTGTAGTAAAATTAGGCATTGTGAAAGGTGCCACATTTGGCAACAAGAGGTCATCTCTCTTAAAGCCAAATTGGAAAAAGCCTTGCAACCTAAGATAACTTATGCCGTTGATACTAGATTGTTCAAAGAGTCATTAAATCCTCCATATGCAAAATATTCTTTTGTTCCAAAGGATTTAAAGACCAATAGTAAACATCATCATTATCGTAGTGTTTATCACTATTGTTGTCATGCTGGCCATACCATTGAGAAATGCAAGTTTAGAAGATTTCTTGTTCCTAAAGGCATTTATCAATGGAAGCCTAAAGACAACCATGTTATCACTTACCCACTTGGACCCAATAAAAATTGGGTACCTACCTCTCTCTTTTGACATTGTAGGATGAGTGTCTTGCATCCATGGAAAGAAGATGGTTTCTAGACAGCGGATGTTCAAGGCACATGACGGGTGACATATCGCTTTTTATTGACTTCAATGCAAAGAAAAAGGGGTATGTTACTTATGGAGACAATAACAAAGGAGCAATACTTGGTAAAGGTAGTGTAGGTAATCCCTCTACCACTACTATTTCTAATGTACATCTTGTAGAGGGACTTAAACACAATTTGTTAAGTATAAGTCAACTATGCGACAAAGGTTATAAAGTGTCTTTCACAAAAACATGTTGCAAAATTGAACATACCGAACAAAATGTTGTGTTTAAGGGTGTTAGAGTAAACAATATATATATATATATGCTTGATCTTTTGAGTGTTTCCTTAACAAGCACTAAATGTCTAGTGGCATTAAATGATGATTCATGGCTATGGCATAGACGCTTAGCGCATGTTAATTTCGATTTTCTTAATAAGGTTGTATCCAAGGATCTAGTAGTAGGTCTTCCAAAAATAAAATTTTCAAAAGACCACCTATGTGATGCTTGCCAAATAGGAAAACAAACAAGGGTCTCTTTTAAATCTAAAAATATAATTTCAACTTCAAGACCCCTTGAGCTTCTCCATATGGATCTCTTTGGACCATCTAGGACAAAGAGCTTAGGTGGAAACTATTACGGTTTTGTAATAGTAGATGACTACTCTAGATTCACTTGGACTATATTTCTTCATAGCAAAAATGAAACTTTTTCTGCTTTCAAAAGTTTTGCAAAGCTGTCCCAAAATAAAATGAATTCTAAAATAGTTACAATCCGAAGCGATCATGGAGGTGAATTTCAAAACCACCTCTTTGATAAGTTTTGTGACAAGTATGGCATTGAGCATAACTTTTCAGCTCCTCGAACTCCACAACAAAACGGTGTTGTGGAACGCAAAAATCGAGTTTTAGAGGAATTGGCAAGAACAATGCTCAATGAGGGTGGATTACCAAAATACTTTTGGGCCGATGCAATTAGTACGGCTTGTTATGTTATCAATAGGATTCTAATTCGTCCTATTTTGAATAAAACTCCTTATGAAATTTTAAAAGGTAGAAAGCCCAACTTGTCTCATCTTCATGTGTTCGGTTGTAAATGTTTTGTTTTGAATAACGGTAAGGAAAATCTTGGGAAGTTTGATGCCAAAGCTGATAAAGGTATTTTTCTTGGTTAGTCTCAATCAAGCAAATCATATAGAGTGTATAATAGGCGTTTACTTTCTGTCGAAGAATCTGTCCATGTTTCTTTTGATGAGTCTTACCCAAAAATTGTCGGAAAAGGTATCTCTTTTAATGACGCAGGTGTATCTACACAAGACATACTCAAAGAAGCTGGTTCGGAAATTGATCAATCCTAAGCGGTTGCTATTGAGAAGGAGGAAGATACATGTATTGAAAAAGATAAAGAGGAAGGAACATCCGAAGTGAAGGATCTTCCACCAGCTTGGAAATCCTCTAAAGACCACCCCATAGACAATATATTGGGAGACATTTCAAAGGGAGTGTTGACTCGTTCTAAGATAAGTAATTTTTGTTCTCACTTCACTTTTGTATCACAAGTGGAACCTAAAAATGCTAAAGAGGCCTTGGTTGATGAATTTTGGCTAATGGCCATGCAAGAAGAGCTAAATCAATTTAAAAGAAATGACGTTTGGGAACTTGTCCCTCGTCCGCGAGATCATCACATCATAGGTACTAAATGGGTTTTAGGAATAAACTTGATGAAAGCGGAGTGATAACTAGAAATAAGGCACGCTTGGTAGCGCAAGGGTATAACCAAGAGGAGGGCATAGATTATGAGGAGACTTATGCTCCGGTTGCTCGCCTTGAAGCCATACGTCTTTTGCTTGCCTATGCGTGTTCTATGAATTTCAAGCTTTACCAATGGACGTAAAGAGTGCGTTCTTAAATGGTGTTATAAATGAAGAAGTATATGTTTCACAACCTCCTGGTTTTGAAAATTCTGAATATCTAGATCATGTCTACAAATTAAAGCGTGCTTTATATGGTCTTAAGCAACCGTGTGTGGTACGAAAGACTTAGCAAATTTCTACTTGATCATGGATATTCTAGAGGTAAAGTGGATAATACACTCTTCATTAAACACAAAGGAAAACACATTCTTTTAGTTCAAGTTTATGTAGATGATATCATCTTTGGTTCAACTAACATACACTTGGTCGAAGAATTTTCTAATGTTATGCAGGGTGAGTTTGAGATGAGTCTCATGGGGGAGTTGAACTACTTCTTAGGCCTCCAAATAAAGCAACTTGATGAAGGTACAACAGTATGTCAAACAAAATACTGTAGAGAGCTGCTCAAACGGTTTGGAATGAATGATTCTAAATCAATTGACACTCCTATGCCTACCAATGGAAACTTGGACAAAGATGAACATGGTAAGTGTGTTGATGTCAAGAGGTATAGAGGTATGATCGGATCTCTTTTGTATCTTACTGCTTCTAGACCAGACATCATGTTTAGTGTGTGTATGTGTGCAAGATATCAATCAAATCCTAAGGAATCTCACCTAAAATCAGTCAAGCGTATATTTAGGTATCTTAATGGAACACCTAAATATGGGCTTTGGTATTCCAAAGGAAGCGATTGCAGCTTAGTAGGTTATTCTGATTCTGATTTTGCTGGCTGCAAATCAGATAGGAAAAGCACTAGTGGCACATGTCATCTGTTTTCAAATTCTTTGATAAGTTGGCATAGTAAAAAGCAAGTATCCGTAGCTTTGTCTACTGCAGAAGCTGAGTATGTCGCAGCCGGTAGCTGTTGTGCTCAAATTTTGTGGCTAAGATAACAACTACAAGACTTTGATATTGAACTTAAACGTATTCCAATTAAGTGTGACAACACTAGTGCCATTAATCTCACTAAGAATCCTGTTTTACACTCATGCACCAAACATATTGAGATTAGACATCACTTTATTCGCGATCATGTTGAAAAAGGAGATGTTGTCTTTGAGCATGTTGATACTATAAATCAACTTGCTGACATTTTCACTAAACCTTTAGCAACTGAACCATTCTTCAACATCCGACGTGAATTAGGGATTCTTGATCTCTCCACTTTGGTGTCTTAAGTTTGATTGATATTGTTTCTATTTATCTCATCATATTTGCTAAGATTGTAGCTTTCACAAGCATCTCATGAGAATACCACGTCGGAGGTAATATTGTTCCTCTCTTCACTTTGGTAATATTGTATGATCAATGTATGTTTGAGAAATGATCTTTTGTTTACATGAACTTCTTTTCATATGAATGTTTGAACATTGATGTTATTATTCTTAAGCATGCATACAATGTTGTATTTCATTTTGCTGCATAATGGTTGTTTTGCTTCTTCATAACTGTGTCAATTCCTGAAATAACCACTGAAATATTCAAATTTTTGCATAATGAATCGATCCCAACATTCATGAATCGATTCATGTTGGTTTCATTTTAATTTCTATCAAACCAGTTACAGTATGTATTGATTCATAATCCTTGTATCGATTCATTCTCATCTGCAAAATCAAAAATTCGCATAATGAATCGATCCCAATCTGCTTGAATCGATTCATGATTTAATTTTACAATTTCTTTCAAAACCAGTTACAGTATGTATTGATTCATAGTGACTTGAATCGATACACTTAGCTAGGTCTTTACGCTTCTCACGCGTTCCTTGGCAGTTCTTCCTTGGGCCTAGCTGATCCAACCCAAGGAAGGACCTTGGTCCAGCGTTGGGGGCTCTCTATAAATATCCTTTTTCGCTAAAGGGTCAGGTATTCTGATTCCACTCTTCTACTTACTTATTTTGCTGTACCTCTATTTGACTTTGGCATCGGAGCGCCTTGCAGGTACACCCCCTTCATTCCATCCACTTGCTGCCTTCACCCAATTGTTGGAAGGCCCTCTTGATCAGGTAAGATCAACATTGATTTCAAAAACATTTTAATAAAAATAATAATTGCTAATAATCTCTCTTGAACACACTATATGACATTGATTTCAATAACATGTTATATATAAACAAATCAATTTCGTCCATGAAGATAATTGATGGAGTATGCTCCCGATTAAAAAAAGGAAAATCATTAAATCATAAATAGTAAAGCATCTCGGATTCAAATAGAAACTGATTCTTATTAATTTAATTTTTAATTGGAGAATTAATATTTATTTTTATAGTTAATATATTTTATATGTAGAATTATGATTTGATATTAGAATTAGATTATTTATATTTTTAAATTAAGATTTAATTTATTTTAGGTTAGATATGCTATTACTACAACTAATTGGGTTTTGGAATAGAATTAAATATATTATAATTAGAAATAGTTTTAAAATTAGAATTGAAAATAGTTGTAAAAACAATTTAAGATTTTAAATTTTTTTAGAATTAAGATTTATTAGGTAACATTAAATTATTAAATTATGTTTGTTTTGGTTTAGGAAGGAAAAAGTAATAAAGAAAAATAAATTATTTTGAAAATTATGATATCCCATTTATTTTATTTTTTGTTTTCTTCCTTTTTTATTAATATTTTCTAGTATTTTTGGCCATTATTATTACTATTTCCAAAATAATTATATTTTATCATTATTACTGATATATTATTATAACTGAAATTATTAGTTAAAATATATGTATTAATGTGTTTTATTATTAATATTAAGAAGAGATCATAAACCTTCCTAATTTAATACATTGTCCTTTAGAATCCAAGAAAAATAAACTACACGGTTTATCAATTTCATTACAAAATAAATACCAAAATCACAATATCTTTAATATAGTTATTATATTAATTATAATTATTATTAAAATCAAATATAAGTGGAATTATTATTTTTTATTTTTTTGAAATAAAAGCTTTGTTGTATTTCGAAAAGTAAACAATATACATCACTTGGTACTAGGCCAAGGTCATCTCCTAAACTTACTTACATTAACAAAGTAGCAATACCTACTCTATATTTAGGCCTCATACAGCCCCTATAAACAATATTATCAACTATATTCTCTATAATTCTATCTATACCAATTTTCTCCCCATCCTTATCAAAAGTATTGTTATTTCTATAACTCCAAATACCATATATCACTTTAGTTGCCATTGCCTTGAAAACACCAACTTTCCATCCTTTGCTTTTAGCCATTCTTAGAATCCAAGTAATGTCCATTTGTCTTCCACAATTAAGTTTCAGCCAATGCAACATTCTATGCCAAATCTCAACTATTTTGTTGCAGCTGAACATCACATGACAATTACTCTCCTCATACAAACCACACATCTGACATTTTGTTTCTTGCACCATGCCCATTTTCTTTAATCGATCTTTCGTTGTCAGCCTGCCGTGACAAAGCATCCACAAACACAATATAGCCCTAGGCCTAGAAAAGTTATGACATAACAAGGGAAACCACTCAACCTTAGGTTGCTCCTCTTTCATCTTATAATAGAAGCTACTCATGACAAATTTCTGCCTATTGACCATGTTCTGCCACAACCCTTGGTTCTGCATAGCAACCTCTCTACTAACCATAATTCCCTTCCATATCCATGTGCTATTGAGAGCTATTGGCCAGTTCCATATATCATGCCCTTTAATGTAGTAACTGTGCACCCATCTAACCCACAAATTATCTCTCTTCATGCGAATATTCCAAAGACACTTCAACATTGTAATCTTATTCCACACAGTTATGTCAATAATGTTCAATCCCCCTTATTTTGGATGTATAAAAACCATGTTCCAAGAAATAGTGTAAACACCCCAAATTTTCCCTCACTTTTCTTACACCATGGCTTGTGATCTTTCATTTTTTGCATTAGCATAAGCATATCATATCTCACTGCATAGTTCATTTCATCTGCATCTAGGGTTTGTGATCTGAGCAATCCAAGAATGGTATGAGCCATCCCAAAGGTCTTGAAGCTTACCAAGAGGGTCCATATGTGTTCCATGATCATAATATGCTCCCCAAAGTTCATAAAAGTCAAGGGATCACAAAGCATGGCAAAGGCATAGAGGCAGATTGAAGATTTCCTGCACAAATGACCTAAAATTAGGGTTTTGGTTTCAGAGGCCTTAATCCCAAATTTTTTGGTCATTCTTGTTTCTAATGGTCTCAATATGTTATAAAGATCATGTGTACCAAATTTTATGAAGAAATTCACTATGGAAGTCATCTGATCATTGGGTAACTTCTTGAGCAAGTAAAGTCAAAATCAGGGCATCTGAGGCCTCCATCAAGGGAACTGAAGGATCATCATCATCATTTTGAGTCTCTATGATCTTTATTTGATCATTAAAGTGGTTAGAAGTTCACAAGATTGAAGAATTTTGAGCCAAATGCAAACTTGCTATTTTTGGAAATGACTTGTAATGGAAACTTTCTATTTTGGGAACGATTTTCAACCTATTCTTTCATGACCAAAAATGCTTCAAATGAAAAATTCTTGGGCATGAAAGTTGTATATTATGTCTTCCCATTTTCAAAAAGTACAAGAACATGTCTTGATTCATCCTAGAACTCAAGATATGGCCTTTCAAAGTTGGCCAAAATCCTATAATTTACAAGTTCATGCCAAAGAGGGAATTTTGCAATTTCACTTGCCAAGCCTTTTTATGACCTCTAATCAACTTCTATGCACCATAACATGTCAAGGCAACTTCAAAACATCAGAATTGGCCCAAGATTGCATGGTTTTGATGGCTTGATTCTCAAGAAATCTCAAAAGGGCCAAAATGCATAACTTTGCAAAAATCTTGGAAACTCTTCATCCACTTGTGCCAGCTGCATAACTTTGATCCTAGGGCTATCCACAAATCATGCTGAGGCCAAGACACCCCAAAAGCCAGCTCTGCCATGGCCCATGCCTATGGTAGAAAAACTCTTGACTTTTTGCAAATTGCCCATGCCAATCATACTGAGCGACAACAACTCATCTGGCCAATCAAGACATCACATAGAGACCTTATGCAACTCATTCGACACAACACACAAGCCAAAATGCTCCTATAACTCAGATTGCACAAAAAACTTGCAAAAACTTCATCTCTTCGATTCTCTCAACACAAGCCACAAACCTCAAAACTCTTTGCACCATTCAATCATACACATCCTCAGGATCACAAAACAACCCTCACAATGACCTAAAAGCCCCTCAAACAAGAACACGATTTCTGCCTCAGCAAAGTTGAATCTCCTTGAGTCTCTCTTCTCATCTCAATAACCAGAGGCCAAACTCTTAAAGCTTTAGGACTTTGAATTAAGGTTATGCCTACATCCTTATCTTAGGATGAAGTGTATAACTTTAATCCTTAGTGTTAAACCTTTAATTTGTTTTCACCTCTTAATCAAAACACATTAATAATCACAAAGACTTTATCTTGTAACTTGGGCCTTACATTAGGGTTTTATCTCTTCCTCATGGTTAAGAGGGACTAACCCTAGTGTTTAATGGACAAGTCCCCCTCAAGTTGTCTTACAAACTTAAAATACACTTCTTAATCTCATCTCTTAATTAAAATCCACTTAATAAAGGCTTGTTATATAATGAATTTAATCCCTAACCATGGATTAAGTTGAGGTATCTTCCTCAGCTTAAGTTTTCTCATCTATTATCCTTCTATTAGGATGGTGTAATGAGTTCACTAATCTGTGATTTGAGATTAAACTCATTACTTAACACTAAACAAAAACCCAAAAAACATCTAAATAATCACAAGTAGGTTAATGATCTTAATCCCACATCATCATGGTAATTAAGTTGAGATGCCTACCTCATACTTAAGTAGGCTCATTATCCCTAATCAGGGAGGATATAATGAGTTCACAACCCTTGATTTAGGCTTATGCTCATAATCCTATGAAAAACACCAAAAACAATAAAAAATCGAAAACACAAAAACAAACAATAATCGTCTCCTCCGGGATTCTTTTCTCATCGCACTCATTCACAAATAAGAACTCGCTTCTTCTATCTAATGCAATACAATTAGCACTCGAGCCAGGCGAGTCATACACTTGAGCATAGACAAGAAGGCCGTTCACAGTCAATCGTTTTCCAGTCTCTTTGAGTCGAACTACGGTGTTCTGACTTCCTCATTGTACGAGAGGATACGTAGGCATAACTTAACTGTTATCGAACAAAACTCTCTTTGTCATCCCCCTCTTTCAGCATTCCTTTCTAAAGCCTCAGTTCCTGAGCAATTCACCTTTTGCACTGACACCTGTACTTTCTTTCCCTAGCTTTTGCACACAGATAGCACATACACCTACCCCTTTTAAACACAATCTTATAAGCGTGGATTCCGTCGAGTACGACGGACGATCTGGGTGCTAATACCTTCCCAGGTCGTAACCAACCCCCTTTCTCAGTTTCTCTGGTTCGCAACCATCTTATCCATCTCTTTCCAGGTTTATGCAGCATTACCTTTCCTTCGGGATAAAAATGCCTAGTTGGCGACTCTATTTAATTCAACCTCGGTTTCTCTTTTCTCCGACCGTTCGCGTCTGCACCTTGGGACCCTGGTGTCTTTTCAGGGGAGCGACAGCTTGGCGACTCTGCTGGGGATTTTATCTTTGCAACCAAAGCTTCTGGTTCTTTTGTGTGTTTCTCCTAGCGCTTGTTTGATTTTGTTTACTGGGGGTGTTATGTGCTATGTGTGCTTTTTTTTTGCTTTATTTATTGCTTTATGTACAACTTTATTTGTTGCATTTACCTTATCGCTTTCATTTACTATTTTATGCATTTCATATTATTTTCATCATATCACCAGTGCTGAATTTGTTGTTTACCTTGGTGGGAGGGGTATCTTAGTGAGTAAGGTTCCACACCGGGAGCCTGAGTGACACATAGGATTAGAGTGGCTTCATATTCTTTCCCATTCCATTTCGGTCTGGTGCCGGAATATGAAACACGGTTCAGACATGGGTTTCTTCTTGAGAACTCTTTGCTACGGATTTCCTATAGTACTAGGGCTATCTGGGAAGCCTGCTAAGTCTAGATGACCTTTTTAGATGACCTTCAGCATCTGAGGTGAATTAGAGGAGGATTCTTTATGGTTAGGATAAACATTGTACCTCCAGTTTAGAAGTGTTTACACTTCTCATAATAAATCCAAGTCTGAGGATCCTTGTTCTAGAACAATACCTGTGAGTGGGTTGGGATGTTTACAGGTTTGCAGGAACCCTTGGCCTTATCATACCCTGTTACTAATATTATTAAGGTTACACTATGTTGGACTAATTCTATAAAACCCTGTACTTATGACTCTTTATTTGAGTCCCCCACCTTGTTACTGGTTCTCTAGCCTCCATCTGGACTTATGAACACACATGGACCCTATCAAAGCAGATAACAAATCCAGCACCTGATCACAAAACCTTGCATATCATTCTGCATACATAATTTTGCATCATTTTAACATTTGTCTATTTGTTTTACAGGGTATCCACATCTTATTTGGTTTGGTTTTGATTGTTCTTCTGCTCAGACATCTTCATCAGATATATTCATTAGCTATCTTCATCAGAGATCTTATTCACCATCTTCATTAGTTGTCTTCATAAGTACTTCTCCTAAGTTATCTTCATCAGCATCCATTATCAGTATGGATTCATCCAGGAAGAGCAACCTTACTTATCATTTCTTTGAGCCCTCCCTAGCAGGCATCAGGCAGATGCAGACACTTATCACTCCTGATCATGTCCCTTTATTCAGGGAACATTATGGTGGTATTATGGACATGATCATGGACTTGGATGCATCACAAAGGAGTATGATCCACACTTGCCTTCAGTTCTATGACCCTCCTCTCAAATTCTTTACTTTCCCAGACTTTCAGTTGGGCCCTTTGTTAGAAGAGTTTTCCATGTTGTTGGGTTCAGGAAATGGATTCCTTTCAACCCTGAGATGACTGCTCCTAGGAATGAAGACATATCTAAGGCTTTACATTTGGAAAGAACCATCATTGATCAGCATATGACCACCAAGGCTGGAATCCCAGGTGTCACACCCCAAATTTTACCCCTAATCGCTCATATCATAATCATACATTTATCGCATTTAGCAGGGATTTTTTCCCGATTCTTTTTTCTGTTGCTTTCTTCTCATTTTCTAGCTTCCATTTTAATTTAATTTCTTTTTTCTTATTTATGACTTTTTAATTCATTTTCGTATTTTTAATTTTTAATTTCCATTTTCGTTTCTATTTGTAAGTTCCTATGTTAAAATTTTATTTTAATTTCTATTTCTAATTTTTAGTTCAACTTTCAAATTTTTTTCTAAACTTATTTGTTATTTCTTTTCATCTTCAAGTTCTCATCTATAAATTAATATTATTTCATTTTCAAGTTTTTTATTTATTTTTCTATTCTTCAATTTTTTTTCAAATTTTTTTTCATTTTTTCAAGTTGTTACTTTTAAATTTAATGTCAATTTCTAATTCATGTTTATTTTCTAATTTCCAATTTTATTTCTCAAATTCTAAGTTAATTTTAATTCCAAGTTTAATTATTTTAAGTTTCTAAGATATTTTCAATTTTAAGTTTATTTATTTAATTCACTTCTAATTTAAGTTCATATTTAATTTCTAATGTAAAGTTCTCATTTCAAGTTTCAATTTCAAACCATAGTGTAAATAATCAATTTCTCTTTATTCCAAATATTATTTTGTTTATATTACAATTGCAAAGAAAATATGTACAAAATTCAGCCACAAAATACAAATCTCAGCATGCAGCCACCAACACAAACAGCCCCAAAAACAGGCCTGCACTCTGCTCCACTACTCCACCCACAGCTGCAAAATTCAGGCCTTGTCCCTTCTTTTGAAACCCTTTACCTACAAGTTTCATGGTACAAAAAAAATCAGAATTCAGCACTCAAACAACACCAAAACAACCATATAAACACACTGTTACATCCATACAAAACACACTGTTATATTAGAGAAATCAACCAAAAAGTTCAGCATAACTACACTACAAACACCACTCAAAACAAACCTCAAAAACAACCACAAATCAGCCCTTATAACAACACTGTATCAGTCCTCAAAACCCACATCAAACAGCCACCAAACAACTCAAATCACACAAAAAATTCAGCCTAAAAACATCACAGAAACAGTAACACAGAACAACAAATTCAGCATCCAAAGTCACTACCAACTATCAATTATCGGCAGTAGCAAGGAGAAGAAGGAGGCTTACTTACGGATTCTTCACCCCGATAACTTTCGGGTCGGTATTGTCCTCTTTTTCCTTCACCTTTTTTCTTCAGCATTTTGTTCATAACTAGTTTTCTTTTTTTTTTAGCTTCATTTCAAATTTTTAGTCTGCATACACCAAAACAAAACTTAATAAACTTCACAAAACAAGAACACCAAAAACACAGAGAGAAAGTTAGCGTGTAAACTTGAAACACCATCTTCCAACACCATTCCCTCTGCACTTTTTTTTATCATAAACCCACCTCATTATAATACATGCTCTTTTTCGTAAATAAAAAAACAATGTCATAAGCCATCTCACCATTTCCGTCCCGCCATCATCTTCATACCACAACCTATAGCTTTTTCATCAATAAACTTAGAAGTCACTCACAAACCTAGCCACTGTGCCATAACCCAGCCGTTGTGCCATTAATAGAAGAAAAGAGATGAAATGAGAAAAACAGAGAGAGATATGAAGTGAGGAAACCAAAAAAATCAAAAACGGGAATGGATGGAATTATGAATCAGAATCCTTAAACCGTACAAACCTGTGGTCCAAAATGAACAGAAGATCCGAACCCCAATCTGCCGCTAAACACCGAAATAACGACCCTTTTACAAACTGTGAACAGAAATGGGGACGAAACTGCGAGACTCAAACCTTCCTTGTCACCAAACCAACGACCACCGCGAATCCGTGACTGAATGCAAATCACCGAGTCCACCTTCACCCTCTCCTCCAATCCCTGGCACTCAGACTATTTTCATAAAGACATTTGGATGCTCTCATAATCAGAGTGACAGTGAATATATGGCTGGTCAACTTTCAGCTTTTGGTTACTCATTGAGTGATAATCCTAATGAAGCAGACCTATGGCTTATTAACACTTGCACAGTAAAGTCCCCGAGTCAATCTGCCATGGATACCATCATAACAAAGGAAAATTATCAAACAAACCATTAGTTTGTTGCTGGCTGTGTCCCTCAAGGAAGTCATGATGCGGAAGAGCTGGAAGGGATCAGCATCGTAGGAAACTTTAAGGCCATGAAGTGCGACTTTTGACCCGTAAGGCATTGCCGGCGCTAGACCTTCCAAAGGTGAGAAAGAACAGATTTGTTGAGATTTCTTCCAATTAATGTTGGTTGTTTAGGTGCTTGCACTTATTGCAAGACAGAACATGCCCGGGGTCATATAGGAAGTTACACAATAGATAGCATTGTTGGGCGCGTAAAATCTGTGGTATCTGATGGAGTTAAAGAGATATGGCTGAGCAGTGAAGATACCGGAGCATATGGTCGTGATATTGGTATGAATCTTCCAAATTTATTAAATGCCATAGTAGTCGAATCACCAGCAGATGGTAGTACTATGTTGCGTATCGGAATGACCAATCCACCTTTTATCCTTGAACACTTGAATGTGCCAGTTCAGTCTGGAAGTGATGCTGTTTTGACTGCAATGAATCAAGAATATACTGGGAGTGAGTTCAGGACTGTTGTTGATACCTTAACTGAGTTTGTGCCAGAGATGCAGATTGCCACTGATATAATATGTGGATTTCCAGGTGAAACTGATGAAGATTTTGAGCAGACTGTCAACATGATAAAAGATTACAAGTTCTCTCAAGTTCATATTTCACGATTTAACCCTCGACCAGGGACGCCTGCGACAAGGATGAAAAAGGTTCCTAATCAGGATATGTCTTCCCTCTGTTGTAATCAAACGAAACCAAAAATCCGCCTTTCACCTGTTTCAATCCAACACAAACATGTGATATCCGAGACGAGAGAGGCGAGGTTGAATGAACCGGAAACATCAAATCCAAAAAACTGAAACATACCGAGTTGGAGAAACCACCGTGAGAACCTCTGTTGCCATCAAAGCCCACCGCCGAAAATCCATACAAATCCGAAACAACCTGAGCTCACACTCGCCGTGAATCATCAACCACCTCACCGAAACACCACCATCCGACCCGCTTCGCATCACCAACCTTCAGCCAACAGCCGCCATTCGAAAACCCCCAATTCTCGAAACCTCAATCCCTAGCCAACACGAACCTGCAAATCAACAACTGCGAAGCAACCTTGAACCTCCTCCCAAAACCACTCCATCCGCCACCTCACTTCCGCCACCGTAAACCCCCTTTACCGTAAATCCTCCATCTCCCTTTAACATCCGTCGCCAACCCTTCTTCAACCATCCAAACCACCTCAACAACACGAACCACCATCACAAGCCCGCGAGCCAGAACATCCGGCCACCACCCTTGCGACCCGACCCGCGTCGGAACCCTTCGCACCACCACCGGAAACGAATCAGAGTTGAGACGGAGAGATTAGAGCATCGCGAGAGAGCGAAAATCCTGGGCGAGAGAGAATCGAACTACTGATTGAGATTGAGAGAGAAGCTTGAAGTGAGCGAGAAAAGGAGACCTGTGAGAGAGAGAGAGTAACTTTTTCCGTGTGAGAGAGAGAGTAACGTTTCTTTTTTTTCATTCTTTTTTTTGCTGATTTCTTTTAATTTATTTATTTTGTCTAATTTTCATTAAAATTTAGGTTAAGTTTAATTTGTTTTGGGTTGATTTCTCCTAAGCCTAATCTGCTCCCTGCACACACTAGACAACTTATCGGCTCCTCTTTTTCTTTTAAACTATGTTCTTATTATTTTAATTTAAGTTCTTTTTTTTTTATTATTTAATTAATATAGTTTAAAATTTGTCATAAATTCTTTTGTTCTTATTTGTTTATGCTAGAAAAAACTCTATTATTAGAAATTTAGTTTATTCTTATTTCTTTATTTCTTTAATTCGAATTTATTATCCTCTTTTTAGGGCCGATGATATAACAAAAAGTCACGATAAATCTTTTCCGATTAATCGTGACCAATATGAGGCCATGCATTTATTCATTTTTTATTCCATTTAATTCATTTATTTATTCTACTTAATTTATTTAATTTATTTATTTCTATTTCATAATTTATTTCACTTTATTTATTAATTATTTATTTCTCGCTCTTCTACACCATACTGACTTCATTTCAAAAATAATAATTCCTTGGTCCAACGCCAAGTGAACTTCACTTCACATTCACTCACACACGTAAGTCGGTCGTTTACGATCGCCATCTGCACATGTTCCTTACACTTCACAGTTTTTTTTAACTTAAACAAATTGTCGCACCACGCTTGTTTTCCACCCCCGCATTCTCGATCCATATATCGAGCCATAGCCAGTTACTAAGCCTCTGTCTTTGCATTTTCCATTTACTTTATTTTTGCAAGTAGCAACCTATGCCTTAGACTTAGGAGCTTGCACCCTCTTTTTTTTTTTTTTTGTGCTTTTCAATCCAAAAGGGAAAGACTCCTGCTGTTGACTCAATGTCATAGGAAGTTTAGCAATCCCTAGTTACCATTTTGACCTTAGCAATTAGGTCCCTCATCCTTAGGTCCTTAGCCATTAGGTCCTTAGCTTTTTATTTTACAACTTTTTGTGACTTTCTTAAAGTCACGTGAGTGTTTGCCATAACACTTACCTTCCCCCGCGAACCTTGAGCGTAACCAAGTGTTCGTTAATCCTTAGGAGAACTACGAGTGCTCTGATTCTATACCCGATACGTAGGCATCGATGCGATGTTGTGCGAGCACCATTAGAAATAAAACCTTAGGTTCCCATAATTTTAGCAAGCAATAAACAACAATAATGCAAATATTAATAAGAGGTTCCCGTAGGATACTGCGGATGCTTAGGATGCTAACACCTTCCCTAGGTATAATCAACCCCCGAACCTAGTTTCTCCTCATTTAGGGTTTTTACGATCTTTTTCCCTTTTCCCTTTGGATTAAATTAAAGTCGGTGGTGAACATTTAATAATTGTGATTCAAGCTCACTTAATAGCTTGGTATCCGATTCTCACCGCAACAGAAAATGGCGACTTCACTGGGGACACTATTTTTGAGGGTTAAGCCCACCTTGTATATTTTGTATATTTGTTGTTGTATTGCTTGTTATTATTTTTGGATTTTTGGGTATTCCATGTGTGGTGAGATAAGTCCTAACCCGGACTTGAGTGCAAGTAAGATAGGACGGTGGTATATTCAAGAAGGCTTGTAGGGAGTTGAGTCCCGACCAAGTTGACTTGAGACACCACCACTCAGCGGAGGCCTCCTCGGATGTAGTTTTGTTGATCGAGTTCAGTCGTGAAAACATCACTATATTCGACCTGAGAGCCATTAATGCTGAGGACCGTAGAACATTTACCCCCACTTGGCCTTTTTAGGGATGTAGTGCGATGACTATGAGGATGCAAATCCAAAATGGTTGATACGCGATACTGCACTCGGATGAGACTCTCTTGAGAATATTACTGATTACCAAGTCGAGTTGGGAAGTCGGTAATATCCGAAAGATGGGACAGTGATTCTGGGAACTTTAGAACCCGTTGTACAGGTACAAATAAACTCATAGCACATACCTTTTGGGAGGGTTGAACCTTTGACCTCATGCAAGCTTTGAACCTAAGCCTTGTTTGTGTTTGTGTGTTCATTGCATTCACGCATCATGAAGCATCATTTTTACCATTTATTCAAGGAACTCAGAAACTTTATCTTTGCAAATATCATAGGTATCATCATGGACTTTGGAAGAAGAAAGACTGTCAAGTACACATTCAAAACTCCCAAACTTGAAGACCTAAGGAAATTAAGAGATTTGGTTTTGGATCAAGAAGCCTTCATGGAGAAGCATAGGAGACTCTTAGCCTTACTTAAGACTGATTGGGATGGAAGGCTGCTCTCTGTGATGCTCCAGTTTTATGATCCTCTCTACCACTGTTTTACGTTCCCTGATTACCAATTGGCACCTACTTTGGAAGAGTATTCAGTTCTGGTGGGATCACGTGTTAAGGATGAGTTTCCATTCCCTGTTCTAGAGAAGGACCCTGAAGAAGCGGAGATTGCAAAGGCGACATATTTGAGTGTTCCTGAGGTCAAGGCAAATATGACCTATAAAGGAAAGATTTTTGGATTCCCTACAAAGTTTTTGATAGAAAAGGCCAAAAGTTTTGTTGATGTGAAGGATATGAAAGCTTTTGAGGCGACCTTTATTCTGCTGATATATGGAGTGTTACTTTTCCCAAACTTTGAAGACTTTGTCGACCTGAACGCCATCAAGATCTTTCTGAAGAAGAACCCGGTCCCTACTTTGCTCAGAGACACCTACCATTCCATCCATCTGAGGAATCACCATAAGGGAGGGATGATTACTTGTTGTGCATCATTGTTGTACGAGTGGTTTATTTCGCACTTGCCTAAGTCAGCTTCATTTTGGAATCTTAAGGATGGTTTGTGGTGGTCACAAAGGATCATGTCTCTTACCCACTCTGACATTAGCTGGTACAATCGTGTTTATGATGGAGCATTGATTATTGATAGCTGTGGTGATTTTGCTAATGTGCCTCTTCTTGGCACTAAGGGAGGAATCAGCTATAATCCAGTTTTGGCTCGCCGCCAACTTGGGTATCCGTTGAAGGACAAGCCTAGGAGTGTGGAAGTGGAAGGAATTTTCTTTAAGGATGACGAAGAACCAGAGCTCAAGAAACAGATTGTGCAAGCTTGGAAGTACATCCATAGGAAGGGGAGGAGTAGCTTGGGAAAGCCGAATTGTGTTTCTATGGAACCCTATCTCCAATGGGTACGAGATAGGGCAATCAGTCTGAAGATGCCTTACCCTCGCCAGGATCCTATGACCTTCAAGAAACCCATTCTAATCTTTATGGATGATGCAGAGAAGCTGAAGATTGATTTGGAGAAGGAGATTCGAGAGAAGAATGCATGGAAGAATCGACATCAGATCATCAGTAGTGAGAATGAAGAGCTTAGAAGACAACTGAAGATGAAGGAAGAGGAAGAGCTCTCCAGCAAGAAAAGGAAAGCACAAGAGGATTTATTTTCCTCCAGCACTCAAGGGGACAATTCTTGGAAGTCAATCGTGGATCAACTTATGCTTGAAAGGGCTCAGATGAAGGCACAAATCGAGAAGCTCAACTTGAGGCTTTTAGGAGAATATCCTTAGGACTTTGTCTTTGCCTTTATTAAACTTTGTTTGGGATTTTTGAAAGTGTACTCAAGACTTTGTATCACTTTTTGAATTTAATGAAATCACATCCTTTTGATTATTATGTTTTCCTTGGTATTTGCAATTTTGTTTCTTAAGTTCTTTGAATAAATTTCATTTTTCGCATTGCATTCATACATTTGGCATTCCATTTGCATTTCTTTCATACAAAACTCATTCCCGTCATCTGCTCTCAATTCAGCTTTCACACTGAGGCTCTCACGCAAATACTACACTCGAGCTCAAGCCAGAAAGAGGATGGCTGAAAGAGACGTAGAGATGGACAGAGTTAACGAAGAGCTTTCTGATATTCGTGGAGATATGGGTCAGATGATGGAAATGTTGCAAGTCATTCGAGCGAAGTTGGATACCCAGCAGACCGTGGTGTCAGAAATTGTCACTGCAACGACTGAAGTTGTCACTGCAACGACCGAGCCTACATCATCAGTCACTACTCCCGTGACCTGGTCTCCTTTTGGGTTTCCCCCTGGGTTTTTCCCTCCTTCTCAAGGTTTTGCTTCTCAGAGTGTTATTCCCTCTTCTTCCGGATTTGCTGCTCAGGGTTTCTTCCCTCCTTCTCAAGGTTTTGCTTCTCAGAGTGTTATTCCTTCTTCCCAAGGATTTGCTGCTCAGGGTTTTATTCCTTCTTCCCAAGGATTTGCTGCTCAGGGTTTTATTCCTTCTTCCCAAGGATTTGATACTCAGGGTTTTATTCCTTCTTCCCAAGGATTTGCTACTCAGGGTTTCTTCCCTTCTTCCCAAGGATTTGCTGCTCAGGGTTTTATTCCTTCTTCCCAAGGATTTGCTGCTCAGGGTTTCTTTCCCCCGTCCCAAGGTCTAGCTTCTCAAAGTTTTGCACCTCCTTCTCAGGGCATGGTATTTCCTTCCCAAGGTTTTGTGCCTCCTCCTCATGTATTTGCTGCTCAACAAACTGTTCCTGTGACTAATGAAGAAAATCATGCAGTTGCTAATTTTACACAAGACATTGTGCACACCCGTGCTCAACCGTACTTCAATGACCATCAGGGGTATGAAGCGCCAGATATGTCTAAAAACGGAGATGAGAAACATGTGAAGATGCAGGAGAATTTTGATACCCTTGAAAAAAGGTTAAGAGCGATTGAAGGTGACCAGATCTTTGGGGCTGCTGCCAGAGAGATGTGTCTGGTGTCTGGATTGGTAATACCCCCAAAGTTCAAGATCCCCACCTTTGATATGTATGAGGGTGCAACTTGTCCTAAGAACCATCTTTTGATGTACTATCGGAGAATGGCTGCGCAGGTGGACAATGATAAATTAATGATCCACTGCTTCCAGGACAGTCTGAAGGGAATCTCCTCCAAATGGTATCTAACACTTGACCAGTCAAAGATTCGCAGTTTCCAAGACTTGGCAGATGCTTTCATCCAACAATACAAATACAACATGGACCTTGCTCCCGATAGGAGGCAATTGCTAAGCATGTCCCAGAAAGAGTCTGAATCATTTAAGGAATATGCTCAAAGGTGGAGAGGGACCGCTTCTCAAGTAGAGCCCCCATTGACTGAAAAAGAATTAGCTGACTGGTTTGTTGACACTGTGCGACCAGAATTCTATGAGAGAATGGTGGGAAGCATAACTGCTAGTTTCTCTGATTTAGTGGCTGTAGGAATCAAGGTAGAACTCGGTTTGAAGAGTGGAAAGATGAGTGGTGCATCTGGTAGTTCCAGCAGTGGTAGTGGAAATATTGGCAAGAAATTTACCAATAATTTCCACAAGAAGAAGGAAGGTGAGACGAATGCCGTAATGACAAGTCAAAGAAGAAATCCGCTTTGGCAGAGACCTTCACCTATGGCTCAACAGTAGTATCCTCGTCAACAGCAGTATGCTCATCAACAACAGTATGCCCAACATCCTTATGTAGCGGCGGTCCAACCGTCATTTAATCCACAAGTCCAGATGTATCGGCCAACTCAAGCAGTACCGATGTATCAGCAAGCGGCTCCAATGATTCAACCTTATCAACCAATGCTCAATAATCCAGGCTATCAACAAGCACCCAATGCTTCAGCCTACCAGCAGAGGACTCCAGCTCCTCATCCAAATCCCAATTTTCAGAATAGAAGACCAGGTGGAAGGCCTCCTAATCCTCGAATTCCTATAACTTATACTGAGTTATATCCTTCACTGCTGAAGAAGGGTTTGGTTACTCCAAGGCCTTTGGGTCCTCCACCAAATCCGCTCCCCCCAAATTACAACGCAAATGCTCACTGTTTATTCCACGAAGGTGCCCCGGGGCACGATTTGGAGGGTTGTTATGCTTTGAAGTACATCGTGAAAGATTTGATGGAGAAGAACATTCTGTCATTTGGGAATACTGGTCCGAATGTCAAAGATAATCCTTTACCCAAGCATGGGTCCATAAATGCTATTGTTGACGAGTCTGAAGAAGGTTTGATTTTCAATGCCACGGAGATCAAGACCCCGCTTCGAGACTTCCATGCAAAACTAGTGGGTGCGGGTATACTGAAGAGCTGTCATGAGAATTGTGAAGGTTGTGTTGATAGTCCAAAGGGATGTGAATTGGTCCTGAAAGATGTTCAAGATTTGATTGATGAAGGTGTCTTACAAGTGAGCGGTCATACGAAGAGGAATGAAGTGGAAGTGATTGAACCCATTTTCAACTTGCCGGAATCTGATTCTACCTGGGTGCCAGTGTTCAACCTGCCTGAATCTTCAGGATTTCAACCTATCTTCAATACTCCAGAATCTGTGGTGCCAATTTTCAATGTACCTGAGCCAAGATTTGAACAAAGGAGTAACCCTTTCCTTTATCAGGACACTAAAGCAGTTCCTTGGAAGTATGATACAGGGAAAGTTCATCAGAAGATTGATAAAGCTAGTCAGAAGGAAGGTTTAAAAGTGGCAAGTGCTGACATAGCGGGTGCAGGTCGTCTGACTCGCAGTGGTCGTGTTTACACCCAGCAAGCCAATACGGCTCCGCCTAAAGAAGTCATTCCAGCTGTTGTCAACAAAGATAAAGAGGTAGTCTTGGGAGAAGAGGATGCAGAATTTCTCAGAATCATAAAGAAGAGTGATTATAAGGTTATTGATCAGCTACATCAAACGCCTTCCAAAATATCTATCCTATCACTTCTTATGCATTCTCCGGCTCATCGAAGTGCGCTTCAGAAGTTGCTAGCTCAAGCACATGTTACGCATGATATAACAGTGAATCAGTTTGATGGAGTCATTGCCAATATCACTGCATGTAACAACCTCAGTTTCAGTATGGAGGATCTTCCAAAGGAGGGCTTGGACCACAACCGTGCTCTCCACATATCAGTGAAATGTCAAGAGGATACTTTAGCAAGAGTTCTAGTGGATACAGGATCTTCATTGAATGTTTTGCCGAAAAGAACACTGGCTAAGTTATCTTATCAAGGGGCAGAGATGAGGCCCAGTGCACTGATTGTAAAAGCTTTTGATGGGTCAAGGAGGACGGTTATTGGAGAAGTAGACCTACCAATCTTGATTGGGCCACAGGTCTTCAAAATCACTTTCCAGGTTATGGACATCAATCCCAATTACAGTTGCTTGCTGGGAAGACCTTGGATCCATGCTGCTAGGGCAGTCACTTCTACCCTACATCAAAAGATGAAGTTTGTGGTCGATAACAAGCTGGTAACCGTATCTGGGGAAGAAGATCTTATGGTTAGCAACCTTTCATCCTTTAGTTACATTGAGGCTGATGAAGATGATTTGGAAACTTCTTTCCAAGCTCTTGAGATAGCCAATGCTGTCCTTCTGGAAGTAGAGGAACCAAAAGGGAAGGGTATCCCATCTTTTGCATCGCTGAAGAGTACCATTTCCACCATTGAAGAAAGAAGCCATGAAGGTTGGGGTGATGTCATCGAAGTCAAGCAGAAGCTAGATCGTTGCGGGTTGGGTTACAAACCAACTCATGTGAAGGAAGGAGCGTCAATCTCCATTAAAGGACGTCTGAAGACCATTCAAGAAGTGTTTTCCAGTGCTGGTTATCAGGTCAATGCAATTGATGGAGTTTCTGAAGATGAAGATGTGAATCATCTGGTGTATCAGTGTGAAGAAGCCTTGGACAATTGGGAGGCAGTCGAGATCCCAGAGTTTTTTCCATTGTCAAAGTAATTTGTTGTTCTTTCAATGTTTTCAAAGTTCCCTAGCTCTGCCCAAGGCTATGGGAGTATTTTGTAGGGCCCCTTCTCATTTTAAAAGTTATTATCAATGAAGGCATTTTTTGTTAAACTCTTATTTTGATCATTTACAGTTTTTCTCTCTTTTCACTTTTAAAAGAAGATGGCAATCTTTCAAAACCAATAAAAAAGCTTTTCTCTTGCATTTCTCTGTTTTTCCACTTTTAATAAAAGCCAATCATTATCATATGCAGAATAAGCGAAAACCCTGTTGAATCCAATGACTCTACATTCTCTCCTAACTTTGATTCGCTCATCTACCAAGCGGAAGATGAAAGTGAGGAAGATTGCGACATTCCCGAAGAACTGGCAAGATTAGTTGAGAACGAGCACACAGATCTTCAGCCACATAAGGAGCAGGTAGAGACCATAAATCTTGGCACCGATGAAGACAAGAAGGAAGTCAAGATTGGTACAACACTTGGGGCGGACATCAGAGAAAGATTGGTCAAGCTTCTCAGAGAATATGCAGATGTGTTTGCGTGGTCGTATCAAGATATGCCCGGGTTAGACACAGACATAGTGGTCCACAAGTTACCTCTTCGATCAGATTGTCCTCCTGTAAAGCAAAAGCTTCGAAGAACAAGACCAGACATGGCTTTGAAGATTCGAGAAGAGGTCAAAAGGCAGTTTGATGCGGGATTCCTCGCAGTTGCAAAGTACCCTGAGTGGGTAGCTAATATTGTGCCAGTCCCCAAAAAGGATGGCAAAGTTAGAATGTGTGTGGACTATAGGGATTTGAACAAAGCCAGTCCGAAGGACGATTTCCCTCTCCCGCATATTGATACTTTGGTTGACAACACTGCTAAATTTGCTGTTTTCTCCTTCATGGATGGGTTTTCAGGATACAACCAGATCAAGATGGATCCTGACGATATGGAAAAGACTACATTCATCACACCATGGGGGACTTATTGTTACAAGGTTATGCCATTCGGTCTCAGAAATGCAGGAGCCACTTATCAGAGGGCAATGGTCACCCTTTTCCATGATATGATGCATAAAGAGATAGAAGTTTATGTGGATGATATGATTGCCAAATCACAGAGTGAGGAGGATCATTTGAATCATCTCTTGAAGTTATTTGAGCGTCTCAGAAAGTTCCAACTGCGTCTGAATCCAGCTAAGTGTACTTTTGGTGTCCGATCAGGAAAGTTACTTGGTTTTATTGTTAGTCAGCAAGGAATTGAAGTAGATCCAGATAAGGTCAGAGCAATTCAAGAGATGCCAGCTCCAAAAACAGAAAAGCAAGTCAGAGGTTTCCTCGGAAGATTGAACTACATCTCCAGATTTATCTCCAACATGACTGCTACTTGTGAGCCTTTATTCAAGTTACTCCGGAAGAATCAAGCAATTGAGTGGAGTCCTGATTGTCAACTGGATTTTGAGAAGATTAAGGTTTATCTGCAAGAACCTCCTATCTTGATCCCACCTACTCTAGGGAAGCCCCTTTTCATGTATCTGACTGTACTTGAGGGATCTATGGGTTGCGTGTTGGGCCAACAGGACGAAACTGGTCGTAAGGAGCATGCCATTTATTACTTAAGCAAGAAGTTCACAGACTGTGAGAGCAGATACTCACTTTTAGAGAAGACTTGCTGTGCTTTGGCATGGGCGGCCAAACGTCTCAAGAAGTACATGATTTGTCACACTACTTTGTTGATCTCGAAAATGGATCCAATAAAGTACATCTTTGAGAAGCCTGCTTTGACTGGAAGACTCGCCCGTTGGCACATGTTGTTATCCGAATACGACATCCAATATGTAACCCAGAAGTCTATCAAGGGCAGTGTTTTGTCTGAATACCTTGCTGATTATCCTGTCGAAGATTATGAACCTTTGAAATTCGATTTCCCAGACGAGGACATTATGTTGATAAAGGACTGTGAAGTTCCAGGTCCAGATGAAGGTCCCGAGCTAGGTTCTCGATGGAAAATGATGTTTGATGGTTCCTCTAACTACATGGGGCATGGTGTGGGGGTTGTCTTGATGAACCCCGATGGTGGTTATACTCCCTTCACGGCTAGATTGTGTTTTGAATGTACAAACAACATCGCGGAGTATGAAGCATGTATTTTGGGTATCGAAGCTGCAATTGATACCAGAATCAAAATCCTTGATGTATATGGAGACTCAGCTTTGGTCATCTACCAAGTTAAAGGTGAATGGGAGACCCGTGACGAGAAGTTGATCCCATACCGTGCCCACATTGTGGAATTGATCAAATACTTTGATGAAGTCACTTTCCATCATGTTCCAAGAGCGGAAAATCAAATTGCAGATGCTTTGGCTATGTTGGCATCTATGTTTCAAGTCAGATTTCTTAATGAAGCTCCACTCATTACAATCGAGCGAAGAACTGCACCAGCCTACTGTCTACTGGTCGAAGAAGAAACTGATGAGAAACCGTGGTTCTACGACATCAAGAACTACTTGCAAAATCAAGAGTACCCAGCTAATGCAACCAACCTAGACAAGAAGACTCTGAGAAGATTGGCGTCCAAGTTCTTCCTCAGTAACAATGTGCTCTACAAGAGAAATCATGATATGGTTCTGCTCAGATGTGTGGACAAGCGCGAAGCAGACTTATTGATCAGGGAAATCCATGAAGGATCATTTGGAACACATGCCAATGGACATGCCATGTCCAGGAAGATTTTGAGAGCTGGATACTTCTGGTTGACCATGGAATCAGATTGTTTCAAATATGCCAGGAAGTGTCATAAATGCCAGATTTATGCCGACAAGGTGCACGTACCTCCAACACTTTTGAATGTTCTGTTATCGCCTTGGCCCTTCTCAATGTGGGGCATTGACATGATAGGGGCAATTGAGCCTAAAGCTTCCAACGGTCATCGGTTTATCTTGGTCGCAATTGATTACTTCACCAAATGGGTAGAAGCAGCTTCCTACGCCAATGTGACAAAGCAAGTGGTTGCCCGTTTCATCAAGAACCAAATTATCTGCCGCTATGGGATCCCAAGCCGAATCATCACAGATAATGGGACCAATTTGAACAACAAAACGATGAAAGAGCTGTGTGAGACATTCAAGATTGAACATCATAACTCTTCTCCGTATCGTCCGAAGATGAATGGAGCTGTTGAAGCTGCAAACAAGAACATCAAAAAGATTCTGCAGAAGATGGTAAAAACTTACAAAGATTGGCACGAGATGTTACCATATGCTTTACACGGATACAGGACATCAGTCCGCACTTCAACAGGGGCAACCCCTTTCTCTCTGGTGTATGGGATGGATGCAGTTCTCCCTATTGAAGTAGAGATACCATCTTTGAGAATCTTGATGGAAACCAAACTGGAGGAAGCTGAGTGGGTCCAGAACAGGTTTGACCAACTGAACCTCATTGATGAGAAGAGAATGACCGCCATGTGCCATGGCCAGTTGTACCAGAAGCGCATCAAGAGAGCATTTGACAAGAAAGTCCGTATCCGAGAATTCAAAGAAGGAGATCTTGTACTCAAGAAAATCTTGCCAGTCCACAAAGACATGCGTGGAAAATGGAGTCCTAACTATGAAGGCCCATATGTTGTGAAGGTGGCATTCTCCGGAGGTTCCTTAATCCTTACAACTATGGATGGTGAACAGCTGAAGCACCCGGTGAATTCTGATGCAGTCAAAAAATATTATGCCTAAATAAAACCCGATAGGTCGAAAACCAGAAATGGCGACCTAGGCAAAAATGGGTATCCCGGTGGATCAAAACCTATGAAGGAGATCCAGGCAAAAGTTAGGGATAAAAAAATGAAAAAAGAGCTCGCTAAGTTGAAAACCTGAAAGGGCGGCTTAGGCAAAAAAGAGCGTCCCGGTGGATTGAAAACCCGAAAGGGCGATCCAGGCAAAAGTTAGGGACAAAGGCATTTGACTGTAGCAGATGGTGTTTACCATTACTGAAGAATCATACTGAAAGACCGATCCATTTGCTCTTGTCATAAGCAAGGTGTCGGGCAGTCTTAGTTATTAGGGATTGTAGTGGTCGTTGGATTCAATGTAGACCTTTCCCCATTGCCATTTTCAAGCTGTAATTTCCCATGGAGTTTTTGCCATCGGCAAGCTACCATTCTTGAATAAAATACAAACTTTGCCTATTAATTTTGTTGTTCAATCTTCTTATTTTCTTTTGTTATGCAAAATGCCATCACTTGATTACAATTTAACTCTGAAAATGACAAGTTTTTTTAAGGAAATGTTTTTGAAAACATGCTGAAAAAACTTTCAAGTTTCTCTGACTTTGGAAAATTGGAAAAAACCTTCTGTTTCCCCAAGAAGTCCTGGTTTGCAACAACACTTTTATGCCATTATTACAGAGATCCCCGTAGAAGTTCAAAACTGATAACACTCTTGGATGGATCCTTGGACCAAGCATGATTTCCAAGTTCGAAGACATCTCCCCAGTGTTTTTTATGTTGCTCATCTGAGTATTAGTGTTGAGAGCCTACTCCTCATCGAGTCATGTCCAAACTCTTTGTCTCTTTTGAGTCAACATTTGCATATCATGATCATTCGCATCATGCTCAATCATGCGCATTTGACATTAGCATTTGTTTTTCCCCAGTTGTCGTCTGTCTAACTCCAAGTCCAGATATCATTAGTGTTCGACTTGAGAATTCATTGTTGTTGGTACCCGAAGTGGTTTACTATTTGTTATTGTCCCCAGTAATTGCTGTTGGTCCCCTGTGGAATTCTAATTGTGATTGGTATTTGTCTTTATGACCACCAATGTCTCCTTGAAGTCCAATTGTCATTGGCACAAATCTTTTAAGCAGGTCCTGAAACCTTTGTTTTATATCCAAGTCCATTTGATTTTGTACATACTTGTACCTTTCTCCTGATGGTTCCTGAAGGAATTTCCAGAGTTTGGATGTCTTATTTTATTTGAATACTCCAACATATTTTGCTGTTATTTCTTTGCGTTAGCCGGTCGCTTAGAGCCGTTGATTCATTTTGGGTGATCTCCCTTCTATCCCCAATGTTAGCTGGTCGCATAGAGCCGCTACTAAATCATCGTGATTTCCTTCCTTATCCTTGGTGTCGGCAGTTACATTTGAACCTGTTAGTTTACCATTTTGAATACTTTGACTACTTTGTCTTTATCATTCTTAGTGTCAACCGGTTTTTAACTTGTTGCGCATTCACTTTGAGTGTATCTTGGCTTTCTTTGTAGTGTCAATAGGTTTCGAACCTATTGTGCTTCCACTTCGAGTATTTTTGTTGTTGTTCATGGTGTCAGTTGGTCGCATCGAGCCGCTGCGCATTCACCTTGAATAAGTTTGTTGTCGTTTCCAATGCTAGCTGGTCGCATAGAGCCGCTACATTTTCCCTTTGAATGTTTATCTTGTTTGAATTCATGGTGTCAGTTGGTCGCATCGTGCCGCTGCGCATTCACTATGAATATTATGTTTATCATTTCCAATGCTAGCTGGTCGCATAGAGCCGCTGCATTTTCTCTTTGAATGTTTATTTTGTTGATTATTCATGGTGTCAGTTGGTCGCATCGAGCCGCTGCGCATTCACCTTGAATAAGCCTTTTGTCATTCTCAGTGACAGTTGGTCGCATCGAGCCGCTGTGCATTCACTTTGAATGTTTATTTTTGTTGATTACTCTTGGTGTCAGTTGGTCGCATCGAGCCGCTGCGCATTCACCTTGAATAAGCCTTTTGTCATTCTTAGTGTCAGTTGGTCGCATCGAGCCGCTGTGCATTCACTTTGAATTCTGTGTCATTTCTATTCTTAGTGTCAGTTGGTCGCATCGAGCCGCTGCGCATTCACTTCGAATATTATGATTTTCATTTCCAGTGACAGTTGGTCGCCTTGTGCCACTGCGCATTCATTTCGATTCCTTTGTTTTCATCATTCTTAATGTCAACCGGTTTTTCTGACCTGTTGCGCATTTCACTTTGAATATTACGTTTATTGTTTCCAGTGACAGTTGGTCGCATAGAGCCGCTGCACTTTCACTTTGAATGTTTATTTTGTTGTATTCTTAGTGTCAGTTGGTCGCATAGAGCCGCTGCGCATTCACTTCGAATATGTTGTTGCTTTTATTTCTCAAAGTCATTTGGTCGCATAGAGCCATTGGTCAACCACTTCAACTTATTTCCTTGTCTTGTTTTATTCTTGATGTCAGTTGGTCGCATCGAGCCACTGTACAGTCACTTTGAAGTTTATTTTGTTTTGTCTGTGTTTGTTGATCCAACGCTTTGGATTTCCTTTTGTTCCCGTCTTTTGTTATTCTTAGTGTCGACAGTTACACTTGAACCTGTTGATTTATCACTTTGAATACTTCCCGTTTTCATTTCTGTATCCCCAGTGTTTGTCATTCCCAGTGAGTCTTGGCTTGTGGTCGTCAATTTATTCTCATTCTAATCATTCATACCATAATCATCATTCATTGCATAAGAGTTACAGAGTTAGATAGTTTGTAGTCCAGCATAACATTGCATTTAGGGGCAAAATTTCCGGTTATTTCTGTATTTAAATACCTTTCACCATGATCTCATGAGTGCCTATTGTCATTCACGCTATCTGGTAAAGTTATTTAAATAGGGGCAACTGTCACACCCCAAATTTTACCCCTAATCGCTCATATCATAATCATACATTTATCGCATTTAGCAGGGATTTTTTCCCGATTCTTTTTTCTGTTGCTTTCTTCTCATTTTCTAGCTTCCATTTTAATTTAATTTCTTTTTTCTTATTTATGACTTTTTAATTCATTTTCGTATTTTTAATTTTTAATTTCCATTTTCGTTTCTATTTGTAAGTTCCTATGTTAAAATTTTATTTTAATTTCTATTTCTAATTTTTAGTTCAACTTTCAAATTTTTTTCTAAACTTATTTGTTATTTCTTTTCATCTTCAAGTTCTCATCTATAAATTAATATTATTTCATTTTCAAGTTTTTTATTTATTTTTCTATTCTTCAATTTTTTTTCAAATTTTATTTCATTTTTTCAAGTTGTTACTTTTAAATTTAATGTCAATTTCTAATTCATGTTTATTTTCTAATTTCCAATTTTATTTCTCAAATTCTAAGTTAATTTTAATTCCAAGTTTAATTATTTTAAGTTTCTAAGATATTTTCAATTTTAAGTTTATTTATTTAATTCACTTCTAATTTAAGTTCATATTTAATTTCTAATGTAAAGTTCTCATTTCAAGTTTTAATTTCAAACCATAGTGTAAATAATCAATTTCTCTTTATTCCAAATATTATTTTGTTTATATTACAATTGCAAAGAAAATATGTACAAAATTCAGCCACAAAATACAAATCTCAGCATGCAGCCACCAACACAAACAGCCCCAAAAACAGGCCTGCACTCTGCTCCACTACTCCACCCACAGCTGCAAAATTCAGGCCTTGTCCCTTCTTTTGAAACCCTTTACCTACAAGTTTCATGGTACAAAAAAAATCAGAATTCAGCACTCAAACAACACCAAAACAACCATATAAACACACTGTTACATCCATACAAAACACACTGTTATATTAGAGAAATCAACCAAAAAGTTCAGCATAACTACACTACAAACACCACTCAAAACAAACCTCAAAAACAACCACAAATCAGCCCTTATAACAACACTGTATCAGCCCTCAAAACCCACATCAAACAGCCACCAAACAACTCAAATCACACAAAAAATTCAGCCTAAAAACATCACAGAAACAGCAACACAGAACAACAAATTCAGCATCCAAAGCCACTACCAACTATCAATTATCGGCAGTAGCAAGGAGAAGAAGGAGGCTTACTTACGGATTCTTCACCCCGATAACTTTCGGGTCGGTATTGTCCTCTTTTTCCTTCACCTTTTTTCTTCAGCATTTTGTTCATAACTAGTTTTCTTTTTTTTTTTAGCTTCATTTCAAATTTTTAGTTTGCATACACCAAAACAAAACTTAATAAACTTCACAAAACAAGAACACCAAAAACACAGAGAGAAAGTTAGCGTGTAAACTTGAAACACCATCTTCCAACACCATTCCCTCTGCACTTTTTTTATCATAAACCCACCTCATTATAATACATGCTCTTTTTCGTAAATAAAAAAACAATGTCATAAGCCATCTCACCATTTCCGTCCCGCCATCATCTTCATACCACAACCTATAGCTTTTTCATCAATAAACTTAGAAGTCACTCACAAACCTAGCCACTGTGCCATAACCCAGCCGCTGTGCCATTAATAGAAGAAAAGAGATGAAATGAGAAAAACAGAGAGAGATATGAAGTGAGGAAACCAAAAAAATCAAAAACGGGAATGGATGGAATTATGAATCAGAATCCTTAAACCGTACAAACCTGTGGTCCAAAATGAACAGAAGATCCGAACCCCAATCTGCCGCTAAACACCGAAATAACGACCCTTTTACAAACTGTGAACAGAAATGGGGACGAAACTGCGAGACTCAAACCTTCCTTGTCACCAAACCAACGACCACCGCGAATCCGTGACTGAATGCAAATCACCGAGTCCACCTTCACCCTCTCCTCCAATCCCTGGCACTCAGACTATTTTCATAAAGACATTTGGATGCTCTCATAATCAGAGTGACAGTGAATATATGGCTGGTCAACTTTCAGCTTTTGGTTACTCATTGAGTGATAATCCTAATGAAGCAGACCTATGGCTTATTAACACTTGCACAGTAAAGTCCCCGAGTCAATCTGCCATGGATACCATCATAACAAAGGAAAATTATCAAACAAACCATTAGTTTGTTGCTGGCTGTGTCCCTCAAGGAAGTCATGATGCGGAAGAGCTGGAAGGGATCAACATCGTAGGAGTCCAGCAAATTGATCGTGTTGTTGAAGTTGTAGAGGAAACTTTAAGGCCATGAAGTGCGGCTTTTGACCCGTAAGGCATTGCCAGCGCTAGACCTTCCAAAGGTGAGAAAGAACAGATTTGTTGAGATTTCTTCCAATTAATGTTGGTTGTTTAGGTGCTTGCACTTATTGCAAGACAGAACATGCCCGGGGTCATATATGAAGTTACACAATAGATAGCATTGTTGGGCGCGTAAAATCTGTGGTATCTGATGGAGTTAAAGAGATATGGCTGAGCAGTGAAGATACCGGAGCATATGGTCGTGATATTGGTATGAATCTTCCAAATTTATTGAATGCCATAGTAGTCGAATCACCAGCAGATGGTAGTACTATGTTGCGTATCGGAATGACCAATCCACCTTTTATCCTTGAACACTTGAATGTGCCAGTTCAGTCTGGAAGTGATGCTGTTTTGACTGCAATGAATCAAGAATATACTGGGAGTGAGTTCAGGACTGTTGTTGATACCTTAACTGAGTTTGTGCCAGAGATGCAGATTGCCACTGATATAATATGTGGATTTCCAGGTGAAACTGATGAAGATTTTGAGCAGACTGTCAACATGATAAAAGATTACAAGTTCTCTCAAGTTCATATTTCACGATTTAACCCTCGACCAGGGACGCCTGCGACAAGGATGAAAAAGGTTCCTAATCAGGATATGTCTTCCCTCTGTTGTAATCAAACGAAACCAAAAATCCTCCTTTCACCTGTTTCAATCCAACACAAACATGTGATATCCGAGACGAGAGAGGCGAGGTTGAATGAACCGGAAACATCAAATCCAAAAAACTGAAACATACCGAGTTGGAGAAACCACCGTGAGAACCTCTGTTGCCATCAAAGCCCACCGCCGAAAATCCATACAAATCCGAAACAACCTGAGCTCTCACTCGCCGTGAATCATCAACCACCTCACCGAAACACCACCATCCGACCCGCTTCGCATCACCAACCTTCAGCCAACAGCCGCCATTCGAAAACCCCCAATTCTCGAAACCTCAATCCCTAGCCAACACGAACCTGCAAATCAACAACCGCGAAGCAACCTTGAACCTCCTCCCAAAACCACTCCATCCGCCACCTCACTTCCGCCACCGTAAACCCCCTTTACCGTAAATCCTCCATCTCCCTTTAACATCCGCCGCCAACCCTTCTTCAACCATCCAAACCACCTCAACAACACGAACCACCATCACAAGCCCGCGAGCCAGAACATCCGGCCACCACCCTTGCGACCCGACCCGCGTCGGAACCCTTCGCACCACCACCGGAAACGAATCAGAGTTGAGACGGAGAGATTAGAGCATCGCGAGAGAGCGAAAATCCTGGGCGAGAGAGAATCGAACTACTGATTGAGATTGAGAGAGAAGCTTGAAGTGAGCGAGAAAAGGAGACCTGTGAGAGAGAGAGTAACTTTTTTCGTGTGAGAGAGAGAGTAACGTTTCTTTTTTTTCATTCTTTTTTTTGCTGATTTCTTTTAATTTATTTATTTTGTCTAATTTTCATTAAAATTTAGGTTAAGTTTAATTTGTTTTGGGTTGATTTCTCCTAAGCCTAATCTGCTCCCTGCACACACTAGACAACTTATCGGCTCCTCTTTTTCTTTTAAACTATGTTCTTATTATTTTAATTTAAGTTCTTTTTTTTTATTATTTAATTAATATAGTTTAAAATTTGTCATAAATTCTTTTGTTCTTATTTGTTTATGCTAGAAAAAACTCTATTATTAGAAATTTAGTTTATTCTTATTTCTTTATTTCTTTAATTCGAATTTATTATCCTCTTTTTAGGGCCGATGATATAACAAAAAGTCACGATAAATCGTTTCCGATTAATCGTGACCAATATGAGGCCATGCATTTATTCATTTTTTATTCCATTTAATTCATTTATTTATTCTACTTAATTTATTTAATTTATTTATTTCTATTTCATAATTTATTTCACTTTATTTATTAATTATTTATTTCTCGCTCTTCTACACCATACTGACTTCATTTCAAAAATAATAATTCCTTGGTCCAACGCCAAGTGAACTTCACTTCACATTCACTCACACACGTAAGTCGGTCGTTTACGATCGCCATCTGCACATGTTCCTTACACTTCACAGTTTTTTTTAACTTAAACAAATTGTCGCACCACGCTTGTTTTCCACCCCCGCATTCTCGATCCATATATCGAGCCATAGCCAGTTACTAAGCCTCTGTCTTTGCATTTTCCATTTACTTTATTTTTGCAAGTAGCAACCTATGCCTTAGACTTAGGAGCTTGCACCCTCTTTTTTTTTTTTTTGTGCTTTTCAATCCAAAAGGGAAAGACTCCTGCAGTTGACTCAATGTCATAGGAAGTTTAGCAATCCCTAGTTACCATTTTGACCTTAGCAATTAGGTCCCTCATCCTTAGGTCCTTAGCCATTAGGTCCTTAGCTTTTTATTTTACAACTTTTTGTGACTTTCTTAAAGTCACGTGAGTGTTTGCCATAACACTTACCTTCCCCCGCGAACCTTGAGCGTAACCAAGTGTTCGTTAATCCTTAGGAGAACTACGAGTGCTCTGATTCTATACCCGATACGTAGGCATCGATGCGATGTTGTGCGAGCACCATTAGAAATAAAACCTTAGGTTCCCATAATTTTAGAAAGCAATAAACAACAATAATGCAAATATTAATAAGAGGTTCCCGTAGGATACTGCGGATGCTTAGGATGCTAACACCTTCCCTAGGTATAATCAACCCCCGAACCTAGTTTCTCCTCATTTAGGGTTTTTACGATCTTTTTCCCTTTTCCCTTTGGATTAAATTAAAGTCGGTGGTGAACATTTAATAATTGTGATTCAAGCTCACTTAATAGCTTGGTATCCGATTCTCACCGCAACACCAGGCCTCCATTTGGACTTCTTGATCACTCAGGCCACCAGTCATGCTGCAGTTGGGAAGTGGGAAACTGTTTGTGCTCTCCTGGCTCTTAGTATATATGGAATCATCTTGTTTGCAGACGAGCCTAAGTTTGTAAGCAAGAATGCTATCCATGTCTTCCTGCTGAGGAATCCAGTTCCTACCTTGCTAGGGGACTTCTACTACTCAGTGTATCATAGAAATGGGAAGTAGAGGGGAAGATTAGTCAGATGTTGTGCACCTTTCTTCTACTGTTGGTTATTGAGACACTTGCCGAAGATAGAAGCTTTCTTGAATCCTCATCAGTCAAGAAATTGGGCTAAGAGAATGATTGCTCTCACTTCAGAAGACATCAGGTGGTGCACTCAGAGTACCAATGGCATGGACATAATTACAAGTTGTGGGCAGTATCCCAATGTACCTCTTATTGGAGTGAAGGGTTGCATCAACTACAATCCTTTGCTTTTCAAAAGGCAACTAGGGTATGCCTTGGTACATCCACCAAGAGAGCAGGATTTAGAAGAGACCCTTTATTTTGATGTTCAGAATAATCATGCCATCATCCGACAAGCAGCCTGGGCTTGGGATAACATTCAGACAAAAGGGACTGCAATTCTTGGCAAGTGCAACAACATAGCTTCAGCTCAGTACATTGATTGGTCTCGCATCAAAGGACAAATCACCCTCATGCCATTTACCCTGAAGGATGTGCCAGGGCCATCAGCAGTAGAGCCTGTAGCTACAGTCAATTTAGAGGAGTTTGAGAAGTTGAAAGAAAGGAATGCTCAGCTTTCTGAAGTCCTGAAAAAGACCCTCTGGGAGAGGAATGATAGTTGTCTGGACAATGAGAGGTTAGAGAAACTCCGGATAGAGCATATGAACAAGATTGAGAAGACAAATGATTGCATCAGAAAAGGCCGGGCAGGGGAGTTGATATTGAAGAATGCTTGCAAAGAAGCCAAGATTCAGAAGGCCAGAGCTGAGCACTACTTGGAAGAGAGTCAGGCTAGATGGATCAGAATTACTGAGGCTCGTTCACAGGAAGATCAGAAGACCCAGGCTAGGATAGAGCAGCTGGAGGCTAATGAGAAGAAGAGTCAAGAAGCCTTGTTAGCAGCACAGAAGGAAATCTCCGAGTTGAAACTTCGGGCGGGTTTGAAGAGATCAAAAGACCAAGACAAGTATAAGAAGTTGACAAATGTTATTTCCACCAGGAACCTTCTTATCAGGACCATCACAGAGCATCCAGTTGGACCAGTGACTGATGCTCTCCTGAAGGAAGTCAGAGAGGATGACTTTGGGTTGGATGTTTGATTTCTGTGTATTTGCATTTCATTTTAGTTATACTTTATCTCTCATGATAATTTGGTTGTATTCCTTGATTTTGTTGTATTTTGACCCACCATGGGAACTTGTTTGTAATCATAAACTATGTATCTTTTTTCATTTGTAATATATGGTTTATGTATTACTTGGGTTTATCTCTTGGGCTTCATTTCTCTCCAACATCATCATTCCTAGAGGTCTGGAAGGTCAAAACCAAAAAACCAAACCGGATACCCTCGGAAGACAAATAGGCATATTGCATTGCATACTAACCTCATTCTTTGTTTTGTAGGTATTTCTGTTGTTGTTTTCTCACTTTGATGTGGTTTCAGGAAACATTGCTCGTAGGAGGGTTTTCCTAGTCAACAGAGTTCACTGGTATCCTACAAGAAACAACCTTCCGAGCTTACAGATGGACCAAGTTCAGCAAGATTTGACTGACGTGAGAACTCAGATGGCTAATGAAAGGACTGAGATGAGGGCTCAGATGAACTAGTTCATGGCAGTAATGACTGGGTTGGCCCAAAGCCAATAAAGATTAAGAGATTTGGTCGAGCGAAAAATTCCCGAAGAGAATCATCCAGGTACAGAAGGTACTAGTAACAATGATCACAGACAACCACGAACAGATGCGCCAGAGTTTGGGCCTCACCTCAATCCCGAAGTCAATGCTATCAGATATACCAAAGGAAACACTAGAGGTCGTGCTATGCAAGAAGACCCCCAAAAGGAACTATTTACAGTAATTGGTGCTGGGGATGAAGCCTATGATCTTCGTCTGGACGAAATAACAGAGAAGTTGAGATCTCTGGAGTCCCAAAACTCTTTGGGATTTGATGTTATGGACATGAGTCTGGTTGAGGGAGTCAGGATTCCTTACAAATTCAAACCCCCTTGCATTGAGAGATATAACGGTACCTCTTGTCCACGTACTCACCTACAGTCCTTTATGGGAAGATTAAAAGCTTATACCATGGACGAAAAGTTGTGGATGTTCTACTTCGAGGACAGTCTGACCGGGGCATCCCGTGAATGGTATTCTCATTTGTCCAGGGCAACAGTTAGAAACTGGAAGGATTTGGCTGAAGCTTTCATACGCCAGTATCAATATAACTTGGACATGGCTCCTAACAAAACCCTCCTAATGGGTATGTCACAGTCTTCAAGAGAAAGCTTCTGGGAGTATGCCCAAAGGTGGAGACAGCTTGCTGCTGCTGTTCAACCTCCAATGTTTGAAAGAGAGATGGTCGACAGGTTTATGAACACCTTGCAAGGAACATACATTGACAGACTTACTGCTTTCTAATCCACCAGCTTTGCGGATGTAGTTATAACTGGAGAGAGAATTGAGAGTCTGCTGAAGATGGGCAAAATTTCAGATAATGGTGCCAGTTCCAGCAATACAAGGAAACCTTTTGCAGGACCTCGTAGAACAGGTGAGACCAACTCAGTACATATGGGCAGGAGTAGGCCTCAGTACATGCCAAGATCAATAACTGTTGTCACCATTCCAGCTCCAGCACGTCAACAACAGTATCCTCCACAACCACAACACTTCCCACCACAACAACAATTTCCTCAACAAAGATCTTTCAACAATAACAATTAGCAACAACGTTCGTTTCAACAGAGAACTTCATAAATCAATTGGGTTATTGATCCCATTCCAATGCCTTATGCTGCCTTACTTCCACAATTGTTAAAGCTCAACTTGATTGAATTAAGGACTCTGGTTCCCCCGGATCCTTAGAACCTCCCAAGAAACTATGATGTTAATGTCCGGTGTGCCTTCCACTCAAATGCACCTGGCCATACTACAGAGAAGTGCAGAGCCTTGCAAATGAAGGTTCAAGATCTGATTGATTCTAAGGCAGTTAACTTTGCACCTCCTCCGAGTGTTACCAAGAATCCTATGCCTAGCCGTGGTGGGCCTAGGATAAATGCTATTGAGGAAGATAAACCGATAAACCTAATTGACAATGTTGCAAGCATTCAGACACCTCTGGCCGAGGTTAAAGCCCAGCTTTTAAAGTACCAAGTGTTCCCGGGTTGTGAGGCCCATTGTGAAGCTTGCAAGAGCTCTATCAACGGTTGTGCAGATTTGAAGACTGGCATCAACAATCTTATCAAGGAAGGCACTCTACAGATCACTTCAACAATCCTGACTCCTACAACATCAGCAATCATTCCTTGTACAACTTCAACAACAATCATTCCAACGGATTCTGCTACAACATCAACAGTCATCCCTTCTTCAACATTAACAAGCATCAGTCCAACACATCCTTCTACAAATGAAGATATTTCCACAGTGACTATTTACTATGATCCTGCAACAATCCCCATTCCAGATTTTTTCAACAATCAACATCTCCATCAGCAGCAGCAGCCATCATCACCAGCGCCATCTCCGGTCAGACCTCATGTCACAATTTATTATGAACCTCAGACTGTCTCAGTTCCTTCTTCCACAGCAATCAGTCCGGTTACTATCACGGTACCAGGACCAGTTCCATATGATAGCAGCAGTGCCTTGCCTTGGCACTATGGCTCAGATTTATATTGCAACAGAAAGAAAGTCACTTTTGACACTTCTACACCACAGATCGATAATGTGGGGGGAGGTGGAGGCTTCACTCGAAGCAGACGTCTCTTTGCCTCACAATTCCAAAGAACCAATGCTGAAGCAGAAGCTGCTGCCAAGGCTAAAGGGAAGAGTGTGGTGCCTGAAGAACCTATTACCAAGGAAAATCAGAAGACATCCTTTGAGCAGGATGTAGACGAGTTCATGAGAATAATTAAGAAGAGTGACTATAAGGTTGTGGACCAGCTCCATCAGACCCCCTCCAAAATCTCTATTCTATCACTGTTGATGTGTTCCGAAGCTTACATGAATGCACTTCTCAAAGTCCTGCACGCAACTTACATGCCAGAAGAGATTACGGTTAATCAGCTAGAGACAATGGTTTCAAATGTCAATACTAGCCATGGGATAGGTTTTACTGATGTTGATCTAACTGCGGAGGTCCGCAACCATAATAAGGCTCTGCACATTACCTTGGAGTGTAAAGGAGTTGTTCTCTCTCATGTCTTGGTTGAAACTGGGTCCTCACTCAATGTTCTTCCGAAGAAAGCTTTGGTCAAGATGGAATACGATGGTCTCGCACTGCACCCTATCTGACCCCCCTGTGTCGCTTCCTCTAAGTAACACGAAGGTCAGATAGGGTGCAGACGTGAACGGTCGGCGAAAGGAGAATGAAGTGAAATGAATAGAGTCGCCAGCTAGGAGTTTTGTCCCGAAGGAAAGGTAATGCTGCATAAACCTAGAAAGATATGGATAAGACGGTTGCGAACCAGAGAAACTGAGAAAGGGGGTTGGTTACAACCTGGGAAGGTATTAGCACCTAGATTGTCCGTCGTACTCGACGGGATCCACGCTTGAAAGATTTGTGTTTAAAGGGGTAGTGTCAGTGCTATCTGTGTGCAAAAGCTGGAAAAGAATGTACAAGTGTCAGTGCAAGAAAGTGAAGTGAATTGCTCAGGAATGAGGCTTAAAAGAATAATGCTGGAAGAGGGGGGAAGAGACAGAGACTTTTGTTCAATAACAGTTAAGTTATGCCTATGTATCCTCTCGTGCAATGAGGAAGTCAGAACACCGTAGTTCGACTCAAAGAGACTGAAAGATAAATTGACTGATGAAATGCTTACTTGTCTATGCTCAAGTGTATGACCTGTCTGGCTCAGGTGCTAACTGTCTTGCATTAGACGGAAGAAGCGAGTTCTCGTTTGTGAGTGAAGATGATGAGAAAAGAATCCCGAAGGAGACGATTATTGTTTGTTTTTGATGTTTTCAATCTTTTATTTCTTTTTTGTGTTTGTCGTAAATTAATGAGCTTAAGCCTAAACCAAGAGTTAGTAAACTCATCATATCCTCCCTTTGATTAGGGATAATGAGAATACCTTAAGTATGAGGTAAGCACCTCAAACTTAATTACCATGATGTAGGATTAAGATCATTAACCTACTTGTGATTATTAGATGTTTTTGGTATTTTGTTTAGTGTTAAGTAATGAGTTTAAGCCATAATCAAGGATTTAATGGACCCATTACACCATCCTAATAGAAGGATAATAGATGAGCACATTTAAGCTGAGGAAGATACCCCAACTTAATCCATGATTAGGGATTAACCTCACGACAAAACAAAGCTTTATTAAAGTGGATTTTAATTAATGGTAAGATTAAGAAGTGAGTTTTATGGTTTTTAAGACAACTTAAGGGGGACTTGTCCATTAACACTAGGGTTAGTCCTTCTTAACCAATAAAGGAAGAATTAGAACCCTAATGCAAGGCCCAAGTTATAAGCTATTGTCTTAGTGATTATTAAGATGGATTGATTAAGTGGTTTAAACAAATTAAGGGTTTAACACTTAGGATTAAAGTTATACACTCCATCCTAAGAGAAGGATGCAGGCATAACCTTAATCACAAGGCCTTAAAACCTTATAGGTTTAGTCTCTAATTATGAGATGAGGAGAGAGACACAAAGAAGACACAGAGGTAAAACTAAAGGGGGGCTAATCAAAACCCTAATTATTGTCATGCTTGGATGTTCCTATGGTTTGTGAGGCTTAAGAGAGATCTTCAGAGAAGCCACCAATGGAAGAAGCAGATGAAAGGAGGAGAAGCAGAAGAAACAAGTTAACTTACTTCACTGAAGAAGATAAGTTACTTGAAGAAAGAAAGTGAAGGATGAACATGAATGATCCAGCTCACTCTAAAGCAAAAGAAAATGCAGCAAGGATGCATAAGAAGGATGAGAAGAGAAATGAGAAGTGAAGGCAAATTCACTTCTCCAAGTACTTACCACCTGAAATGGTTAGCATAAAGAAAGGAATGAAATGAAAATGAAATGTATGTAAAGATGAAAACCAAAACCAGAAGCATAAACATGATGCAAATGAGGCTATGACATGATGCAAAAGCATACCAAGTGTTATGAATGTTCATACAAGGGATGGGAATGCAAATGAAGCATGTAGGAAGTTTGAAAGCACATGAAAGTTCATGAAATGAAATAAATGCATATCATGGAAAATGGATGAAGAAATGATCAAGCATAATTTTAATGTGTCCTATGATGTCTTAGATGTCATGTGAATGCATGAAATGTCATGACAAGTTCAAATATTAAAGCATATGCAAGATGGATGCAAATGAACATGCAAAATTAGGGTTTTAATGCAACATGAGATGCAAAACTCAAAAACAGAAGAAAATCACAAGATAAAAAATTGCAAATGAACTCAAAGGAACCCTAAACCCATATGATATCACACCCCAAAGGAGGATACCTAACTCTTAACCTAAAGGAAGCTATGAATTTTCTAAGTTATCTAGGGTTTTAAGGTACCTTAAGGGGAAAAATGCAAATCAAATCAAAAATGCAAAAGAAATTTATAACAAAAATATGCTAGATACTGAATGTCAAATGAAGAACAATGCAAAAAGAATCAATGTCATACCATTCATGGTTAGGTAGAAAAGAATTCTTGAAGTTAGGGTTCAAAAATAGGAATTTTATGAACCCTAAATTCAAGAAGATTTGTCAAAATGTGTTCAAAACCAAAAAGAAATTTGTATGAATGGTATGACAATGTTTCTAAATATCCTAAGATTCAATGTGAATTTTTTTGGAATTTTTAGAAACCTAAATGATATTTTAATTAATTAATTTCTATTGATTAATTAAAATAAACATTTAAATATTTTAAAAATGATTTTTTAATGCAAAAAATAAAGATAAAAAAGTTTTCTGGTTGAGACAAATATTTGAATTAAAAATGTAAAAGGAAAATATTTTTGGAATTTTCTAACTATTTTAAATAAATGATGCAAAATAAATGATAAAAAAATGAATTAAAAACTGAATTAATGAAAGGTATGATGATCTAAGGGTTCAGATTTGAATCTGAGGGGGAAAGTGTTGTCCAGCGCCAAATCCAAGGGCCACAATTTACTCTGGGTTAATTTTAATTAATTAATTTAATTAAATGAATTAGGGTTTAATGACAACATCTCAGCCATTCAAACACGCGAGGAACAAAGATCCTACAGCCATTATTCAAACTAGCCTAATTAATGAGGTTTTGCCCTAATCACTTTCAGGTCACCGGAGAAGAGCTTCGGTCGTCTTCTCTGGCAGCCTCCTCCCCTGAAACTCTCAAAACCCCAAAAAACTCACCACAAGCTCTAGAAATGATCCTTAACTATCAACAAACTCAAATCCAGCAACAAAAAAACTTAATCATGCGTGAATGAAGAGAATCGAAGAAGAACAAAAATTAGGTCAAAGTTTCAGAGGTTCAGTTCATGCTCGTTTCTTGCTCATTTTCGAAAATAAACACATCCCCATGACCAGGGCAACATATAGAACAATATTTTAACAAGAAAACAGGGTTCTGGAAAAAATGTTCATCATGTTATCTGAGATGGAGCTTCCTGGTTCTGAGCTTTCAAGCCTTCTTTTTGATGCAAAAAGTCCCCAATGATCCTCCTAGTGATGTTGCAATGCCTAGAACAAGCTGAAATGAGCTGGTTTGAGAGAATGAAGCCTTGCTGCACCAGAATCATGTTTCAGTTGTGGGGTGTTTTTGGCTATTTTAATGGTTGATTTGTGTTATATAGATGATTTTGAGATGAATGGTGAAATTTGTTTGGAGTTTGAGTGAGTGAGCAGAGAGTTTCGAATTCTTTTGCAAAATGGAGTGATTTTGGGAACTTGAGGATTCTGAGGTTTCATGCTGCAATGTTGTGTGTTTTGGCTTGGGTTTGACCCACATAACAAGTTGTGATAGGTCAGAGAAGTGGTTGTGGCCTATGGTGATTGGTATGGGTGTTTTTGCACAAAGTCAATAGAGTTTGTACTTGAGGTATGGGCTGGCTCAGAGGTGGTACAAGGGCATGTCTGGCCTCAGCTTTGATCAAGGAGAGCCATAGAATTGGTTTTGTGGTGATGCAGCAAGTTTGTGAAAGGTTCTATGTCATTTTGCAATTTTATGAAGTTTTGGCCCTTTTGTGATTTCTTCATGGGTAAGTCACGAAAACTTGAGATTCTTGGGCCAATTCTGAGTTTTAGACAATGCAATATGTTTGTATGATGCTTAGAAGTGTGTTTGAAGTCACAAAATGGCTTGACAAGTGGTTTTGCAAAAAATCCTCTTTGGCATGAAACTTGAAATTATGTGATTTTTGCCAACTTTGAAAGATCATAACTTGAGTTCCATAATGAATTAGAACTATTTCTTGTACTTTTTGAAAAGGGAATGATCCAATCTACAACTTTTATGACCAATAATTTTTCATTTGAAGCATTTTTGGTTGAGAAAGAGGAGGTTGAAAAACTTTCCCAAAATGGAAAGTTTACATTACAAGTCATTTCCATTTTTGGCAACTTTTGGTTTAGCTCACTTTTCTTCAATTTTGTGAACTTCCAAGCACTTAAATGATCAAATAAAGATCATATAACTTCAATTTGATGAAAAATCCACTTTGGTTCCATTGATGGGGGCCTCAGATGCCCTGATTTTGCTCTGACTTGCTCAAGAAGTTACCCAGTGAACAGATGACTTCCACAATGAATTTCTTCATCAAACTTGGTACACATGACCCTTATAACATATTGAGACCATTAGAATCAAGAATGACCAAAAAATTTGGAGTTATGGCCTCCGAAACCAAAACCCTAATTTCAGGTCATCTATGTAGTGAAACCCTAGCTCAGCTTCCAGGCCTTCCAAGTTCTTGTGATTTTTTTGGCTTCCTTGATCTTTGAAGGATATATCATGATGATAGAACATACATGGATCTTATTTGAATGATTGGAAGCCTTTGGAGTGGCTTAGATGGATCTTGGATTGCTCAGATCACAAACCCTAGGTGCAGATGAATTTGAACTATGCAGTGAGACAAAAAATGCAATATGATATGATATGATTGAACTAATGCAAAGATGGAAGATCACAAGCCATGGTGTGAACTTAGTGAGGGAAAATTTTGGGTGTTTACAGCTGCCCCTATTCAAACATGAGTTAGCTGTGCAGGATGTAAGCGCCCGGCTTAACAGACAAACAAGATAACTTGTGGTTGAATACCAAAGACAGTCCGAAATTTGCACTCACTAGGGAGAATAAGAAAAGGGATATAAATTGTAAAAGAAATTATAGTATGATTATAAAAATGTGGGCGATGGAGGACGACCATCGAGAAGAGGACGACTGCTGGGGATAAAGCAATGACGGGGACGGCCGACATGCTAGGGGAATAAAGAATCATGATGGGGACGACCATCAAGCAAAGTAACAATGTTCTCTGGGGATTAAAATAAAGGCAATGATGGGGACGGCTGTCGCTCCCACCAAATGACATCTGGTCAGATAGGGTACAAACGCGAAGATGAAGATGAAAAGAGTCGCCAGCTAGGCATTTTTATCCCGAAGGAAAGGTAATGTTGCATAAACCTGGGAAAAGATATGGATAAGACAGTTGTGAACCAGAGAAACTGAGAAAGGGGGTTGGTTACAACCTAGGAAGGTATTAGCACCCAGATTGTCCGTCGTACTCGACGGGATCCACGCTTAAAAGATTTGTGTTTAAAGGGGTAGTGTCAGTGCTATCTGTGTGCAAAAGCTGGAAAAGAATATACAAGTGTCAGTGCAAAAGAAGTGTGAAATGAATAGATCAAGAATAAGGCTTAAAGAATAATGCTGGAAGGGGGGAATATACAGAGACTTTTGTTCGATAACAGTTAAGTTATGCCTACGTATCCTCTTGTGCAATGAGGAAGTCAGAACACCGTAGTTCGACTCAAAGAGACTGAAAGATGAATTGACTGATGATCTGCTTACTTGTCTATGCTTAAGTGTAAGACCTGTCTGGCTCAGGTGCAAACTGTCTTGCATTAGACGGAAGAAGAGAATTCTCGTTATGAGTGAATGAGGTGAGAAAAGAATCCCGGAGGAGACGATTATTGTTTGTTTTTGACATTTTCAATCTTTTATTGATTTTTTGTGTTTGTCATATGAAAATGAGCTTAAGCCTAAGCCAAGGGTTAGTAAACTCATCACATCTTCCCTTTGATTAGGGGTAATGAGAATACCTTAAGTATGAAGTAAACACCTCACACTTAATCACCATGATGTAGGATTAAGATCATTAACCTACTTGCATTTATTTAGATGTTTTTGGAGTTTTTGTTTTGTGTTAAGTAATGAGTTTAAGCCATAATCAAGGATTTAATGGACCCATTACACCATCCTAATAGAAGGATAATAGATGAGTACATTTAAGCTGAGGAAGATACCTCAACTTAATCCATGATTAGGGATTAACCTCATGACAAAACAAAGCCTTTATTAAAATTGATTTTAGTTAATGATAAGATTAAGAAGTGAATTTTATGGTTTGTAAGACAACTTGAGGGGGAATTGTCCATTAACACTATGGTTAGTCCTTCTTAACCAATTAAGGAAGAATTAGAACCTTAATGCAAGGCCCAAGTTACAAGCTTGATGTCTTAGTGATTATTAGATGAATTGATTAAGAGATTTAAACACATCAAGGGTTTAACACTTAGGATTAAAGTTATACACTCCATCCTAAGAGAAGGATGCAGGCATAATCTTAATCACAAAGCCTTAAAACCTTGAGGGTTTAGTCCCTGATTATGAGATGAGAGGAGAGACAAAAAACATGACACAAAGGTAAAACTAATGGGGGACTAATCAAACCCTAATTGTTATCATGCTTGGGTGTTCCTAGGGTTTATGAGGCTTGCAAGAGATCTTCAAGAATAAGCCACCAAAGAAGAAGCAGAAGAAAGAAGGAGAAACAGAAGAAACAAGTTAACTTACTTCACTTAAGAAGATAAGTTACTTGAAGAAAGAAGGTGAAGGAGGAACATGAATGAGCAAGCTCACTCTAAATAAAATATAAAATGCAGCAATGAATGCATAAGAGAGATGAAAAATGATTGTGAGAAGTGAAGGCAAATTCACTTCCCAAAGTACTTACCACCTGAAAAGTTAGCATAAAGGAATGAAATCAAAATGAAATGAATGCAAGGATGAAAACCAAAACCAGAAGCATGTTCATGATGCAAATGATGCTAAGGGATTATGCAAATGTATGTCAAGAGTTGTGAATGATCATACAAGTGATGAGAATGCAAATGAAGCATGAAAGAAGCATGAAGGTTCATGAATGCTCATGGAATGTAATGAATGCATAACATGACAAACGGATGAGGAAATGATCAAACATGAGTCTAATGTGTCCTAAGATGTCTTAGAAGTCATGTGAATGCACAAATGTCATGGCAAGTTCTTTATGAATGCTTATGCAAGATGTATGCAAAGGAAGATGAGAAATTAGGGTTCTTATGCAACATGAGATGCAAAACTCAAAACCAGAAGCAAATGACAAGATAAAAAATTGAAAATTCAATCAAAAGAACCCTAACCCCCCATGATTTCACACCCCAAAGGAGAAGACCTAACTCTTAACCTAATGAAAGATATGATTTTTCTAAGTTATCTAGGGTTTTAAGGTACCTAAAGGGAAAAAATGCAAATCAATTCAAAAATGCAGAAGAAATTTGTGACAAAATTATGCTAGAAACTACATGTCAAATGAAGATCAATGCAAAAAGAAACATTGTCATACCATTCTTGGGTAGGCAGAAAATAATTCTTGAAGTTAGGGTTCTAAAATGTGAATTTTATGAACCCTAAATTCAAGAAAATTATCAAAAATGGTTCAAAACCAAAAAGAAATTTGTGTGGATGGTATGACAATGTCTCTAAATGTTTAAAGATGCAATATGAATTTTTTGGGATTTTTTAGAAACCTAAATGATATTTTAATTAATTAATTATCATTAATTAATTAAAATAAACATTTAAATATTTAAAAAATGATTTTTTAATGTGAAAAATAAAAATAAAAATATTTTTGGGTTGAGAAAATTATTTGAAATCAAAATGCAGAATAAAAATATTTTTGGAATTTTCTAACAATTTTAAATAAAAGGTACAAAATAAATAGAAAAATATGAAATTAAAATTGAATTAAATGGAAGTATACTGATCCAAGGGATGAGGTTGATTCTGGGGAAATCCAGGGTTGACTTGGTGCGCAATCCTATGGCTCACATTCAAATCCACTTAAACCTAATTAACTAATTAATTAATCCAGATTAAATATTAATGAGCTAATCTCCACCACACAAACACGCGCGGGAAGGGAAATCTAATGGCCCAGATTCAAATGAAACCCTAACCCTAATTACACACTTAATGACTTTCAGGTCACTGGAGAAGAGCTCCGGTCGTCTTCTCTGGTGACCCCCTCACCTAAAAAATCCTATCTTCTTCCCCGGGTTATTTCTGGAGCTCTAAAGCTCCAGATCAACTCCCCTCACTCTCCTAAGCTCAAATCTATCCCTAAAACACATTTATTCTTGCTCAAACTCAAGATTTGAAGGGAAGAACAAAAATGGCAGAAATTTCAGAACAATCATACAAACTCATTTCTACACCATTTTCGAAAATTCAAAGTTCAGTGTGATTAGTGGAGCATGCTTTATCATATTGTAACATGAAAAGAGAGTTCTGGAAAAATGAATTCAGATGGCTACCTGAGATGAAGCTTTTCACCCTTGAGCTTTCTGGCCACTTCCTTGGTGCAGAAAGACTCCTTTGAACCTCCTAAGGCAGTTGCAATGCTTGGAAAGCTTTGAGGATGACTGGTTTGAGTGGTGGCAATCCAACTGGTTAGAAATCGTGTTTGGTGTATGGGGTGTTTTTGGCTGTTTCAATTGTTGGTTTGTGATCAGTGAGTGATTTAGAGATGAATGGTGGTATTGGTTTTGAGTTTGAGTCAGTGAGCTATGAGTTTCGAAGGAAAATGCAAGAGGGGGAGATTTTGGGAACTTGAGGATTCTTAGGTTTCATCTTGCAATGTTATGTGTTATGATCAACATTTGGTCCACATATCAAGTTGTGATAGGTCAGAGAAGTGGTTGTGCCCTATGGTGATTGATATGGCCTTCTTGCAAAAAGTCACCAACTTATGTACTTGAGGTATGGGCAAGGATACAACTGGCCTTTGGGCATGTCCATGCGCAGCTGACTTCAAGGATGTCCACAAAATCAATCTTAAGGCAATTCAGCAAGTGGGAGCAAAGTTCGGGGGTGTTTTGCAATTATGTGAAGTTTTGGCCCCTTTGAGAAATCTTGATGTTCAAGGCATGTAATCTTGCAATTCTTTGGGAAATTCTGATCTAGAGGCAATGCACTATGATGTTATGATACATTGACGTGTGTTTGAAGTCACAAAAAGCCTTGGCAAGTGGTTTTGCAAAGAATCCCTTTTGGTGCATTCTTGAAAATTATGGGATTTTTGCCAACTTTGACAAGCCATATCTTGAGTTCCAAGATGAATTAGATCTTGTTCTTGTACTTTTTGAAAAGGGAATGATCCAATCTACAACTTTCATGACCAACAATTTTTCATTTGAAGCATTTTTGGTTGAGAAAGAGGAGGTTGAAAAACTTTCCCAAAATGGAACGTTTACATTACAAGTCATTTCTATTTTTGGCAACTTTTGGTTTAGCTCACTTTTCTTCAATTTTGTGAACTTCTAAAAACTTCAATGATCAAATAAAGACCATATAACCTCAATTTGATAAAAAAAATCCATTTTGGTTTCATGGGTGGGGGCCTCAGATGCCCTGATTTTGCTCTGACTTGCTCAAGAAGTTACCCAGTGATCAGATGACTTCCACAATGAATTTCTTCATCAAACTTGGTACACATGATCCTTATAACATATTGAGACCATTAGAAACAAGAATGACCAAAATATTTGGAGTTATGGCCTCTGAAACCAAAACCCTAATTTTAGGTCATCTGTGCAGTTAAACCCTAGCTCTGCTTCCATGCTTTGCCAGTTCTTGTGATTCTTTGACTTTTGATCTTTGGAGGATAAAATATGATGATTGAATATACATGGACCCTCTTAAGATGATTGAAGACCTTTGGAGTGGCTCAGATGGATCTTGGATTGCTCAAATCACAAACCCTAGATGCAGATGAATTTGAACTAATGAAGTGAAACAAAAATGCAATATGAGATGACATGCTTAAACTTATGCAAAGATGAAAGATCACAAGCCATGGTGCGAACTTAGTGAGGGAAAATTTGGGGTGTTTACAGCTGCCCCTATTCAAGCATGAGTTAGCTGTGCAGGATGTAAGCGCCTGGCTTAACAGACAAACAAGATAACTTGTGGTTGAATACCAAAGACAATCCAGAATTTGCACTCACTGGGGAGAAGAAGAAAAGGGATATAAATTGTAAAAGAAGGTATAGTATGATTATAAAGTGCGGGAAATGGAGGACGACCATCGAGTAGAGGACAACTACTGGGGATAAAGAAATGACGGGGACAGCCGACAAGCTGGGGAAATAAAGAAATCATGATGGGGACGGCCATCAAGTAAAGAAACAAGACTCTCTGGGGGATTAAAGGTAAAGTCAATGATGGGGATGACCACCAGGTTTGCAAAGTAAGGTAAACAACGATGGGGACGACCATCGATTTAAAGAATAAATGAAATAATGATGAGGGACGGTCATCAAAGGTGAAGGAAGATTACCTAGCAGGGGACGGCTGCTCTTTATCACGACATAGGACGAATGTCGGATAGAAAAGGTCGACGATAGGGACGTCCATCGAATAAACATGATGAAGGACGATCATCAAGAGGTGAAGGACGATCACCTGGAAGGGTACGGCTGCTCTCGGGGTTTATCATGACATAGGACGAATGTCAGATAACAAGATAAACGATGGGGACGATCATCTGATAAAATGATGAAGGACGATCATCAAGAAGGTGAAGGACGATCACCTAGAAGGGGACGGCTGCTCAATATCACGACATAGGATGAATGTCGGATAGAAAGGTTCCAATATTGGAGGCTTCGCTGGGAGAAGGATGAGGGACGGTCATCCAAAGGTGAAGGACGATCACCTGACAGGGTACGGCTGCCGAAAGTATCACGACATAGGACGAATGTCGGATAGGAAAAGTTGTTCTGCTGGGGACTTACTGGGGAATAGTAAACATGGACGAGTGTTTACATCCAAGAAATAAAATGTATAAGTGTTTGACAATGTGTATAGATTAAAGATGTGGACGAGCATCCTTAAGACTACGATACGGACGAGTATCGGTAGAAACAATGCTGACGCATGTTCAGAGATGATGATACAGACGAGTATCAACTGGTTAATAAAGAACATGGACAAGTGTCGACTCTGAGGGGGGAAAATAAGTGTGTATGCGAGATACAGACGAGTATCTGCATGAATAAAAACAAGCATTGTGAAGTATGAGCAATGCACGGACGAGTGCTCAACTTGCTGGGAAAAGCGACACGAACGAGTGTCAAAAGAGAAAAGTGTATAAGTTATGAACTTATAAGTGTAAAAGGTGTTCAAGAAATTTGTGGCGATAGGATGACACAGACGGGTGTCAATGAGAGTGCATTATAATAAATGCTTGGGTAACCATGCTGGGGAATGGTGACACGGACGGGTGTTAAAAGAGTATGGAAGTTTCTGTATTCAAGAAAAGGATTTTTGTGGTTTATATCTGCAGGGAGATGATATGACACGGACGAGTGCCGAATAAACATGTATTTGTGTTGGAGAGTGCAAAGGGGACGCTTTGGCTTTCTGTTGGGGAAATTGAGAGGTATTTTGTATATTACTGATGAAGTGTTATTGGTATTCACAGGTGACGAGTTCGAACCTGACTTGTAATCATGCAATATGTTTGATTTTTGCCGTAATGCTCCGTATTAGACAGAATTCTATGCTTTTGTGGTGATTTATGATGCGAATGCCATGATTATGCAAAGATACCGATCTGGGATTCAGATCCTGCTTCTTGTGGAGATCTCTGACTGATCTTCCTGAAAGGATATCCCAGCTGGGGATGAGATCATTGGTAGATCTGATAAAATATACGACTCTACTTAGGGAACTAGATCATTGATAGATCTATCCGGTAATGAGATAACCCAGCTGGGGATGAGGAGGCTTTCGTCACTTTGTTGTGTAAGAATTTTAGACATTGTTCTTCTTGGGAGAGGTTGGAGCTCTGTGGGGAGATAGTCCCCTGTCTTTGCTGGAGATGAGAGATTTGGCACTCTGTTGGGAGGGAAAATCACTGAACGATCTTCCTAGAGATTTTTGTGGGGATCCTGCTGAGGATGGGGAGACTTGACAACTCAGCTGGGGAAATGAGCATTTACTGATGCTTCTCTGAAGAAATGTGCTGGAGGAGTGACATTCTGGCAACTCTGATGGGGAGAAAGCATTTTCAGTGCCGTGCTGAGGAAACAATGATTTGGCAACTTTGTTGGGGAAAACATTCCAGATACTGCAATCCTGTTAAGATAAAGAAACGCACCAGTATCCCGAGGTACCCCTTACCGGATTCCGTCATAGGAGTTAGCTATTCCTGGAAGTAAAATATATTTCCTACAAGCATGGGATTAGAAAGGCGCATCTGTTTTTATGCAAACGCTATATCAAGGATATTGGACATTTTTGCAAATGATATAAAATGTACAAGACGAAGTGTGACTGAAAATCTAATTTTATTAATTTGGGTGCCCTGAATTGGCAAATACAGTCAAAGAAACAGATCCCCTGAAATGAGGAAATTGTTACGAAAATGAGAAAAATAAAGGTGCTGGCAATGTTGACGACGCTTTAGTGAGCTTCCCATTTCTATGACCCGTATGACCTTGACGTTCTTCTTATCCTGCTTTTTGAAGAGTGTTGATTCTGACTGATGCTTTAACCTTTCGAAGCTTGTCATGTTGCAAGGGATACATACGAATTCAGGATGCAGTTGTTCGCTTATTCCCTTATTTTGCGTGGATTTCCCTTTCGGGTTTTCAATCCACCGGGATACCCATTTTTGCCTGAGCTGTCCGATGTGGCTCTTCAACTCAGCGGGTGTACATTTTTTTTTATTTTCCCTTATTTTTTCCCGAGTCTTTTATTCTGTTTTTGACTCGCCGGGATGCCCTATTTTTGCCTGGACGTACATTCTGTTTTTATGTCCAACGGGTCATTTTATGCTTAGTATTTTTTAACTGCATCTGAATTCACAGGGGATAAGAAATCTTCACCATCCATAGTAGTGAGCATCAGTGCTCCACCAGAGAAAACTTTCTTTACTATGAACGAACCATCGTAATTCGGAGTCCACTTGCCCCTGTGGTCTGTATGAGGAGGAAGGAGTCTTTTCAGCACAAGATCTCCTACTTGGTATTCTCGAAGCCTGACTTTCTGATCGAAGGCTTTCTTCATTCTCTTCTGATATAACTGCCCATGACAGATTGCAGCTAATCTCTTCTCTTCAAACAGATTCAGTTGATTGTACCGAGAACGGACCCATTCTGCTTCATTCAACTTGACATCTATCAATACCCATAAAGAGGGTAATTCAACTTCAACAGGTAGGACTGCCTCCATACCATACACAAGCTGATACAATGTTGCCCTAGTGGATGTTCTGATTGAGGTACGGTACCCATGCAAGGCAAATGATAGCATCTCATGCCAGTCTTTGTAGGTGACCACCATCTTTTGCACAATCTTTTTAATATTCTTGTTAGCTGCCTCAACAGCGCCATTCATCTTTGGCCTGTAAGGAGAAGAGTTGTGGTGTTGAATTTTGAAGTCCCGGCACAGTTCTGCCATCATTTTGTTGTTCAAATTGGAACCATTATCAGTAATGATTCTCTCGGGTACTCCATACCGACAGATGATGTCCCTCTTCAGGAATCTGGCTACCACTTGTCTGGTGACATTTGCATACGAAGCTGCTTCAACCCATTTGGTGAAGTAATCAATGGCTACCAGGATGAATCTGTGGCCATTTGATGAAGTCGGCTCGATCTTTCCAATCATATCAATGCCCCACATGGCAAAGGGCCAAGGTGAAGACATCACGTTCAACGGATTCGGAGGCACATGCATTTTGTCCGCATAAATCTGGCATTTGTGGCACTTTTTGGCGTAAGCACAACAACCTACATCCATTGTGATCCAGTAGTAACCTGATCTTAACAACTTTTTAGCCATTGCGTGTCCTCCAGCATGGGTACCGAAAGACCCTTCATGCACCTCGTGCATCAACAAGTCTGCCTCTGTCTTATCAACACATCTGAGAAGTACCATGTCAAAGTTTCTCTTGTATAAGGAACCATCAGTATTCAGGAAGAAACTACCAGCTAGCCTCCTTAATATCTTCTTATCATTGGATGATGCCCCAGGTGGGTATGTTTGATCCTCTAAGAAGCTTTTGATGTCATGGAACCATGGCTTGTCATCTTTAGCAACGTCCACAGAGAATACGTATGCTGGTCTGTCAAGTCTGGACACTGAAATCCGAGGCACAAAGTTGGCAGCTTGAACTTTGATCATGGGGGAAATGGTAGCTAGATCATCTGCAAACTGATTTTCGTCTCGAGGGATATACTCAAGTTTGACTATAGTGAAGAAAGTCAGTAATCTCCTCGTGTAGTCTCGGTATGGAATCAAATGCTCTTGGTGGGTGTACCATTTGTCGTTGGTCTGATTGATTACCAGAGCTGAATCTCCGAATACAGTTAAAGTCTTGATCCTGAGGTCAATGGCTTCCTCAAGACCCATGATACAGGCTTCATATTCAGCTTCGTTGTTAGTGCAGTTAAAGGTGAGTTTTGCCGATAAAGGCATGTGAACTCCTTTAGGTGTAATAATCATTGCACCAACTCCATGACCATTCATGTTGACAGCTCCATCAAACATCATTGTCCATTATTCTTCTGGGTCAGGCCATTCAGTGTGAGCAGGCTCTTCATGATCTTTTGCTTTTAGGAACATGATTTCTTCATTAGGGAAGTCAAATCTCATAGGCTGGTAATCATCAATGGGTTGCTCAGCAAGATAGTCGGACAGTACACTGCCTTTGATGGCTTTTTGAGATGTGTATTGAATGTCATACTCTGTTAAAATCATTTTCCATCTTGCAACCCTTCCGGTAAGTGCTGGCTTTTCAAATATGTACTTGACTGGATCCATCTTGGAGATCAACAAGGTAGTGTGGGTCAACATATACTGCCTTAGTCGGCGAGCAGCCCACGCTAAAGCACAACAAGTTTTCTCGAGCAGTGAATAATGTTGTTCACAGTCGGTAAACTTTTTTCTTAGGTAGTATATTGCATACTCTTTTCGACCAGACTCGTCATGCTGGCCCAGCACACACCCAATTGACTCTTCTAATACTGTCAGGTACATTATTAGAGGTCTTCCTTCAACTGGAGGCATAAGAATTGGAGGTTCTTGTAAGTACTCCTTGATTTTTTCAAAAGCCTTCTGGCAGTCTTCATTCCACCTGACCGTTTGCTCTTTTCTTAACAATTTGAACAAGGGCTCACAGGTTGCAGTAAGGTGAGAGATGAACCTTGATATGTAGTTCAATCTACCTAAGAACCCCCGAACTTCTTTTTCAGTCTTTGGTGCAGGCATCTCTTGAATGGCTTTGACTTTGTCAGGGTCAACTTCAATTCCTTTTTCACTTACAATGAACCCCAGCAGTTTACCGGAACGTACCCCGAATGTGCATTTGTTGGGGTTTAGCTTCAGCTGATACTTTCTCAGACGCTTGAACAGCTTCAACATATTTACCAGATGGTCTTCTTCTGTGAGGAACTTGGCAATCATGTCATCCACATAACATTCAATTTCTTTGTGGATCCTGTCGTGGAATAATGTTACCAAAGCCCGTTGATAAGTTGCCCTGACATTCTTCAGTCCAAATGGCATTACCTTATAACAGAATGTGCCCCAGGGTGTGATGAAAGTTGTCTTCTCCATGTCTTCAGGTGACATCTTGATCTGATTATATCCTGAAAATCCATCCATGAAGGAGAATACCGAGAACTGAGTCGTGTTGTCGACTAATACATCAATGTGAGGTAATGGGAAGTCATCTTTCGGGATAGCTCTGTTCAGATCCCGGTAATCCACACACAGCCGTACTTTGCCATCCTTCTTAGGCACTAGTACAATGTTAGCAACCCACGGCGGGTAACTAGTTACAGCAAGGAAACCAGCATCCCACTGTTTTTGTACCTCTTCTTTAATCTTTATGGCCATATTCGGACGAGTACGGTGCAACTTCTGTTTTACTGGAGGACAGTTTTCCTTCAAAGGCAGCTTGTGCATAACAATGTGGGTATCCATACCTGGCATATCTTGATAAGACCAAGCAAAAACATCAACGTACTCTCGCAACATGTCAATAAGTTGTTCCTTCACTGAATCTTGCAGACGGGCCCCGATCTTTACTTCTTTCAAGTTTTCTTCGGTACCAAGGTTAACTGTCTCAACTTCCTCCTGATGAGGAGTGATAACCTTCTCCTCTTGCCTTAACAGTCTGGATAGTTCTTCAGGTAGCTCATAATCTTCTTCAACCCCTTCATCGGCTTGATTAATCGGATTGTCGAAGTCATACGAAGTCATAGCAGTGTCGTTGTCGGTGCAGTCTGGAGGGCACTCTCTACAAGGGTTTAGATTTGTTCGTTTTAGTGATCAATTTTATCTTATTTAAAAAAGTGAAAATTTATTATTTTGAAAACATTGCCATTTTATTGTTTTGTACAAAAAATGAAAAATGAAAAACAGTGAGCGAAAAAGATTCGTTTGCAAAAGATGTCCTGATATTCATTAATTGATCGTTTACACAAAATACAAGATGGCCCGATTACAAAATGAGTCCTGACATCTTGGGCAAGATGCAAGACTTGATGCATGCTTAAAAGATAGGAAATAATAATTACTCTGCAGGAGTAACTCTTATAATTTCCTGGGAAGACCGGTTTGAGATTTAGTTCCCCGGGATCCTTGGACGTATCCAGTTTTCCAGGTTGCGTTCGTCTTCTTCCTCGTCTTCTAGACTGTTCACAGCATCCGGGGTAAGCATTCCCCCGCTGACAAATTTAGGCTCCGTTGCAGCCTCTGGTTGATCTTGTCGAGTTGGTCTGTAACCCAACTCGAATTTGTCTTCTTTCTTTTCTACTGGCAGCAGCTTGCCCCAGCCTTGAGCGGTACCCTCCTCAACAACCTTTCGGACTTGTTGATATGAAGTGATGGAAGTTCTAGACACAACAATTGCTTCATTGATGTTAAGGGACTCAAACCCCTGACTCATAGTCTCATGGATCTCCCCATCCAACTCTATATACTTTTAAGTAGCCAGCTGGATAATGAAAATGTCTTCCTCCCCGCAGATTGTGATGATCTGGCCTTCCCACTCAAATTTTAACTTCTGGTGAATGGTAGATGTAACAGAACCAGCGGCGTGAATCCAGGGTCTACCCAACAAACAGCAGTAGGCCGGTTGTATGTCCATCACGAAGAAGGTAGTTTTAAATATTTGTGGGCCAATCATCACAGGTAAATCAATCTCTCCAAGCACTGATCTCTTAGAGCCATCAATCTCTCCAAGCACTGATCTCTTGAGCGAAGACCCAGTGTCTACCAGTACATGAGAAAGAACAACACCTTTGCACTCTAAGGTGATGTGTAAAGCCTTGTTATGATTGCGTCCCTCTGTTGTTAAATCAACATTTGTGAAGCCTAGTCCATGACTGGTGTTAACATATGCAACCACTGTTTCCAGCTGATTAACCGTAATCTCTTCCGACACGTAGGCTGCGTGCAGGACCTTCAAAAGTGCATTCCTATGGGCTTCGGAACACATTAGCAATGATAATATAGAGATTTTGGAGGGTGTCTGATGAAGCTAGTACACCACTTTGTAATCACTCTTTTCGATTATCCTCATGAAATCGTCCACCTCTTGTTCAAAAAACGTCTTCGGAGTTTCTTTAACAGTTGGTTCTTCAAGTACCACATTCTTCCCTTTTGCCTTAGCAACAGCTTCTGCTTCAGCATTGGGTCTTGGTGTTTGTGAGGCAAAAAGGCGTCCGCTTCTGGTGAAGCCTCCTCCTCCCCCAACATTGTCAACTTGTGGTGAAGAGGTTGATGAATCTAGAGTGATCTTCTTTCCTTCCTAGTAGAGATCAGAGCCGTAGTGCCAAGGTATGGCATTACTGCTTTCATAAGGAACAGGTCCAGGCACTGTAATGGTGACCTGACTGATTGCTGCAACGGAAGGAACTGTGATGGTATGTAGGTCGTAATAGATTGTGACTGGAGATCTGACAGGAGGTGTTGCAGTTTGTTGTTGGAAATTGTTGCTAGGATGAACATTTGCTGGGTCATAATAGATCGTGACCGTTGAGACATCTTCGTTAGTGTTTGTTGGTGTTGTAGCCGTTTCCATTGATAAGATGGGTGTTGATGTTGTAGAAGTAAGTGTTGATGAACTTTGACTTGTTGAAATAATGGATGGAGTGATTGCTGGAGTTGTGGATGAATCAGTGGGGATGATAGTTGTTGCAGTTGTAGGAGTATCTGATATCTATGAAGAAAGAATTGTTGATGTTGTAGGAGAATCCATTGTTGCTGAAGAAAGAGTGGTTGATGTTGAAGGATCCGTTGTGGTAACTTGCAAAATTCCATCTCTGATAAGGCCATCTATGCCAAGCTTTAACCTCTCACAACCATTAATAGCAGTCTTGCAGGATTCACAGCAGGCCTCACAGCCCGGGAATACCTGGCATTTTAAGAGTTGAGCCTTGACTTCTGCCAGCGGTGTTTGAATCTGTGCAACATTATCAATCAGTGCATATGGTTGGTCCTCCTCTATGGAATTAATCCTGGGCCCACCATGATTAGGCATTATCAATCAGTGCGAAATTGAGAGCTTTAGAATCGACCAGATCTTGAACCTTCATTTGCAAGGCTCTACATTTCTCGGTATTGTGACCAAGTGCGTTAGAGTGAAAGGCACACCTAGAATTGGCATCATAATTCTTCGGGAGGTTGAGAGGATCTGGTGGAGCCAACGTCCTTAACTCAACCAGGTTGAGCTTCAGGAGTTGTGGCAGTAGAGCGGCATAAGGCATAGGGATGGGGTCAATCACCCTATTTGCGTGAGATGGCCTCTATTGAAAGGGTCGTTGCTGTTGGTTGTTGTTGTTATTGTTGTACGTTCTTTGTTGTGGAAAGTGAGATTGTTGCTGATAGTGATGTTGTTGTTGCTGTTGTTGAGGAAAAAGTGGTTGCTGTGGAGCTGGAGCCGGGATGGTAATGGCTGCTATTGATCTGTGAGAATAATGGGGTCTTCCCCTGCCTGCATGGATAGCATTTGTTTCACCTGCCCTTCGGGGTCCTGAAAAAGGTTTTCTGGGGTTGTTGGAGGAACTTGCACCGTTGTCATATATTTTGCCCATCTTCAAAAGACTCTCAATTCTCTCACCAGCTATAACTATATCGGCAAAACTGGTGGGAGAGAAAGCAGCAAGTCTGTCTATATAAGTTCCTTGAAAAGTGTTCATAAACATGTCAGCCATTTCTCTTTCAGACATGGGTGGCTGGACAGCAGCAGCAAGCTGTCTCCACCTCTGAGCATAATCCCGAAAGCTTTCCCTTGAAGATTGAGACATGCCCATTAGAAGAGTTCTATTGGGATCCATGTCTAGGTTGTACTGGTATTGCCGGATAAAGGCTTCGGCCAAGTCTTTCCAACATCTTATAGTGGCCCTTGTCAGATGCGAATACCATTCTCTTGATGCTCTAGTTAGGCTGTCCTCAAAATAGAACATTCATAACTTCTCGTCCATGGTATAAGCCTTGAGTCTCCCTAAGAAAGATTGCAAATGAGTACGCAGGCAGGATGTACCATTATACTTTTCAAAGCATGGGGGTTTGAATTTGTGGGGAATCCTCACCCCATCTACCAGCCCCATATCCATTACGTCAAAGCCTAAAGAATTCTGGGATTCTAAGGACCTCATCTTTTCAGCAATCTCATCCAACCTTCTGTCATACACTTCATCCCCAGCCCCAATAACTGTGAACTGCTCCTACTGAGGATCTTCTTGGGATATTAACATCTGGGTTCAAATGGGGCCCAAACTCTGGTGGGTCGATGCGAGGTTGCCCGCGTTCATTATTGCTGGTTCCTCCCGTTCCAGGGTGGGGCTCTTCAGGTGTCTGCCTTTCTACCAACTCTCTCAGCCTTTCCTGGCTCTAAGCTAAGCCAGTCATCACATCCATAAACTGGGTCATTTGGTTTCTCATCTCGACCCTTTCGTTTTCCATTTGATTCCTTACTTCATTCAGGTCCTGCTGTACTTGATCCATCTGAATGCCTGGAAGGTTGTTTCGCGTTGGGTACCGGTGTGTGCGGTTGACAGGGAACACTCTGCGACAAGCAATGTTTCTTGGAACCACAACAAAGTGAGAAACAAGATAACAAACAAAACCTACAAAACAGAGAAAATGTTAGTATGCAATGCAATATGCTTATTTGTCTTCCAAGGTATCCGATTTGGTTCTTTGGTTTTGACCTTTCCAGACCTCGAGGAAATGCTTGATGATGTTGAGAGAAAGCCCACCAAAATAAAACAAACTGATATATTACAAATGATGAAAAATACATAGTCTGTTTACAACACATGCCCATGGTGGGTCAAAAATACAACAATCAAAAACAAAAGTACATCAGAAGAAAAGAAATACAAGCAAAAAGGAATCAGACATCTAATCCAAAGTCATCCTCCCTAACTTCCTTCAGGAGGGCCTCCGTCACTAGACCAGTTGGGTGATCTGTAATAGTCCTAATGAGGAGGTTCCTGGTAGCAATGGCATTAGTCAGCTTCTTATGCCTTTCCTGATCCTTTGATCTCTTTAAACCCGCCCGGAGTTTCAATTCTGATATCTCCTTCTGAGCTGCCAACTAAGCTTCCTGCTGCTTCTTCTCATTGGCCTCCAGCTGCTCAATCTTGGCCTGAGTCCTCTGGTCTTCTTGTGCACGGGCTTCGGTGATCCTGATCCACCTAGCCTGGTTCTCCTCCAGATAATGCTCAGCCATAGCTTTCTGAATCTTGGTCTCCTTGTAGGCATTCTTCAAAACCAGCTCTCCTGTTCTTGCTTTCCTTATGTAGTCATCTGTCCTTTCAATCTTGGTCAGATGCTCAGTCTTGAGTCTTTCCAATCTCTCGATGTCCAGACGACTGTCATTTCTCTCCCAGAGAGTCTTCTTCAGGGCTTCAGATAGCTGATTATTCCTCTCTTTCAGCTTTTCAAATTCCTCCAGGCTAACAGTTGCTGCAGGCTGTACTGTAGAAGGTCCAGGTGTGTCTTCCAAGGTGAAAGGCATCCTGGTGATCTGAGCTCTTGTACGGGACCAGTCAGAGTACTGGGCTGAAGCTATATTATTACACCTTCCAAGGATGGTTGTCCCTTTGTCTGAATGTTGTCCCAAGCCCCGGCAGCTTGTCTAACAACAACTGAGTTAGGTTGAACTTTACAGTATAGGGTCTCAGCTAAATCCTGTCCTCTGGGAGGATGAACTAAGGCATATCCCAATTGTCTCCTAAACAGTAAAGGGTTGTAATTGATGCAACCTTTTACTCCTATTAGAGGCACATTAGGGTATTACCCACAACTGGTAATAATATCCCAGCCTTTGGTGCTCTGAGTGCACCATCTGATATCATCTAATGTTAAGGTAATGAACCTCTTGGCCCAATTATTTTGCTGATGTGGGTTCAAGAAGGCATCTGATTTGGGCAAGTGTCTGAGCAGCCAAGAGTAGAACAAAGGAGCACAGCATTTGACTAGCTTCCCCCTTTGCTTTTCATTTCTCTGATGGATGGAGTAGTAGAAGTTTCATAGCAATGTAGGCACTGGGTTCCTCAGCAGAAACAAGTGGATGGCATTCTTACTCACAAATTTGGGCTCATCTGCAAACAATATAACCCCATATATGCTGAGGGCTAAAAGTGCACAGACTGCCTTCCATTCTCCCAATGCAATCTTCAGGGTGGCCTGAGAAATAAAAAAGTCCAGATGTAAACCAGGAATCCCAGCTTTTGTTGTCATATTTTTCTCAATGAGGGCAGGCTCCAAATGCAATGCCCTTGCCATCTCATCATTTCTAGGAGCAGTCATCTTTGGGTTGAAGGGGATCCCTCCTCTTATAGGCACTCCAATCAACAAGGAAAACTCTTCCAACAGAGGCCCCATCTGGAAATCAGGGAAGGTGAAGCATCTGAGTGGAGGGTCATAAAACTGCAAGCATGTGTGGATCATGCTCCTCTGAGATGAATCAAGGTCCATGACCATGTCTAAAATGCCCCCATAGTGCTCTCTAAACAGCGGGATGTGGTCAAGTGTGATAAGTGACTGGGCCTGCCTGATACCAGTCAAGGTGGGCTCAAAGAAGTGGTAAGATATGTTGCTCTTCCTTGGAATATCCATGAGTACTGATAAAGGATCTGAAGACAAATGCTGATGAAGATCACAGACTGAGAAGCTGAAGGTGAGTCTCTGGCAGACTGATGTAGGTGCTGAAGGAGATAGCTGAAGAAGATAACTGAAGAAAATGCTGAAGAAGATAACTGAAGCAGAGGTCTAAGCAGTAGAAGGGGTCAAAACCAAACCAAATATGATATGATGGATACCCTGAAAAACAAATAAACAAATGTTAAATGATGCAATGATGATATATGCAAATGATATGCAAGGGTTTGTGATCAAGAGCTGGATCTGATTATCTGTCTTGATATAAGGCCCATGTATGTTCAAAGGTCCGGATGGAGGCTCAGAAATCCAGTAACTAGGGTGGGGGACTCAAATAAAGAGTCACATGTCCAGGGTTAATCACAAGAACTGTCCAAAGTGAAGTATTCTTAAACAAAACAGTAACATGGTATGATGTGGCCAAGGGTTCCTGCAAACCTGTAAACAACCCAACCCCCTCACATGTAATGTTCTAGAACAAGAATCCTCAGACTTGGATCCATTATGAGAAGTGTAAACACTACTAACCCGGAGGTACAGTGTTTACAATAACCATAAAAGATCCTCCTCTAATTCTTCCCAGATTCTGAAGGTCAAAATAAAGGTCATCCAGACTTAGCAGGCTTCCCAGATAGCCCTAGCACTACAGGAAATATGTAGCACAAAGTTCTCAAGAAGAAACCCACATCTGAACCGTGTTTCATATTCCCGCACCAGACCGAAATGGAATGGGAAAGAATATGAACCACTCTTGCCTAGGTGTCACTCAGGTCCCAGGTATAGGACCTTAATCACTCAGTGGAACCCCACCCACCAAAATAGAAGCCAGATCCAGCAATGATAATGACAGTATGATGTATAAAAAACTGTAAAGAAAGCAGTAAATAAAGTTGTACATAAAGCAATAAATAAAGCAAATAAATAAACACAATTAGCACATAACACCCCCGTAAAAAAAATCAAACAAGCGCTAGGAGGAACCCACAAAAAGAACCAGAAGCCCTAGTTACAGTATAAGGCTCCCCAGCAGAGTCGCCAAGCTGTCGCTCCCACCAAATGACACCTGGTTAGATAGGGTACAGACGCGAACGGTCGGCGAAAGAGAACATGAAGATGAAGATGAAAAGAGTTGTCAGCTAGGCATTTTTTTCCCGAAGGAAAGGTAATGCTGCATAAACCTGGGAAAAGATATGGATAAGACGGTTGCGAACCAGAGAAACTGAGAAAGGGGGTTGGTTACAACCTGGGAAGGTATTAGCACCCAGATTGTCCGTCGTACTCGACGGGATCCACACTTAAAATATTTGTGTTTAAAGGGGTAGTGTCAGTACTATCTGTGTGCAAAAGCTGGAAAAGAATATACAAGTGTCAGTGCAAAAGAAGTGTGAAATGAATTGCTCAAGAATAAGGCTTAAAGAATAATGCTGGAAGGGGGAATATACAGAGACTTTTGTTCGATAACAGTTAAGTTATGCCTATGTATCCTCTCGTGCAATGAGGAAGTCAGAACACCGTAGTTCGACTCAAAGAGACTGAAAGATGAATTGACTGATGAACTGTTTACTTGTCTATGCTCAAGTGTAAGACCTATCTGGCTCAGGTGCAAACTGTCTTGCATTAGACGGAAGAAGCAAATTCTCGTTATGAGTGAATGAGGTGAGAAAAGAATCCTGGAGGAGACAATTATTGTTTGTTTTTGACATTTTCAATCTTTTACAGCTTTTTTGTGTTTGTCATAAGAAAATGAGCTTAAGCCTAAACCAAGGGTTAGTAAACTCATCACATCTTCCCTTTGATTAGGGGTAATGAGAATACCTTAAGTATGAAGTAAACACCTCACACTTAATCACCATGATGTAGGATTAAGATCATTAACCTACTTGCATTTATTTAGATGTTTTTGGAGTTTTTGTTTAGTGTTAAGTAATGAGTTTAAGCCATAATCAAGGATTTAATGGACCCATTACACCATCCTAATAGAAGGATAATAGATGAGTACATTTAAGGTGAGGAAGATACCTCAACTTAATCCATGATTAGGGATTAACCTCATGACAAAACAAAGCCTTTATTAAAATGGATTTTAGTTAATGATAAGATTAAGAATTGAATTTTATGGTTTGTAAGACAACTTGAGGGGGACTTGTCCATTAACACTAGGGTTAGTCCTTCTTAACCAATTAAGGAAGAATTAGAACCCTAATGCAAGGCCCAAGTTACAAGCTTGATGTCTTAGTGATTATTAGATGAATTGATTATGAGATTTAAACATATCAAGGGTTTAACACTTAGGATTAAAGTTATACACTCCATCCTAAGAGAAGGATGCAGGCATAATCTTAATCACAAAGCCTTAAAACCTTGAGGGTTTAGTCCCTGATTATGAGATGAGAGGAGATACACAAAAGATGACACAAAGGTAAAACTAATGGGGGACTAATCAAACCCTAATTGTTATCATGCTTGGGTGTTCCTAGGGTTTATGAGGCTTGCAAGAGATCTTCAAGAATAAGCCACCAAAGAAGAAGCAGAAGAAAGAAGGAGAAGCAGAAGAAACAAGTTAACTTACTTCACTTAAGAAGATAAGTTACTTGAAGAAAGAAGGTGAAGGAGGAACATGAATGAGCAAGCTCACTCTAAAGCAAAGATAAAATGCATCAATTAATGCATAAGAGAGATGAAAAGAGATTGTGATAAGTGAAGGCAAATTCACTTCCCAAAGTACTTACCACATGAAAAGTTAGCATAAAGGAATGAAATGAAATGACTGCAAGGATGCAAACCAAAACCAGAAGCATGTTCATGATGCAAATGATTCTAAGGGATGATGCAAATGTATGTCAAGAGTTGTGAATGATCATACAAGTGATGAGAATGCAAATGAAGCATGAAAGTTCATGAATGCTCATGGAATGTAATGAACTCATAACATGACAAATGGATGAGGAAATGATCAAACATGAGTCTAATGTGTCGTAAGATGTCTTAGAAGTCATGTGAATGCACAAATGTCATGGTGTAACACGGTGGGAGAACTGACTTTAGTTAAATGTTGCAGATAGCAAGAGTCGCCACCGACTTTTATTTTATCCAAAGGAAAGGACATAAAAGAATAGGAAAGACCTTAAAAGATTTTTGGGTTCGGGGGGTAGGTTATGTAAAGGGAAGGTGTTAGCACCCTTTACATCCATGGTTATCCATGGGCTCTTAGTTACTTAGCTCACTTTAAACTGTTTTGAGAAGTGTAGTGTGTGATTAAAAATTTTCTTAAGTACTTTATAATGATCCTTGTACAGATATATATAAAGACTTTGTTTTGAAAATTGTTTGAAAATGTGAAGTGTTTATGAAATTTTTTTAAAGGAGTGAGCAAGTACTTAAGAGGAACCTACCCTAATTTGAATCTTTTCTGTTCTTAAATGTCCTTTTAATGGTAAGACTATCCCTATTATTAAGGAATAGGTAGTCATTACCTTGGATGTTATATGGGACATGTGAAGGGTCATCTGTGATTAGGCAACTGTAAGGTGTCTTAACAATTCGAAGGGACTTATCATCTTTTATTCGAAAGGGACAAGATCATTTACGAAGGCAACATTCGAAGGGACTTGATCTTATAATCGTAAAGGGACTAGATGATATTTTAAGAGAAGGGACTTTGATTTTTAGACACTTTACTTGACCTTTTATTTAGGCAACATGAGGGATATCCTTAAGAAAGTGAGATGGCGATCCAAGATCGACTTACGTGTGTGCGTGTACAAGTTCAAATATTTTTATCTTATAATTAGTTATCTAAATTAATTTTACAATACAAACATGTTATCACTCCCTATTTTACTAACCATAGCAATTTATAAATAAATAAACAATAAAATACTACAACTATTACATGGCTTGTACAATTACATTATAATAAAACAAATTAAATTATAAAGTAAAATAAACAGTTAAGAAAAAAAATAAAAATAAAAGGTTAGTGATAATAATAAGAAGAAAAGATTAGTAATAATATACAATATAACTCAATTAAATATTTTTAGAAATAAACAATTTTTTTTAAGAATTTTGAGATGAGACTAAAATAATAATAATTATTATATACTAATTTATTTACAAAAATAAACATGATTTAGAAATATTTATTAAGTATAATTAAACAAAAATAATTAAAATGAGAATTTAAAGTTTTAAAAGAAATTAGATTTGTTAGAAATTAGGGTTTTTTAGAATTTAGAAAATAAATTAGGGTTAGGGAAAATTAGGGTTTTTAATTTACAACATTAATTTAATAGTTAAATAAATATACATATTTTGATTTAAGTATATAATAAATAAATAAAAATTAGGCCTAGAATTTATAAAATAATTTTAGAGGTTTTTTAGAAAATATAAAGTATTTACATATTATTTTCCTAGAATTATTTACATATGTATATTAAACATAATTATATTTAATTAACAATAAAATAATTAAACAAAATAATTAAGCAAAATAAAAATTGAAACTTACCTGGGGCAGGGATCGAACCCACGCCCTAGGCCTCATTCTCCTTGGACCAACAAGCCATCCACTGGACCAGCTGCGTGCTGGTGATAGTAAAATAGGTAGCATTCCTTTTATTTTTAGCCTGCGAAAATTAATGAAAATAACAAAATAAAATGGCCTGGGGAAGGTTTGAACCCAGGACCATCCATATCTCACACATGCGCGCTAACCAATTGAACCAGACGTCATTAGTTGATATAAAATAAACAAAAATTCTAAAAATGTTAACTTTTTAAATTCAAATTTCAGATGGCGCCAAGAGTCATCTTCTTCCTCTGGAATTCGCAGGTTTTCCTGCGAATTCTCATGCGAATCTTCCTACGATTTTTCCTGTGCATCCATACCTGCGAATTATCAAACACCAAGCAAACAACAAAATTTCCAGAAATTGATGATTGCGATTCATTCCCTGAGGTCTATACAACACAACCACGTCCTTCAAACTCATTTATATGAGCTAAATCATAAAACCCCAATTGAGGTCAGTAAACCCTAACTATGGCATGTTTCGATTCAGTCCATGAAACTTTGATTTAACTGCCCAGAAAGCTTTGATGCAAAGAGACAAACATAGTTAGACAATCAAAATCAGTTAAAAACTAATGAAACCATGGAATCGAAAAAATTCAAATGTTGAATGAATACAGATTCGGTTTATGTGAATGAGAGTATTTTATGTGCTTTTTATGATCCAAACAGGTTATATGAACATCATAGAACGCATTGCAATGCTCAAAACTCATTGAAACCCTCTCTACCTTGGAATCCGAATATGAGTTTTTTGAAGATTTTGTGAAGTTTGAAGGTGGTTTGTGAGGCTGCCAATTCGTGATCTCTTGGCTGCTAAATGTTGCATATATACCACTTGATAAAATTAGGTCAAGACTTTGTTCAAATTCATGGACTTATGGACTTTTTAAGATTGAAAAAGATGTGTTCTTAAATTTTGAATATTCTTGATCTCACATTGCTATTTTAGGATGATCTTCATTATTCTTGTATCAATCAAGTCCAAATATAATTCATGACCTTCTAGAAACCAAATCAATTTAAATTTTCATTATTTTATATTTTATTTAAATTTAAAATGATTTTTAATATAAAAAATCATAATAAATAAAAACAAAATGAATAAAATTATGAATAAATCAATTTAATTTCGTGCATGATGTCATGAAACCAATTGGATCACAAAAAAGTCAGCCCATTTGGTGAATTATGGTTTTAAGACCCCATTTGCTTCATAAACCTCTCAAAACTTTCCCAACTTTTCAAGGGCACAAATACTTCAATTTTAATGCTATGAAGGTGTTCTTGGACATTTTGGAAAGCTTAAAGAGTCCTCTAACCAACCTCTTTGGTCTCATGTCCATATCTTTTACCATTCTCAAGTTATGCTCTTTTGAAGTTGTTGACTTTTTGTTGACTTTTAAAAGGACCTATAATGTCTTAGCTCATACCTTCCAAATGAAGCATTTTTGGGCTTGGCTTGTGAGACACAAAGTTGTAGAGAATTCAATTTCATTCAAAATGAGCTTTGGATGGAAATTTTTTGATGAAGCATGTGAAAGTTATGGCTGGTCAAAGTTCAGTTGACTTTTCCTACGAAAACCCTAATTTAGAAACTCCTGATTCTTGATGATCTGAAATCTCCTTGATGAATCATGATAAAACATTTATCAAATGATGAATTTTACTTCATATACTTGATGTTGGAAAAAAATCATGAAGTTTGACTTTGGTTTGACCACAGTTGACCTCAGTTTGACTTTTTAACTACTTTGACTGATTTTAACCTATCTGATCATCTGACTGAGCAAATCCTTTGGGAAATTCTTGAAACTTGACATGGGGATTTTTGAACATATATAGGATGCTATGAAGCTCACTTGAAGTCTTGGAAGTCCATTTAGCCTGATGAAAGTCAAAACCCTAGTTTAGGAAGCATTGCTTAGGAGGATGCATTGTCTGAGGGAATTGTCAAACTTTCTGACTAATTGTGAACTTTGTGAACCTTGTGAACCTCATGAGATGTCTTGTGAACATTGTGAACCTTTTGAACCTCTTAGTACACAATTTCTTGTCTTGTGGAGGGCAAATTTTGGGGTGTAACAGCTGCCCCTGTTCAATTTTCTGAAACCTGAGGGGTTAGATTGGTATATGTGCCAGTCGTGACCTGGAAGGTTGAAGGGGATTGAATACAAAAGCCCAAAAATTTGCACTCACCAATGCGTAAAATAACACTGATGATTAGTTGTATATGCTTGAGTGGGCTTGAAGATGCCACTTGGAAGAATTGGAGATGGGCTTAAAGATGCCATCTGGAGATCGGCTTGGAGATGCCATCTAAAGTATCAGGATATGATGATGTCTTTATGTTGATACTGGATATCAGTACTAGGTCTTCGTATAGGCCGTCTATGAATCGTTTATGCAACATAGTTTGAATTGTTGAATGGACCAGTAGAAATAAATCTTCGTAACGATTATCTCTTCTGGAAATATCTTGGATTAGGGAATGGATCTTCTTACAGACCGTTTGCCTACTCTCCAAGGTCAAAAGAACGTCAGGATTAGTTCTTCTGAAAAATATCTTGAACCAGGGAATGGATCTTTGTATAGACTGTTTTCCTGCTATCCAAGGGCCAAAAGAACGCCAGGATTAGTTCTTCTGAAAAACATCTTGAACCAGGGAATGGATCTTTGTATAGACCGTTTGCCTGATATTCAAGGGCCAAAAGAACGCCAGGATTAGTTATTCTGAAAAATATCTTGAACCAGGGAATGGATCTTTGTACAAACCGTTTGCCTGCTATCCAAGGGCCAAAAGAACGTCAGGATTAGTTCTTCTAAAAAACATCTTGAACCAGGGAATGGATCTTTGTATAGACCGTTTTCCTGATATTCATGGGCCAAAAGAACGTCAGGATTAGTTCTTCTGAAAAATATCTTGAACCAGGGAATGGATCTTTGTACAGACCGTTTGCCTGCTATTCAAGGGCCAAAAGAACGTCAAGATTAGTTCTTCTGAAAAATATCTTGAACCAGGGAATGGATCTTTGTACAGACCATTTGCCTGCTATCCAAGGGCCAAAAGAATGTCAGGATTAGTTCTTCTGAAAAACATCTGGAACCAGGGAATGGATCTTTGTATAGACCGTTTGCCTACTATTCAAGACCAGATAGATGAAATCTTCTGGAAATATCCTGGATTAGGGAATGGATCTTCTTACAGACCGTTTGCCTACTCTCCGAGGACATCTTGAGTAATGTATGGATCATTTCTGACCTGTTGTGGATTGTTGAGATTGTTTTACCTGCATATAACTATCCTGCAAGGAGAATGTTAGTTTATGCAATATGTATGCATGCATAGTATGATGCACCTAAGTAAATGTATTATACATTTATGGTATGTATGTTATGATATGATGTAAATGATGTATGTATGAATCATGCAGCCTGAAGCGTCCGAATATCTTCATATAACAACTGCTGGCTAGGGAAAATAAATCTCGATTCGTTGCTGAAGAATATGAGGAACTTGTTCCTGTTTTGTTTGATAGTATTGTATTTATAACTTCCCGTCTTCGTTAGTCATACTTCTATTGAAGGAATAAGTTCCTGAGTATCCCGACTGAGGATAAAGGAGATGGACATAAATTCAAGGGGAGATGTAACTTGAAGCATGGATCTGCTGTACTGGAGATTTGTAGTTTTTCTTGTGGGGATTAACCGGCGAAGCTTCGTTGAATTCCTTCCCTCGTTCGTCCTTGTAACACGGTAGGAGAACTGACTTTAGTTAAATGTTACGGATAGCAAGAGTCGCCACCGACTTTTATTTTATCCAAAGGAAAGGGCATAAAAGAACAGGAAAGACCTTAAAAGATTTTTGGGTTTGGGGGGTAGGTTAAATAAAGGGAAGGTGTTAGCACCCTTTACATCCATGGTTATCCATGGGCTCTTAGTTACTTAGCTCACTTTAAAATGTTTTTGAGAAGTGTAGTGTGTGTTTAGAAATTTTCTTAAGTACTTTATAATGATCCATGTACGGATATATATAAAGCCTTTGTTTTGAAATTGCTTGAAAAATGTGAAGTGTTTTGAAATGTTTTTGAAAAGTGAGCAAGTACATAAGAGGAACTTACCCTAAGTTAAGTCCTTTCTGTTCTTAAATATCCTTTAACTGGTAAGACTATCCATATTATTAAGGAATAGGTAGTCATTACCTTGGATGTATGAGGGACAAGTGAAGGGACTGTGATTAGGCAACTGTAAGGTGTATTTAGCAATTCGAAGGGACTTATCATCTCTATTCGAAAGGGACAAGATCATTTACGAAGGCAACCATGAAGGGACTTGATCTTTTTATCTTTTAAGGGACTAGATGATATGAGAGAAGGGACTTTGCTTTACACCTTACTTGACCTTTTTCTTTAGGCAACATGAGAGGTATCCTTAAGAATGTGAGATGGCGATCCAAGATCGACTTACGTGTGTGCGTGTATAAATTCATATATTTATCTTGAGATTAATGATCTAAATTCAATTTTAAATCCAAACATGTTTTCACTCCCTATTTTACTAACCATGGCAATTTAAAATAAATAATAAGAAATTCTACAACTATTACATAGTGGATACAATTACATTATAATAATTAAAATAATTAAAATAAATAAGCAAATAAATAAATAATTAAATGGGTTAGTAATAATAAACAAAAAAAAATAAGTATAAGATGGTTAGTATAACAACATAATATAGAAACAAATTAAAAGTCCAAAGTTAAATAAATAATTATTTTTAAGGGAATTTTGAATAAAAGAAATAAATAATAACAATTATATACTAATAAATATAACTAATAGTTCTAATATTTTAAATTTATATACATATTATAAAAAATATTTGTTAATTTTAATTAAGTAAGCATATAAAAATAATAAATTAAGTTCATGAAATACAGTTAGGGTTTTTAATTGTTTAGAAAAAAATAAATTAGGGTTTACTACTTAATTAAATTATTTAAATTATTTATATATAAAAACTACATATAATATGAACAAATTATAAAATTAAAATAAACAAATAAATTAATATTTACAATATAATTAAGGTTTATAAAAGAAAATTAGGGTTTATCAAAATAAATTAAGGTTTATGTATAAGAAAAATATTAAGGTTAATTATTTGACTTAAAACTAATTAAATTATTTATCTAAGAAAAAAAAATTCAATAATAATATAAACAAATTATCAAATAAATATTTTAAATTTACAAAATGAATTAAGATTTATAATATAATTAGGGTTATAGATTAATTATTAATTAAGATTAATTATAATTAGAAAATAATAATAATAATGAACAAAACAAAATAAAGAGAAGAAAGAAAAAGGGGGAGGCCTGGTTTTGATCCCAGGACCTCCCCAATACCTGAAGAGAACTCTAGCCACTGGGCCAACGCGCGTTTGGTGTCAACATACTGCCTTCATGTGCTTTTGTTCGTATCCTGGAAAAATCAAATAAAAAAGCAACAAAGCAAAAGGGCCTGGGGGGAATCGAACCCAGGTCATGCGCCTCCCATCACTAATGCTCTTACCAGCTGAGCCATCAACGCGTTGTGAAATATATACGAAATAAATAAATAATAAAATAAGCATAAAATTTGAATTTAAAATTCGCGCCATTCAGATCATCTTCCTTGGAATTTCGCAGGTTTTCCTACGAATTTTGTTGGGAAATCTCCTGCGAATTTACCTGCGTACAAAAACCTACAAAATCCGTAACATCTTATATCCATACAATTTTGCCAAATTGATCATGCCAACATGATCAATACAGTTCATTCATCTTATTTATGTTATTAAAATGCATTTATATAAGCCGAATCAAGAAACCCCAATTCCAAGCTTGAAACCCTAACATGGCATCTTAATGTTTAGTCACGGTTTCTTCAATATTCTTGCCCAGAAAACTTCTAAACATGATAACAAACAAAGTTAGAAGCACAAAAACAATTGATAGTGGATAAATTAATGGAATCGAAAATCAAAACAAGAAGAAGAAGATGCGTTCGGTTTCCATTATTCATGAGGCTATGGATGCTTATGAGGGTGCAAATAGTATCAAGGGAGTCCAAGGATCATGTCTATGTCCTTAGAATACCTTTAATCGTCCTGTAAGTATGAAACCGAAAATTGAAATTCTAAGGAAAATTTTGAATGTGCAAAGTGTTCTTGGAGGCTGCAATTTCGTGTCCTTTCACTTGTGATCAGTTCCTTGTATATATATGAATGATATTAGGTCAAAATATTATAGGATTATTTGGACTTTTTGGATAATTGAATATTGAAAAAGATCATGTCTTAAAACTTGATTTTCATTTGATCCAACCTTGGTATTTTGGGACAATCATCATAATTTGTGTATCAATCTGATCCAAGCAATGTTTATGACTTTCTAGAAGCAAAATCCCTTTTTAAATATTTGATTATATATTTTATTTCAATTTAAATGATATTTTAATGAATAAAATTCAAATAAATATGAAATAAAAAATAAAAATTCAGGAAATACATGGGTTGGGTCGTGCTTGGTGTTGTCATAAAGATGGGATGGCAATTTGGTGGGCTCATTTAGCAAAAATTTGATTTTAGGCCTTATTTGCTTCATAAACATCCCTAAAATTTCCCAACTTTGCAAGGGCACAAATCCTTCAATTTTAATGCTATGAGGGTGTTCTTGAACATTTTGGAAAGATTAAAGAGTCCTCAAACCAACCCGATTGGTTTCATGTTCATATCTTTTACCATTCTCAAGTTATGCTCCTTTGAAGTTGTTGACTTTTTGTTGACTTTTAAAAGGACCTATAATGTCTTAGCTCATACCTTCCAAATGAAGCATTTTTGGGCTTGGCTTGTGAGACACAAAGTTGTATAGAATTCAATTTCATTCAAAATAAGCTTTGGATGGAAAAAATTTGAGGAAGCATGTGAAAGTTATGGCTGGTCAAAGTTCAGTTGACTTTTCCTAAGGAAACCCTAATTTAGAAACTCCTGATTCTTGATGATCTGAAATCTCCTTGATGAATCATGATCAACCCTTTATCAAATGATGAATTTTACTTCATATACTTGATGTTGGCAAAAAATCATGAAGTTTGACTTTAGTTTGACCATAGTTGACCTCAGTTTGACTTTTTAACTGCTTTGACTGATTTTGACCTATCTGATTATCTGACTGAGCAAACTTTTGAGAAAAGTCTTGAAACTTGTCATGGGGATTCTTAAACACATATAAGATGTTATGAAGCTCACTTGAAGTCTTGGAAGTCCATTTAGCCTGATTAAAGTCAAAACCCTAGTTTAAGATGCAGTGCTTAGGAAGATGCATTGTCTGAGGGGATTGTCAAACTTTTTTGACTAATTGTGAACCTTGTGAACCTTGTGAACCTCATGAGATGTCTTGTGAACCTTGTGAACCTCTTAGTACACAATGGCTTATCTTGTGAGGGAAAATGTTGGGGTGCAACAGCTGCCCTTATTCAATTTTCTGAAACCTGAGGGGTTAGATTGGAATATGTGCCATTCGTGACCTGGAAGGTTGAAGGGGATTGAACACAAAAGCCTAAAAATTTGCACTCACCAGTGCATAGAGTAATACTGATGATTAGTTGTATATGCTTGAGTGGGCTTAAAGATGCCACCTAAAGTATCAGGATGTGATGATGTCTTTATGTTGATACTGGATATCAGTACTAGGTCTTTGTATAAGCCGTCTCTGAATCATTTATGCAACATGATTTGAGTTGTTGAATGGACCAGTAGAAATAAATCTTGTGATGATTATCTCTTCTGGAAATATAATTGGATTAGGGAATGGATCTTTGTACGGATCGTTTTCCTATTCTCCAAGGTCAGAAGAACGTCAGGATTTGTTCTTCTGAAAAAGTATCTTGAACCAGGGAATGGATCTTTTTACAGACCGTTTGCTTGCTATTCAAGGGCCGAAAGAACGTCAGGATTTGTTCTCAAGGGTCAAAAGAACATCAGGATTTGTTCTTCTGAAAAAGTCTTGAACAAGGAGCCAAAAGAACGTCAGGATTTGCTCTTAAGGGTCAAAAGAACGTCAGGATTTGTTCTTCTGAAAAAGTCTTGAACAAGGGGCCAAAAGAACGTCAGGATTTGCTTTTAAGGGTCAAAAGAACGTCAGGATTTGTTCTTCTGAAAAAGTCTTGAACAAGGGGCCAAAAGAGCGTCAGGATTTTCTCTTAAGGGTCAAAAGAACGTCAGGATTTGTTCTTCTGAAAAAGTCTTGAACAAGGGGCCAAAATAGCGTCAGGATTTGCTCTTAAGGTCAAAAGAACGTCAGGATTTGTTCTTCTGAAAAAGTCTTGAACAAGGGGCCAAAAGAGCGTCAGGATTTGCTCTTAAGGGTCAAAAGAACGTCAGGATTTGTTCTTCTGAAAAAGTCTTGAACAAGGGGCCAAAAGAGCGTCAAGATTTGCTCTTAAGGGTCAAAAGAACGTCAGGATTTGTTCTTCTGAAAAATTCTTGAACAAAGGGCCAAAAGAGCGTCAGGATTTGCTCTTAAGGGTCAAAAGAACGTCAGGATTTGTTCTTCTGAAAGATGTCTTGAACCAAGGAATGGATCTTTTTACGGATCGTTTGCCTGCTATTCGAAGACATCTGGAGTAGTGTATGGATCATTTCTGACCTGTTATAAGTCGTTGATATTGTTTTACCTGCATATAACTATCCTGCAAGGGAAATATTAGTTTATGCATTATGTATGCATGCATAGTATGATGCACCTAAGTAAATGTATTATGTACTTATGGATGTGTATGTTATGGTATGATGTAAATGATGTATGTATGCATCGCGTAGTCTGAAGCGTTTGGATATCTTCGTATATCAACTGCTGGCCAGGGAAAATAAATCCCGATTTGTTGCTGAAGAATATGAGGAACTCGTCTTGTTTGATAATATAGTGAAGAATATGAGGAACTAGTTCCCGTCTCGTTTGATAACATAGTATTCATAACCTCCCGTCTTCGTTCGATGGTAAGGTATCCATAACTTCCCGTCTTCGTTCGATAGTAAGGTATCCATAACCTCTCGTCTTTGTTCGATAGTAAGGTATCCACAACCTCCCGTCTTCGTTCGATGGTAAGGTATCCATAACCTCCCGTCTTCGTTCGATAGTAAGGTATCCATAACCTCCCGTCTTCGTTCGTCGTACTCCTATTGAAAGAAAAAATTCCCGACTATTCGTCTGAGGATAAAAGAGATGGATATAAATTCCAGGGGAAATGTGACTCGAAGTATTTATGAAGATGGATTTGCCCTACTGGGGGATTTGCAGCTGTCTTGTGGGGATGAACCGGCGAAGCTTCGTGGAATTCCTTCCCTCATTCGTCCTTAGTAAATACTATTACTGCATTTTCATGCATTTCTGGTAAACATCAATCAGATTAAGCATTTTATGCATTTCTGGTAAACATCAATCATATTCAAAAGCATACATACATTCAAACACAACCAATTGACGTTTCGCTTATGTAAATAGGGTAAAAGTAAATCTGGATTCAAAGATGAAATTTTATTTATATCACAAAGTGACCTATACATAGGCAAGTTTGTAAAAGGAGACAGAAATCCTAGTAAGAGGAATTCGTCATAACAATTTTTACAAAACAAGGAAAATCAGCTATGTGAGAAATAATCCTATTGAGTTTCAATTCTACTATTGCCATTATCTTCAAGTATTTCATCTTCTACTGTCGAGACGGGAATGATTGGATAGATCTTTATCTGTTTGAGCTTGAGTAAGTAGCACAACCGGTTGTAGCTTCATGGGTGATCCAAACGAGACATAGTCATACGCTTTAATCCCTAACTTTTGCCTGGATTGCCCTTTCAGGTTTTCAATCCACCAGGATACCCTTTTTTGCCCAAGCCGCCTTTTCAGGTTTTCGACTTGCCGGGTGTACATTTTTTTATATATATATCCCTAATTTTTGCCCGAACACTTTTGGTTCGCCGGGATGCCCTTATTTTTGCCTAGGCCAGTCAACCTAGCGGGTCTCTTTTTATGCGTAGTATTTTTTAACTATGTCTGCATTTACAGGCTGTGGGAAGTCTTCACCATCTATAGTAGTAAGTATCATGGCACCTCCTGAGAATACTGTTTTGACCATAAATGGCCCTTCATATGTAGGAGTCCACTTGCCCCTAGGATCACCCTGTGGTAATATGATACGCTTGATTACCAAGTCACCAGCCTGATATACCTTTGGCTTAACCTTCTTATTAAAAGCCTTAATCATCCGTTTCTGGTACATATGGCCATGACAAACTGCTGCTAACCTCTTCTCATTAATCAAATTTATCTGGTCAAGTTGAGTCTGAATCCACTCATCTTCATCCAGGCCTGCATCCTTCATAATTCTTAAGGAGGGAATCTGAACTTCAATGGGCAGAATTGCTTCCATACCATATACTAAGGAGAATGGGGTTGCCCCTGTTGAAGTTCGTTCTGTAGAATCTTCTTAATGTTCTTATTAGCAGCTTCTACTGCCCCATTCATCTTTGGACGATACGGAGAAGAATTGTGATGCTTAATCTTGAACTGCATGCAGAGATCAGTAATCATAGTGTTGTTCATATTAGAGCCATTGTCATTAATAATCCTTTCAGGGATGCCATACCTACATATGAGATTATTCTTAATGAATCGAGCCACCACATTCTTAGTAACAGATGCAAATGAAGATGCCTCCACCCACTTAGTAAAGTAATCAATAGCGACCAGGATGAAACGATGCCCATTAGAAGCAGTAGGCTTGATCTCACCAATCATATCAATGCCCCACATGGCAAAAGGCCAAGGAGCAGTCAACACATTCAAAGGTGATGGAGGTATATGTACTTTATCAGCATAGATTTGACATTTATGACATGTTCTGGAATGTTGATAGCAGTCAGCTTCCATAGTAGACCAATAGTAACCTGCTCTCAATATCTTCTTTGCCATAGTATGACCACTAGAATGAGTGCCAAAGATCCCATCATGCATGTCTTCCATAATCTCTGTTGCTTCCTTCTTATCCACACAACGAAGCAAAGTTGAGTCATGATTACGCTTGTACAAAATTCCATTACTCAAAAGGAACTTAGCAGAAAACCTCCTCAGAAACTTCTTATCTTTGACAGATGCCCCTTCAGGGAACTCCTGAGCTTCAAGATATCTTTTCACTTCGTAGAACCAAGGCTTCTCCTTTGCTTCTTCAATGTCAATCTCATTGCAGTATGCAGGCTTCTCAAATCTGTCAATAGTAATCTTGGGAGCTTCATCATCCCAGCTGATCTCAAACATGGATGCCATGGTGGCTAAGGCATCTGCCAACTGATTCTCTCTTCGTGGAATATGTCCAAAGGTAATCTCTTTAAAATGTGGGATCAAAGACAACACATGCTCTCTGTAAGGAATGAGATTATCATGGTTGGTATCCCAATCTCCTTTGATCTGACTTACTACCAGGGCTGAATCTCCATATACGTCAAGGAACTGAATCTTCATATCAATGGCAGCTTTGATACCCAGGACACATGCCTCATACTCAGCCATGTTATTAGTACAATAGAAACAAAGTCAGGCAGTAATCGGGGTATGACAACCTTCAGGGGAACTGATCACAACACCAACACCATTACCAAGTGCATTAGAAGCTCCATCAAAAACCATAGTCCATCGGGATCCTTGTTCAGGTCCGTCATATTGTCCAGGTTCTTTGGTAATAATCATAATGTCTTCATCGGGGAACTCAAAACTCATTGACTGATAATCATCCACTGCTTGATGAGCCAAATGATCAGCTATAACACTTCCTTTAATGGCCTTCTGAGTAGTATACTGTATATCATACTCTGTTAAGATCATTTGCCATCTTGCTATTCTTCCAGAGAGAGAGCAGGTTTCTCGAATATGTACTTGATTGGATCCATCTTCGAAATTAATAAGGTAGTATGAGTCAACATATACTGTCTTAGTCGGCGAGCAGCCCATGCCAAAGCGCAACAAGTTTTCTCGAGTAGTGAGTATCTTGTTTCACAGTCGGTAAACTTTTTGCTAAGGTAGTATATTGCCTGCTCTTTTCGACCAGACTCGTCATGTTGCCCCAAGACACACCCCATTGAGCTGTCTAATATTGTTAAGTACATAATCAAGGGTCTTCCATCAACTGGTGGCATCAAAATTGGAGGTTCTAGAAGATATCTCTTGATTTCATCAAAGGTAGTCTGGCACTCGTCATTCCATTCCATTACCTGATCTTTCTTCAACAACTTGAAGATTGGCTCACAGGTAGCAGTCAATTGGGAAATAAATCTTGCAATGTTATTCAATCGTCCCAAGAAACCTCTGACTTCCTTCTCAGTACGGGGAGCTGGCATATCTTGTATAGCTTTCACTTTTGCAGGATCCACTTCAATACCTTTTCCACTGACGATGAAACCCAGGAGTTTACAAGACCTAACTCCAAAAGTGCACTTGTTTGGGTTCAATATCAACTTGTATTTCTTCAACCTCTCAAACAACTTATGCAGATGATCAAGATGTTGCTCTTCATTCTGGGACCTGGCTATCATATCATCCACATATACCTCTATCTCATGATGAATCATATCATGAAACAAAGCCACCATAACACGCTGATATGTTGCCCCTACATTCTTCAAACCAAATGGCATCACTTTATAGCAAAAAGTGCCCCACTGTGTAACAAATGTTGTCTTCTCCATATCTTCAGGTGCCATCTTGATTTGATTGTAACCAGAGAAACCATCCATGAAAGAGAACACCTTATGCTGAGCAGTATTGTCTACCAGAACATCAATATGAGGAAGTGGAAAGTCATCTTTGGGGCTGGCCTTGTTCAAATCCATGTAGTCTACACACATACGTACCTTACCATCTTTCTTAGGTACCAGTACCACATTTGCAACCCAATGAGGATAAGAAGTCACTACTAAGAACCCTGCATCAAACTGTTTCATTACCTCTGCTTTAATTTTTTCTGACATCTCAGGACGCATGCGACGAACCTTCTACTTCTTTGGTCGACAGTCTTGTTTTACTGGTAAACGGTGAACCACAATGTCTGTATCCAACCCTGGCATATCTTCATAGGACCAAGCAAAGATTTCCACATTATCATGTAACATCTGAATCAATATGCTCTTAACATTATCCTCTAATTCAACCCCTATCTTGACTTCTTTCCTGTTTTCTTCAGTTCCCAGATTCACAACTTCGATTGGCTCTTCATGTGGCTGTATAGCTTTCTCTTCTTGTTGTAACAACCTAGCAAGCTCTACAGGTACTTCACAATCGTCCTCATTTCCATCTTCAGCTTGATAGATCGGATTCTCGAAATTATAATTGGCAATAGTAGAACTGTTATCTACAGGATCCAGAGTGGATGAGGATATGCATTTTAGTGATGTGGGTGTGTGTAAGAACACATAGCTGATAAAAGAAAAATAATAAAAGAAAGACAAGGAACACAATATTTACGAAAACGAAACGTCCACTGATTTTTATTGAATTAAGTATGCAAATGAAATGACATCCCGAAACAAGCATACCATTGTGCCCCAGGTAAGGCACAAGGCTTAAGAGTTCAATTGTTCAAAAATTACAAACTTTTAAAAGTAACAACACAGTAATAGTATTTACTCCTGACTAAAGGAGATAAGAATAACATCTTCAGCCTTCCAATTATTGAGCCCAACACCCACAGTAGGAAAAATCCAAGCATCCAAGTTGTAGTCTTCATCATAGTCACCCACAGCATTGATCTGATCTTTCATAATCCCCTGATTGGTGATACGAACAGCACGAGCACGACGAACAGCCTTCTGGGACTCTGCAGTGAAACCCAAACCAAATTTGTCAGACTTGTAAGGAATGTCAGGAAGCTGACCCCAAATAGTTCAACCACCTTCATCCACCACAGCTCTAGCATCTTTAAGGGAAGCCATTGTATGAGTTGCTCTGGTGACCACAAGAACTTTCTTGACAACAGGAGGAGATTCATAATTATTAACAACCCAAGGAACTACTTCGAACGTTTGGCACGGAGTTTCAACATATTCACCTTCTACTTCAAGATATTTAAAGGTGTTCACATGGCTAACTATATATCCTTCCTCTCCGTAAACAGTGACAACTTTTCCTTCTACTGGATATCTCAGCTTCTGATGTAAGGTGGAGGTTACAACACCTGCCCCGTGGATCCAGGGACGCCCAAGCAAACAAGAATACGAAGGACGAATATCCATTACATAAAAAGTAGCATTGAAGACTTGAGAACCCACTTTTATTGGGAGATCAATTTCTCCATGCACCACTCTTCTCGAGCCATCAAAAGCCTTCACCACTATATTACTGGGCTTCAACACAACATCTTCAGGGCTAAGCTTATTCAGAACTTCTTTGGGCAACACATTCAGCGAGGAACCATTGTCTATTAACACATGTGACAGGGTAGTGCCCCTACATTCAATAGAGATATGTAGAGCCCTGTTATGATCCCTCTTGGCCGGAGTCAAATCAGCATCGGAGAAACCTAACCCATTATCATAGGTCAAGTGTGCAACACAATTTTCAAACTGGTCTACAGATATCTCATTTGGTACGTGAGTAGTCTTCAAAAATTTAATCAAGGCCTTGGCATGAGCCTTAGAACACAACAATAAAGACAACATAGAAATCTTGGAGGGAGTATGCTCCAATTGATCAACAATGTCATAATCACTCTTGCGAATGATCTTCAATACTTCTTCCATCTGCTTAGAAAGATCATCAGCAACTGGTACATTAATTGGTATAGGTTCAATAACAGGACCTTTGCCCCGAGCATCAGCAGTAGAGGTAGTAACCAGAGTGACTGTATTCTTGGAAGTAACTGGAGGGGAGAAAACTCTTCCACTTCGTGTGATCTTACGAGATCCAGCAATATTATCAACATCCAGATTTTCATCAATAACAGGTGTATCAACTAAGGATTCCTGCTTAACACCATGAATATAAACATCGGAGCCATAATGCCAAGGCACCACCTTATCAGAAGTATATGGAATAGGACTTGGAGTGATAATGATCATAGGAGCCACTCTAGCTTCAGCAACAATCTTCACAGAGCCTTCAGCAATAATTTTAATTGGACCCTTACGAGTGATTTTTATAGGTCCCTTGGAAGTAATCCTTATCGGCACTTTATCAACCATATCCACCTCTTCAGCCTTCGCACCTTTAGTTATATGTTCAACCATACTCTCTACAGAAGGTGTCCTCTCAAACAATATTGTGTAATTGTCCATGAGGCGTTGAATTCAGTCCTTCAATCTCCAGCAACTATCAGGCTTATAAGCACAATAGAAATAATCTTCATGACAACCTGGAAAGAACCCAGCTTGTACCAACTTCTTCTTGATAAGAGATAATGGTGTAGTCACGTCTGCAACTGAGGAAATACGTGAAACTTCATCAATGGCATTGACAGTCTTTGCATGATTTGGCATGGGAGCAGTAATCACGTTTGGAGTACCCGGAGGGTCAAACTCAATCTCTCCCGCGTCAATCATATCATGAATCTTATTCTTCAATATCCAGCAACTATTGGTATCATGTCCCTGACAATTTGAATGATATGCATATCGTGCATTAGGATTGTACCTGGGAGAGGTAACATTGGGATTCTGAGGAGGGTCCCTTAAAGTGATGAGTTCACCCTTCAACAAGTGTTGCAAGGCTTGGGCCAGTGACATGTTGAGCTTAGTGAACTGCCTTCTAGGCCTCTGTTGATTTCCCTGTGGTGGCTCTGGTGTTGCAGGAGTAGGATTGGAGATATGAACTGCCCTTACAGACTGATGCCTCCTATTACGATCAGATTGACCATAAACATCATTCGACTCTTTCTTCCAACTAGGGGGCTTCTTTGTAGTACTAGATGAAGAAGCACCCACTTGGATCTTGCCACTCCTTATACTACTTTCTACGCGCTCTCCTGTCATTATCAATTCAGTGAAGCCAGATGATGAGCTTCCAATGAGATGACTGTAAAAAGGACCACTCAACGTACACATGAACATATCCACTAACTCCCTGTCAGTTAGAGGAGGTTGCACTCTACCAGCCAAATCTCTCCACTTCTGGGCATACTCCTTGAAATTTTCTTTAGCACCCATAGACATGCTTTGTAGTTGCATGCGAGTAGGGGCTAGGTCAGCATTGTATTGATATTGCTTATAAAAAGCCTCAACAAGATCATTCCAATCACGGATGTTGACACTCTCCAACTGATAGTACCATTCCAATTGAGCTCCAGATAAACTCTCTTGGAAGAAATGGATCCACAACTTCTTATCAGCCGTATGGGGTTGGATTCTCCGGACATAAGACCTCAGATGCAGCTTGGGACAAGAGACACCATCATACACTACAAAAGCAGTAACCTTGAAACCAATGGGTATAACTACCCCAGATATCAAACTCAGGTCTTCAAAATCCAGCCCAGAAGACTTTTGTAATTCCATAGCATCCATTCTATCCACCAGCATCTTGAACTTATCTTCATTAGGATCATGATAGTAGTTAGCTTCAGAATCAGAGTCCCCCACTGTATTATGGAGACTGCCTCCCTCTTTCTCAGACTCTTCAGACTCATAATCTTCAACCTGTTCTTTGGTCTTGACAGGACCTCTGAACCTTCTTACCATGTTGATCAGGCCTCCTGATCTTCTAGTCTTCTTGGTCTTCTTGGCCAGCAGTGTCTTCAATTCATCCTGCCCTTTGGACAAGTTCAGGATCAGCTCTTGGAACTGTGCATTTTGTGCCTGGAGATCTTTAACTGTTTGTTCAAGAGCCATTGCTGAAATAAACATCGAGAAGATAAGAAACCTGTGCACAATAAACCTGTGATGCAATGATAGGGTGCATAAATGCGTATGCAATGTTTTCAAGGACCGCAGGATTTAAATTTGCTTAAACAATCAAGAAAGTAAACTTTTATTAGTAATAAATTTGTTTGCCCTTTGGGCTTACAAAATGAAATGAAATAAATACAAAAGATGGGGTTTTAAGTCTCCCATGGACGTTTCCTCTTTGTGTTGAGGTATGAGTTGAGATTCCGCTCCTCGTGAAGTTGCTTTGTTAGCTCCAGGATTCTTTCTTGACTTGCTTTGTGATGAGCCTCAAAAGTATCCCTTTGCTCCTTCAATTGGATCCAGGACCTCTGTAAGTCTTCTATGTCAGTGGGCATGTCTGGGTGAAGGATGGTATAAGAAGTATCTCCTTCAGCAACAGGCTCCATAGTAACTGGCAGGATGGCAGGATATGGCATCATGAGAGTCTGAGCACGAGATCGCACCCATCTGAGGTAAGCTTCCATAGGAATAGTGTACTTGGGCTCCAGAGTCTTGCTGTCAACCTTGTTCACTTTTCCCCATGCTCGTATGAACCTTTGACGGTAACCTTGCAGATCGTTATCGTAGTCAAACACAATACCCTAAATTAACATGTCATGATGACCATCACTCCGAGCATAACCAAACTGTCGTAGAGCTAAGGAAGTATTGTTGGTAATGCCTCCTCTTATGCCTAGAAGTGGCACATTAGGAAACTCCCCACAACGGTCAATGATAGTGACATTCTCCATAGATCTGGAGCACCAATGGATATCTGAATGAGAGAGTGACATGATCCGTTTAGACCACCTGAACCCTTGTTCATTCTTGATCACTGAGCGAGGAAGGTGAGAAATAAACCACCTAGATAGCAAAGGTATGCAACACATCAGAGTTCCTCGTGCCTTTGTAGTACGAGTATGAAGAGAGTGCATAATGTCTCCAAGCAATGTAGGCACTGGATTGTGACTCAGAAATATGTTGATGGCGTGAACGTCTATGAACTGATCTGGATTGGGGAACAACACTAAGCCATAAATCAACAAGGCTAAGATTTCCTCAAAAGCATCATAGCTCATAGCCTTCAAGAACACTTGAGCCTTCTCTATCAACACCTTAGCAAGAATACCCTGAACTCCGCTTCTCGTTTCTAGCACAATGTCTGACTTCTTCAGATGTAGAGCTGCAGCAATAACCTCTGGTTTAAGCTCTTTTTCCAAGCCTGTGAAGGGTCTTTGATCAAGAACAGGTATGCCCAGAAGTTTAGAGAACTCTTCCATTGTAGGAACCAGCTGATAGTCGGGGAATGTGAAGCAATGGTGCTTAGGATCAAAGAACTGAAACAGAACACTCATCATGTCTTCATTGAACCCTGAAGTGACTAGATCCAGTAGGTGACCATGTTTCTTGATGAACTGGGAGTTTTCAGAAACTTGAGAGACCAATTCCTTAAGCTTAGGAGGTATTCCTACAAAGTTGATCCGGATAGTATTCCTACGAGCAGAAGCCATGACCTGCAACAAAGAACAAAGATAAATCTTTTGGTCCTTGAAATGGTTAGTGAAAATGCTATGCTTATGATGCATGATGATTTCATGATGTTATGCTCAATCACAAACATGTGGCACACACAAACAAGTCACACAATAGCCCTAGGTTTGAAGGCTTGCATGGGGTTTAAAGGTAAATACCCTCCCCTGAAGTTTAGTTGGTTCATCCTGTCCTATAAAAGTAACCAGGTTCTAAGGGATCTCAATATCATTGATCCTTCACAAGGGTGGTTGTTCAGTAGGCAACTTACTTGCCAACCAAAACCCTCCAAGTTTAGAATCTCAATGAGCGTAGTATCGAGTATCAACCAACTTCAGCCTTCACCAAAGCCAATTATCTCACTACTTTCTAAAGGCCAAGATGGGATGACTAGGGTTCTAAAAGTTAGTTAGTGTATTGACAACATATGGCAGCCTCATATTATCCTCAACTTGACTTAAGGAACATAAGCACCAACCAAGAAGTCACACTAACTATGGCCGCCAGATCAACCATATCGGTATACGCCGTACAATTTCCTTGGTCTATTTCCATTTACCTAAGGTACACTAGATCTGGGTTAGGATCTTTCACACATAAGAGCACCCAACAAGTAAAGTAAAGCAAACAAAGCAAACAAGTTTAAAGTGATCTAATTCCTAAGGGTACCCCTCTTTTATTAAGTCCCCAGCAGAGTCGCCAGTTCTGTAACACGGTGGGAGAACTGACTTAAGTTAAATGTTGCGGATAGCAAGAGTCGCCACCGACTTTTATTTTATCCAAAGGAAAGGGCATAAAAGAACAGGAAAGACCTTAAAAGATTTTTGGGTTCGAGGGGTAGGTTATGTAAAGGGAAGGTGTTAGCACCCTTTACATCCATGGTTATCCATTAGCTCTTAGTTACTTAGCTCACTTTAAAATGTTTTTGAGAAGTGTAGTGTGTGTTTAGAAATTTTCTTAAGTACTTTATAATGATCCATGTACGGATATATATAAAGCCTTTGTTTTGAAAATTGCTTGAAAAATGTGAAGTGTTTTGAAATGTTTTTGAAAAGTGAGCAAGTACATAAGAGGAACTTACCCTAAGTTAAGTCTTTTCTGTTCTTAAATATCCTTTAACTGGTAAGACTATCCCTATTATTAAGGAATAGGTTGTCATTACCTTGGATGTATGAGGGACAAGTGAAGGGACTGTGATTAGGCAACTGTAAGGTGTATTTAGCAATTCGAAGGGACTTATCATCTTTATTCGAAAGGGACAAGATCATTTACGAAGACAACCATGGAGGGACTTGATCTTTTTATCTTTTAAGGGACTAGATGATATGAGAGAAGGGACTTTGCTTTACACCTTACTTGACCTTTTTCTTTAGGCAACATGAGAGGTATCCTTAAGAATGTGAGATGGCGATCCAAGATCGACTTACGTGTGTGCGTGTATAAATTCATATATTTATCTTGAGATTAATGATCTAAATTCAATTTTAAATTCAAACATGTTTTCACTCCCTATTTTACTAACCATGGCAATTTAAAATAAATAATAAGAAATTCTACAACTATTACATAGTGGATACAATTACATTATAATAATTAAAATAATTAAAATAAATAAGCAAATAAATAAATAATTAAATGGGTTAGTAATAATAAACAAAAAAAATAAGTATAAGATGGTTAGTATAACAACATAATATAGAAACAAATTAAAAGTCCAAAGTTAAATAAATAATTATTTTTAAGGGAATTTTAAATAAAACAAATAAATAATAACAATTATATACTAATAAATATAACTAATAGTTCTAATATTTTAAATTTATATACATATTATAAAAAATATTTGTTAATTTTAATTAAGTAAGCATATAAAAATAATAAATTAAGTTCATGAAATAAAGTTAGGGTTTTTAATTGTTTAGAAAATAAATAAATTAGGGTTTACTACTTAATTAAATTATTTAAATTATTTATATATAAAAACTACATATAATATGAACAAATTATAAAATTAAAATAAACAAATAAATTAATATTTACAATATAATTAAGGTTTATAAAAGAAAATTAGGGTTTATCAAAATAAATTAAGGTTTATGTATAAGAAAAATATTAAGGTTAATTATTTGACCTAAAACTAATTAAATTATTTATCTAAGAAAAAAAAATATTCAATAATAATATAAACAAATTATCAAATAAATATTTTAAATTTACAAAATGAATTAAGATTTATAATATAATTAGGGTTATTGATTAATTATTAATTAAGATTAATTATAATTAGAAAATAATAATAATAATGAACAAAACAAAATAAAGAGAAGAAAGAAAAAGGGGGAGGCCTGGTTTTGATCCCAGGACCTCCCCAATACCTGAAGAGAACTCTAGCCACTGGGCCAACGCGCGTTTGATGTCAACATACTGCCTTCATGTGCTTTTGTTCGTATCCTGGAAAAATCAAATAAAAAAGCAACAAAGCAAAAGGGCATGGTGGGAATCGAACCCAGGTCATGCGCCTCCCATCACCAATGCTCTTACCAGCCGAGCCATCAACGCGTTGTGAAATATATACGAAACAAATAAATAATAAAATAAGCATAAAATTTGAATTTAAAATTCGCGCCATTCAAATCATCTTCTTCCTTGGAATTTCGTAGGTTTTCCTGCGAATTTTATTGGGAAATCTCCTGCGAATTTACCTGCATACAAAAACCTACAAAATTCGTAACATCTTATATCCATACAATTTTTCCAAATTGATCATGCCAACATGATCAATATAGTTCATTCATCTTATTTATGTTATTAAAATGCATTTATATAAGCCGAATCAAGAAACCCCAATTCCAAGCTTGAAACCCTAACATGGCATCTTAATGTTTAGTCACAGTTTCTTCAATATTCTTGCCCAGAAACCTTCTAAACATGATAACAAACAAAGTTAGAAGCACAAAAACAATTGATAGTGGATAAATTAATGGAATCGAAAATCAAAACAAGAAGAAGAAGATGCGTTCGGTTTCCATTATTCATGAGGCTATGGATTCTTATGAGGGTGCAAATAGTATCAAGGGAGTCCAAGGATCATGTCTATGTCCTTAGAATACCTTTAATCGTCCTGTAAGTATGAAACCGAAAATTGAAATTCTAAGGAAAATTTTGAATGTGCAAAGTGTTCTTGGAGGCTGCAATTTCGTGTCCCTTCACTTGTGATCAATTCCTTGTATATATATGAATGATATTAGGTCAAAATATTATAGGATTATTTGGACTTTTTGGATAATTGAATATTGAAAAAGATCATGTCTTAAAACTTGATTTTCATTTGATCCAACCTTGCTATTTTGGGACAATCATCATAATTTGTGTATCAATCTGATCAAAACAATGTTTATGACTTTCTAGAAGCAAAATCCCTTTTTAAATATTTGATTTTATATTTTATTTCAATTTAAATGATATTTTAATTAATAAAATTCAAATAAATATGAAATAAAAAATAAAAATTCAGGAAATACATGGGTTGGGTCGTTCTTGGTGTTTTCATAAAGATGGGATGGCAATTTGGTGGGCTCATTTGGCAAAAATTTGATTTTAGGCCTTATTTGCTTCATAAACTTCCCTAAAATTTCCCAACTTTGCAAGGGCACAAATCCTTCAATTTTAATGCTATGAGGGTGTTCTTGGACATTTTGGAAATCTTAAAGAGTCCTCTAACCAACCCCATTGGTTTCATGTCCATATCTTTTACCATTCTCAAGTTATGCTCCTTTGAAGTTGTTGACTTTTGTTGACTTTTAAAAGGACCTATAATGTCTTAGCTCATACCTTCCAAATGAAGCATTTTTGGGCTTGGCTTGTGAGACACAAATTTGTAGAGAATTAAATTTCCTTCAAAATGATCTTTGGATGGAAAAAATTTGATGAAGCATGTGAAAGTTATGGCTGGTCAAAGTTCAGTTGACTTTTCCTAAGGAAACCCTAATTTAGAAACTCCTGATTCTTGATGATCTGAAATCTCCTTGATGAATCATGATCAAAACTTGATCAAATGATGAATTTTACTTCATATACTTGATGTTTGCAAAAAATCATGAAGTTTGACTTTGGTTTGACCATAGTTGACCTCAGTTTGACTTTTTATCTACTTTGACTGATTTTGACCTATCTGATCATCTGACTGAGCAAACTTTTGAGAAAAGTCTTGAAACTTGTCATGGGGATTCTTAAACACATATAATATGTTATGAAGCTCACTTGATGTCTTGGAAGTCCATTTAGCCTGATTAAATTCAAAACCCTAGTTTAAGATGCAGTGCTTAGGAGGATGCATTGTTTGAGGGGATTGTCAAACTTTTTTGACTAATTGTGAACCTTGTGAACCTTGTGAACCTCATGAGATGTCTTGTGAACCTTGTGAACCTTGTGAACCTCTTAGTACACAATGGCCTATCTTGTGAGGGCAAATTTTGGGGTGCAACAGTCCTTAGTAAATACTATTACTGTATTTTCATGCATTTCTGGTAAACATCAATCATATTAAGCATTTTATGCATGTCTGGTAAACATCAATCATATTCAAAAGCATACATACATTAAAACACAACCAATGGACGTTTCTCTTATGTAAATAGGGTAAAAGTAAATCTGGATTCAAAGATGAAATTTTATTTATATCACAAAGTGACCTATACATAGGCAAGTTTTTACAAGGAGACAGAAATCCTAGTAAGAGGAATTTGTCGTAAATTTTTTTACAAAACAAAGAAAATCAGCTATGTGGGAAATAATCCTATTGAGTTTCAATTCTACTATTTCCATTATCTTCGAGTATCTCATCTTCTGCTGTTGAGACGGAAACGATTGGATTGAGCTTTATCTGTTCGAGCTTGGATTAAGTAGCACAACTGGTTGGAGTTTACATGGGTGATCCAAACGAGACATAGTCATACGCTTTAATCCCTAACTTTTGCCTGGATTGCCCTTTCATGTTTTCAATCCACCGGGATACCCTTTTTTGCCCAAGCTGCCTTTTCAGGTTTTCGACTTGTCGGGTGTACATTATTTTTTTGTATATATCCCTAATTTTTGCCCGAACCCTTTTGGTTCACCGGGATGCCCTTATTTTTGCCTAGGCCAGTCAACCTAGCAGGTCTCTTTTTTATGTGTAGTATTTTTTAACTATGTCTGCGTTTACAGGCTATGGGAAGTCTTCACCATCCATAGTAGTAAGCATCATGGCACCTCCTGAGAATATTGTTTTGACCACAAATGGTCCTTCATATGTAGGAGTCCACTTACCCCTAGGATCACCCTGTGGTAGTATGATACGCTTGATTACCAAGTCACCAACCTGATATACCTTTGGCTTAACCTTCTTATTGAAAGCCTTGATCATCCATTTCTGGTACATCTGACCATGACACACAGCTGCTAACCTCTTCTCATCAATCAAGTTTATCTGGTCAAGTCGAGTCTGAATCCACTCATCTTCATCCAATCCTGCATCCTTCATGATTCTTAAGGAGGGTATCTGAACTTCAATGGGCAAAACTACTTCCATACCATAGACTAAGGAGAATGGGGTTGCCCCTGTTGAAGTACGTATTGTAGTACGATAACCATGAAGAGCAAATGGTAACATCTCATGCCAATCCTTGTAAGTAACAGTCATCTTTTGTAGAATTTTCTTAATGTTCTTATTAGCAGCCTCTACTACCGCATTCATCTTCGGACGATACGGAGAAGAGTTGTGATGCTTAATCTTGAACTGCGTGCAGAGATCAGTAATCATAGTATTGTTCAGATTAGAGCCATTGTCAGTAATAATCCTTTCATGGATGCCATACCTACATATGAGATTATTCTTAATGAATCGAGCCACCACATTCTTAGTAACAGATGCAAATGAAGCTGCCTCCACCCACTTTGTAAAGTAATCAATAGCAACCAGGATGAAACGATGCCTATTAGAAGTAGTAGGTTTGATCTCACAAATCATATCAATGCCCCACATGGCAAAAGGCCAAGGAGCAGTCAACACATTCAATGGAGATGGAGGTATATGTACTTTATCAGCATAGATTTGACACTTATGACATGTTCTAGAATGTTGATAGCAGTTAGCTTCCATGGTAGACCAATAGTAACCTGCTCTCAATATCTTCTTTGCCATGGTATGACCACTAGAATGAGTGCCAAAGATCCCATCATGCATGTCTTCCATAATCTTCGTTTCTTCCTTCTTATCCACACAACGAAGCAAAGTTGAATCATGATTGCGCTTGTACAAAATTCCATTACTCAAAAAGAACTTAGAAGAAAATCTCCTCAGAAACTTCTTATCCTTGACAGATGCCCCTTCAGGGAACTCCTGAGCTTCAAGATATCTTTTCACTTCATAGAACCAAGGCTTCTCCTCTGCTTCTTCAGTGTCAATCTCATTGCAGTATGCAGGCTTCTCAAATCTATCAATAGTAATCTTGGGAGCTTCATCATCCCAGCTGATCTCAAACATGGATGCCATGGTGGCTAATGCATCTGCCAACTGATTTTCTCTTCGTGGAATATGTCCAAAGGTAATCTCTTCAAAATATGGGATCAAAGACAAAACATGCTCTCTGTAAGGAATGAGGTTATCATGCTTGGTATCCCAATCTCCTTTGATCTGACATACTACCAGGGCTGAATCTCCATACACGTCAAGGAACTGAATCTTCATATCAATGGCAGCTTTGATACCTAGGATACATGCCTCATACTCAGCCATGTTATTGGTATAATATAAACAAAGTCTGGCAGTAATCGGGGTATGACAACCTTCAGGGGAACTGATCACAACACCAACACCATTACCAAGTGCATTAGAAGCTCCATCAAAAACCATAGTCCATCGGGATCCTTGTTCAGGTCCGTCATATTGTCCAGGTTCTTTGGTAATAATCATAATGTCTTCATCAGGGAACTCAAAACTCATTGAATGATAATCATCCACTGCTTGATGAGCCAAATGATCAGCTACCACACTACCCTTAATGGCCTTCTAAGTAGTGTATTATATGTCATATTCTGTTAAGATCATTTTCCATCTTGCTATTCTTCCGGAGAGAGTAGGTTTCTCGAATATGTACTTGATTGGATCCATCTTTGAAATCAACATGGTAGTATGAGTCAACATATACTGTCTTAGTCGGCGAGCAGCCCATGCCAAAGCGCAACAAGTTTTCTCGAGCAGTGAGTATCTTGTTTCACAGTCGGTAAACTTTTTGCTAAGGTAGTATATTGCCTGATCTTTTCGACCAGACTCGTCATGTTGCCCCAACACACACCCCATTGAGTTGTCTAACACTGTTAAGTACATAATCAAGGGTCTTCCATCAACTGGTGGCATCAAAATTGGTGGTTCTAGCAGATATTTCTTGATTTCATCAAATGCTGTCTGGCACTCATCATTCCATTCCATTACCTGATCTTTCTTCAACAACTTGAAGATTGGCTCACAGGTAGCAGTTAATTGGGAAATAAATCTTGCAATGTAATTCAATCGTCCCAAGAAACCTCTAACTTCCTTCTCAGTACGGGGAGATGGCATCTCTTGTATAGCTTTCACTTTTGCAGGATCCACTTCAATACCTTTTCTACTGACGATGAAACCCAGGAGTTTACCAGATCTAACTCCAAAAGTACATTTATTTGGGTTCAATCTCAATTTGTATTTCTTCAACCTTTCAAATAACTTATGCAGATGATCAAGGTGTTGCTCTTCATTCTGGGACCTGGCTATCATATCATCCACATATACCTCTATCTCATGATGAATCATATCATGAAACAAAGCCACCATAGCACGCTGATATGTTGCCCCGGCATTCTTCAAACCAAATGGCATCACTTTATAACAAAAAGTCCCCCACTGTGTGAACAAATGATGTCTTCTCCATATCTTCAGGTGCCATCTTGATTTGATTGTAACCAGAGAAAGCATCCAAGAAAGAGAATACTTTATGCTGAGCAGTTTTGTCTACCAGAACATCAATATGAGGAAGTGGAAAGTCATCTTTGGGGCTGGCCTTGTTCAAATCCCTGTAATCTACTCACATACGTACCTTACCATCTTTCTTAGGTACCGGTACCACATTTACAACCCATTGAGGATAAGAAGTCACAGCTAAGAACCCTGCATCAAACTGTTTCATTACCTCTGCCTTAATCTTCTCTGACATTTCAGGATGCATGCGACGAACCTTCTGCTTCTTTGGACGACAATCTTCTTTTACCGGTAAACGGTGAACCACAATGTCTGTATCCAACCCTGGCATATCTTCATAGGACCAAGCAAAGATCTCCACATAATCATGTAACATCTGAATCAATCTGCTCTTAATACCATCGTCTAATTCAGCCCCTATCTTGACCTCTTTCCTGTTTTCTTCAGTTCCCAAATTCACAACTTCGACCGGCTCTTCATGTGGCTGTATAGCTTTCTCCTCTTGTTGTAACAACCTAGCAAGCTCTACAGGTACTTCACAATCGTCCTCCTTTCCATCTTCAGCTTGATAGATCGGATTCTCGAAATTATAATTGGCAATAGTAAAACTGTTATCAAGAGGATCCAGAGTGGATGAGGATCTGCATTTTAGTGATGTGGGTGTGTGTAAGAACACATAGCTGATAAAAGAAAAAATAAAATAAAATAAAGACAAGGAACACAATATTTACGAAAACGAAACGTCCACTGATTTTTATTGAATGAAGTATGCAAATGAAATGACATCCCGAAACAAGCATACCATTATGCCCCGGGTAAGGCACAAAGCTTAAGAGTTTAATTGTTCAAAAATTACAAACTTAAAAGTAATAACACAGTAATAATATTTACTCCTGACTAAAGGAGATAGGAATAACATCTTCAGCCTTCCAATTATTGAGCCCATCACCCACAGTAGGAAAAATCCAAGCATCCAGGTTGTAGTCTTCATCATAGTCACCCACAACATTAATCTGATCTTTCATAATCCCTTGATTGGTGATACGAACAACACAAGCACGACAAACAACCTTCTGGGACTCTGTAGTGAAACCCAAACCAAACTTGTCAGACTTGTAAGGAATGTCAGGAAGTTGACCCCAAATAGTACAACCACCTTCTTCAACCACAGCTCTAGTATCTTTGAGGGAGGCCATTGTTGGAGGTACTCTGGTAACTACAGGAACTCTTTTGACAGCAGGAGGAGCTTCAGCAATAGGAACAACCCAAGGAACTACTTCGAATGTCTGGCACGGAGTCTCAACATATTCCCCTTCCACTTCAAGATATTTAAATGTGTTCACATGGCTAATCATATATCCTTCCTCTCCGTAAACAGTGACAACCTTTCCCTTTACTGGATATCTCAGCTTCTGATGTAAGGTGGAGGTCACAACACCTGCCCCATGGATCCAGGGGCGCCCAAGCAAACAAGAATATGAAGGACGAATATCCATTATATAAAAGGTAGCATTGAAGACCTGAGAACCTACTTTTATTGGGAGATCTATTTCTCCGTGCACCACTCTTCTCGAACCATCAAAGGCCTTTACCACTATATTACTTGGTCTCAACACAGCATCTTCAGGACTAAGCTTGTTCAGAACCTCTTTGGGCAGCACATTCAGGGAAGAACCATTGTCTATTAACACATGTGACAGGGTAGTGCCCTTACATTCAATAGAGATATGTAAAGCCCTGTTATGATCCCTCTTGGCAGGAGTCAAATCAGCATCAGAAAAGCCTAACCCATTATCATAGGTCAGGTGTGCAACACAATTCTCAAATGGATCTACAGTAATTTCATTTGGTGCATGAGCAGTCTTCAGGAATTTAATCAAGGCTTTAGCATGAGCCTCAGAGCACAACAATAAAGACAACATGGAAATCTTGGAGGGAGTATTCCCCAATTGATCAACAATATCATAATCACTCTTGCGGATGATCTTCAGTACTTCTTCCATCTGCTTAGAAAGATCATCAGCAGTTGGGGTCTCAATTGGCATAGGTTCTATAACAGGACCTTTGCCTCGGGCATCAGTGTTTGTTGCAGCAGTGGAGGTAGTAGCTGGAGTAACTGTATTCTTGGAGGTAGCCGGAGGAGAGAAAATTCTTCCACTTCTCGTGATCTTACTAGATCCAGCAATATTATCAACATCAAGGTTTTCATCAGCAACAGGTGTATCAGCTAAGGGTTCCTGTTTAACACCATGGATATAAACGTCAGAACCATATTGCCAAGGTATAGCTTTATCAGAAGTATACGGAATAGGACCAGAAGTGGTAATAATCATTGGAGCCACTCTAGCTTCAGCAACAGTCTTCACAGGGCCTTCAGCAGTAATCTTAATTGGACCCTTATGAGTGATCTTGACAGGGCCCTTGGAAGTAATCCTCACTGGCACTTTATCAACCATATCCAGCTCTTTAACCTTCACACCTTGAGTTATATGTTCAACCATACTCTCCACAAAAGGTGTCCTCTCAAACAATATGGTGTAATTGTCCATGAGGCGTTGAATACCATCCTTCAACTTCCAGCAGCTATCTGGTTTATAAGCACAATAAAAACAATCTTCATTACAACCTGGAAAGAACCCAGCTTGTACTAACTTCTTCTTAATAACAGACAATGGTGTAGTCACATCTGCGATTGAGGAAATATGTGAAACTTCATCAATGGCATTAATAGTCTTCTCATGATTTGGCATGGGAGCAGTAATCACATTTGGAGTACCAGGAGGGTCAAACTCAATCTCTCCAGCATCAATCATATCTTGAATCTTGTTCTTCAATATCCAACAGTTGTTGGTATCATGTCCCTGACAATTAGAATGATATGCACATCGTGCATTAGGATTGTACCGAGGGGAAGTAACATTAGGATTCTGAGGAGGGTCCTTCAAAGTAATGAGTTCACCCTTCAACAAGTGTTGCAAGGCTCGGGCCAGTGACATGTTGATCTTGGTGAACTGTATTCTAGGCCTCTGTTGATTTCCCTGTGGTGGCTCTGGTGTTGCAGGAGTAGGCTTGGAGATATGAACTGCACTCACAGATTGGTGCCTCCTATTACGATCAGGTTGACCATAAACAACATTTGACTCTTTCTTCCCACTATGGGGCTTTTTTGTAGTACTTGATGAAGAAGCACCCACTTGTATCTTGCCACTTCTTATGCCACTTTCTACACGCTCTCCTGTCATTATCAGCTCAGTGAAACCAGATGATGAGCTTCCAATGAGATGACTATAAAAAGGACCATTCAGCGTACTCATAAACATGTCCACTAACTCCCGGTCAGTTAGAGGAGGTTGTACTCTACCATCCAAGTCTCTCCACTTCTGGGCATACTCCTTGAAATTTTCTTTAGCACCCATAGACATGCTTTGTAGTTGCATGCGAGTAGGGGCTAAATCAGCATTGTATTGATATTTCCTATAGAAGGCCTCAGCAAGATCATTCCAATCACGGATGTTGACACTCTCCAATTGATAGTACCATTCCAATTGAGCTCCAGACAAGCTCTCTTGGAAGAAATGGATCCACAACTTCTTATCAACAGTATGGGGTTGGATCCTCCGGACATAGGACCTCAGATGCAGCTTGGGACATGAAACACCATCATATACTACAAAAGCAGGGACCTTGAACCCAATGGGTATAACCACTCCAAATATCAAGCTTAGATCTTCAAAATCCAGCCCAGAAGACTTTTGCAATTCCATAGCATCCATTCTATCCACCAGCATCTTGAACTTATCTTCATTAGGATCATGATAGTAATTTGCTTCAGAATCAGAATCCCCCATAGTATTATGGAGACTTCCTCCCTCTTTCTCAGACTCCTCAGACTCATAATCTTCAACCCGTTCCTTGGTCTTGACAGGACCTCTGAACCTCCTTCCCATATTGATGAGGGCTCCTGATCTTCTAGTCTTCTTAGTCTTTTTGGCCAACAGTGTCTTCAATTCATCCTGTCCCTTGGACAAGTTCAGGATCAGCTCTAGGAATTGTGCATTCTGTGCCTGGAGATCTTTGACTGTTTGTTCAAGAGCCATTGCTGCTGAAATAAACAGCGAGAAGATAAGATACCTGTACATAAGAAACCTGTGATGCAATGATATGGTGTATAAATGCATATGCAATGTTTTCAAGGACCGCAGGATTTAAATTTGTTTAAACAACCAAAAAGTAAACTTTTATTAGTAATAAATTTGTTTGCCCTTAGGGCTTACAATAAAAATGAAATGAATACAAAAAGATGAGGTTTTAAGTCTCCCATGGACGTTTCCTCTTTGTGTTGAGGTATGAGTTGAGATTCCTCTCCTCGTGAAGTTGTTTTGTTAGCTCCAGGATTCTTTCTTGACTTGCTTTGTAATGAGTCTCAAAAGTATCCCTTTGCTCCTTCAACTGGATCCAGGACCTCTGTAAGTCTTCCATGTTAGTGGGCATATCTGGGTGAAGGATGGTATAAGAAGTATCTCCTTCAGCAACAAGCTCCATAGTAACTGGCAGGATGGCAGGATATGGCATCATAAGAGTCTGAGCACGAGCTCGTACCCATCTGAGATAAGCTTCCATAGAAATAGTGTACTTGGGTTCCAGAGTCTTGCTGTCAACCTTGTTCACTTTCCCCCATGCTCGTATAAACCTTTGACGATAACCTTGCAGATCGTTGTCGTAGTCAAACACAATACCCTGAATCAACATGTCATGAGGACCATCACTCCGAGCGTAACCAAACTGTCGTAAAGCTAAGGAAGGGTTGTAAGTAATGCCTCCCCTTATACCTAGAAGTGGCACATTAGGAAACTCCCCACAACGGTCAATGATAGTAACATTCTCCATAGATCTAGAGCACCAATGAATATCTGAATGAGAGAGTGACATAATCCTCTTGGACCACCTGAACCCTTGTTCATTCTTCATCACTGATCGAGGAAGGTGAGAAATAAACCACCTAGACAATAAAGGTATGCAGCACATCAGAGTTCCTCGTGCCTTCGTAGTACGAGTGTGGAGAGAATGTAAGATATCCCCAAGTAATGTGGGCACTGGATTGCGAGTCAGAAATATGTTGATGGCGTGTACGTCTATGAACTGGTCTGGATTGGGGAACAACACTAAGCCATAAATCAACAAGGCTAAAATCTCCTCAAAAGCATCATAGCTCATAGCCTTCAAGAACACTTGAGCCTTCTCTATCAACACCTTAGCAAGAATACCCTTAACTTCACTCCTCGTTTCTAGGACAATGTCTGATTTCTTCAAATGTAAGGCTGCAGCAATAACCTCAGGTTTAGGCTCTTTTTCCAAGCCTATGAAGGGTTCCTGATCAAGGATAGGTATACCCAGAAGCTTGGAGAACTCTTCCATTGTAGGAACCAACTGATAGTCGGGGAATGTGAAGCAATGGTGCTTAGGATCAAAGAACTGAAACAGAACACTCATCATGTCTTCCTTGAACCCTGAAGTGACTAGATCCAGTAGCTGACCATGTCTCTTGATGAATTGGGAGTTTTCAGAAACCTGAGAGACCAACTCCTTAAGCTTAGGAGGTATTCCTACAAAGTTGATCCGGATAGTATTCCTACGAGCAGAAGCCATGACCTGCAACAAAGAACAAAGATAAATCCTTTGGTCCTTGAAATGGTTAGTGAAAATGCTATGCTTATGATGCATGATGATGCTATGATGTTATGCTCAATCACAAACATGTGGCACACACAAACAAGTCACACAATAGCCCTAGGTTTGAAGGCTTGCATGAGGTTTAAAGGTAAGCACCCTCCCCTGAAGTTTAGATGGTTCATCCTGTCCTACAAAAGTAACCAGGTTCTAAGGGATCTCAATATCATTGATCCTTCACAAGGGTGGTTGTTCATTAGGCAACTTACTTTCCAACCAAAACCCTCCAAGTTTAGGATCTCAATGAGCGTAACATCGAGTATCAACCAACTTCAGTCTTCACCAAAGCCGGCTATCTCACTACTTTCTAAAGGCCAAGATGGGATGACTAAGGTTCTAAAAGTTAGTTAGTGTATTGACAACATATGGCAGCCTCATATTATCCTCAACTTGACTTAAGGAACATAAGCACCAACCAAGAAGTCACACTAACTATGGCCACCAGATCAACCATATCGGTATACGCCGTACAGTTTCCTTGGTCTATTGCCATTTACCTAAGGTACACTAGATCCGGGTTAGGATATTTCACACATAAGAGCACCCAACAAGTAATATAAAGCAAACAAGGCAAACAATTTAAAGTGATCTAATTCCTAAGGGTACCCCTCTTTTATTAATTCCCCAGCAGAGTCGCCAATTCTGTAACACGGTGGGAGAACTGACTTTAGTTAAATGTTGCGGATAGCAAGAGTCGCCACTGACTTTTATTTTATCCAAAGGAAAGGACATAAAAGAAGAGGAAAGACCTTAAAAGATTTTTGGGTTCGGGGGGTAGTTTATGTAAAGGGAAGGTGTTAGCACCCTTTACATCCATGGTTATCCATGGGCTCTTAGTTACTTAGCTCACTTTAAACTGTTTTGAGAAGTGTAGTGTGTGATTAAAAATTTTCTTAAGTACTTTATAATGATCCTTGTACGGATATATATAAAGACTTTGTTTTGAAAATTGTTTGAAAATGTGAAGTGTTTATGAAATGTTTTTAAAGGAGTGAGCAAGTACTTAAGAGGAACCTACCCTAATTTGAATCTTTTTTGTTCTTAAATGTCCTTTTAATGGTAAGACTATCCCTATTATTAAGGAATAGGTAGTCATTACCTTGGATGTTATATGGGACATGTGAAGGGTCATCTGTGATTAGGCAACTGTAAGGTGTCTTAGCAATTCGAAGGGACTTATCATCTTTTATTCGAAAGGGACAAGATCATTTACGAAGGCAACATTCAAAGGGACTTGATCTTATAATCATAAAGGGACTAGATGATATTTTAAGAGAAGGGACTTTGCTTTTTAGACACCTTACTTGACCTTTTATTTAGGCAACATGAGGGATATCCTTAAGAAAGTGAGATGACGATCCATGATCGACTTACGTGTGTGCGTGTACAAGTTCAAATATTTTTATCTTATAATTAGTGATCTAAATTAATTTTACAATACAAACATGTTATCACTCCCTATTTTACTAACCATAGCAATTTATAAATAAATAAACAATAAAATACTACAACTATTACATGGCTTGTACAATTACATTATAATAAAACAATTTAAATTATAAAGTAAAATAAACAGTTAAGAAAAAAAAATAAAAATAAAAGGTTAGTGATAATAATAAGAAGAAAAGATTAGTAATAATATACAATATAACTCAATTTAATATTTTTAGAAATAAACAATTTTTTTAAGAATTTTGAGATGAGACTAAAATAATAATAATAATTATATACTAATTTACTTACAAAAATAAACATGATTTAGAAATATTTATTAAGTATAATTAAACAAAAATAATTAAAATGAGAATTTAAAGTTTTAAAAGAAATTAGATTTGTTAGAAATTAGGGTTTTTTAGAATTTAGAAAATAAATTAGGGTTAGGGATAATTAGGGTTTTTAATTTACAACATTAATTTAATAGTTAAATAAATATACATATTTTGATTTAAGTATATAGTAAATAAATAAAAATTAGGCCTAGAATTTATAAAATAATTTTAGAGGTTTTTTAGAAAATATAAAGTATTTACATATTATTTTCCTAGAATTATTTACATATGTATATTAAACATAATTATATTTAATTAACAATAAAATAATTAAACAAAATAATTAAGCAAAATAAAAATTGAAACTTACCTGGGGCAGGGATCGAACCCACGCCCTCGGCCTCATTCTCCTTGGACCAACAAGCCATCCACTGGACTAGTTGCGTGCTGGTGATAGTAAAATAGGTAGCATTCCTTTTATTTTTAGCCTGCGAAAATCAATGAAAATAACAAAACAAAATGGTCTGGGGAAGGTTTGAACCCAGGACCATCCATATCACACACATGCGCGCTAACTAACTGAACCAGACGTCATTAGTTGATATAAAATAAACAAAAATTCTAAAAATATTAACTTTTTAAATTCAAATTTCAGATGGCGCCAAGAGTCATCTTCTTCCTCTGGAATTCGCAGGTTTTCCTGCGAATTCTCATGCGAATCTTCCTACGATTTTTCCTGTGCATCCATACCTGCGAATTATCAAACACCAAGCAAACAACAAAATTTCCAGAAATTGATGAGTGCAATACATTCCCTGAAGTCTATACAACACAACCACGTCCTTCAATCTCATTTATATGAGCTAAATCATAAAACCCCAATTGAGGTCAGTAAACCCTAACTATGGCATGTTTCGATTCAATCCATGAAACTTTGATTTAACTGCCCAGAAAGCTTCGATGCAAAGAGACAAACATAGTTAGACAATCAAAATCAGTTAAAAACTAATGAAACCATGGAATCGAAAAAATTCAAATGTTGAATGAATACAGATTCGGTTTATGTGAATGAGAGTGTTTTATGTGCTTTTTATGATCCAAACAGGTTATATGAACATCATAGAACGCATTGCAATGCTCAAAACTCATTGAAACCCTCTCTACCTTGGAATTCGAATATGAGTTCTTTTTGAAGATTTTGTGAAGTTTGAAGGTGGTTTGTGAGGCTGCCAATTCGTGATCTCTTGGCTGCTAAATGTTGCATATATACCACTTGATAAAATTAGGTCAAGACTTTGTTCAAATTCATGGACTTATGGACTTTTTAAGATTGAAAAAGAAGTGATCTTAAATTTTGAATATTCTTGATCTCACATTGCTATTTTAGGATGATCTTCATTATTCTTGTATCAATCAAGTCCAAATATAATTCATGACCTTCTAGAAACCAAATCAATTTAAATTTTCATTATTTTATATTTTATTTAAATTTAAAATGATTTTTAATATAAAAGATCATAATAAATAAAAACAAAATGAATAAAATTATGAATAAAATCAATTTAATTTCGGGCATGATGTCATGAAACCAATTGGATCACAAAAGAGTCAGCCCATTTGGTGAATTATGGTTTTAAGACCCCATTTGCTTCATAAACCTCTCAAAAATTTCCCAACTTTGCAAGGGCACAAATCCTTCAATTTTAATGCTATGAAGGTGTTCTTGGACATTTTAGAAAGCTTAAAGAGTCCTCTAACCAACCTCTTTGGTCTCATGTCCATATCGTTTACCATTCTCAAGTTATGCTCTTTTGAAGTTGTTGACTTTTTGTTGACTTTTAAAAGGACCTATAATGTCTTAGCTCATACCTTCCAAATGAAGAATTTTTGGGCTTGGCTTGTGAGACACAAAGTTGTATAGAATTCAATTTCCTTCAAAATGAGATTTGGATGGAAAATTTTTGATGAAGCATGTGAAAGTTATGGCTGGTCAAAGTTCAGTTGACTTTTCCTGTGAAAACCCTAATTTAGAAACTCCTGATTCTTGATGATCTGAAATCTCCTTGATGAATCATGATCAACCCTTGATCAAATGATGAATTTTACTTCATATACTTGATGTTGGCAAAAAATCATGAAGTTTGACTTTGGTTTGACCACAGTTGACCTCAGTTTGACTTTTTAACTGCTTTGATTGATTTTAACCTATCTGATCATCTGACTGAGCAAATCCTTTGGGAAAGTCTTGAAACTTGACATGGGGATTCTTGAACATATATAGGATGCTATGAAGATCACTTGAAGTCTTGGAAGTCCATTTAGCCTGATGAAAGTCAAAACCCTAGTTTAGGAAGCATTGCTTAGGAGGATGCATTGTCTGAGGGAATTGTCAAACTTTCTGACTAATTGTGAACTTTGTGAACCTTGTGAACCTCATGAGATGTCTTGTGAACATTGTTAACCTTGTGAACCTCTTAGTACACAATGTCTTGTCTTGTGGAGGGAAAATTTTGGGGTGCAACACATGGCAAGTTCTTGTATGAATGCTTATGCAAGATGTATGCAAAGGAAGATGAGAAATTAGGGTTCTTATGCAACATGAGATGCAAAACTCAAAAACAGAAGCAAATGACAAGATAAAAAATTGAAAATTCAATCAAAAGAACCCTATCCCCCCATGATTTCACACCACAAAGGAGAAGACCTAACTCTTAACCTAATGAAATATATGATTTTTCTAAGTTATCTAGGGTTTTAAGGTACCTAAAGGGAAAAAAGGAAAATCAATTCAAACATGCAGAAGACATTTGTGACAAAATTATGCTAGAAACTACATGTCTAATGAAGATCAATGCAAAACAAACCATTGTCATACCATTCTTGGTTAGGAAGAAAATAATTCTTGAAGTTAGGGTTCTAAAATGTGAATTTTATGAACCCTAAATTCAAGAAAATTATCAAAAATGGTTCAAAACCAAAAAGAAATTTGTGTGGATGGTATTTCAATGTCTCTAAATGTTTAAAGATGCAATATCAATTTTTTGGGATTTTTTAGAAACCTAAATGATATTTTAATTAATTAATTTTCATTAATTAAATAAAATAAACATTTAAATATTTAAAAAATGATTTTTTAATGTGAAAAATAAAAATAAATTTTTTTTGGGTTGAGAAAATTATTTGAAATCAAAATACAGAATAAAAATATTTTTGGAATTTTCTAACTATTTTAAATAAAAGGTACAAAATAAATAGAAAAATATGAAATTAAAATTGAATTAAATGGAAGTATGCTGATCCAAGGGATGATGTTGATTCTGGGGAAATCTAGGGTTGACTTGGCGCGCAATCCTATGGCTCACATTCAAATCCACTTAAACCTAATTAACTAATTAATTAATCCAGATTAAATATTAATGAGCTAATCTCCACCACACAAACACGCGCGGGAAGGGAAATCCAAGGGCCCAGATTCAAATGAAACCCTAACCCTAATTACACACTTAATGACTTTCAGGTCACCGGAGAAGAGCTCCGGTCGTCTTCTCCGGTGACCCCCTCACCTGAAAATTTCTATCTTCTTCCCTAGGTTATTTCTGGAGCTCTAAAGCTCCAGATCAACTCCCCTCACTCTCCTAACTCAAATCTATCTCTAAAACACATTTATTCTTGCTCAAACTCAAGATTCGAAGGGAAGAACAAAAATGGAAGAAATTTTAGAACAATCATACAAACTCATTTCTACACCATTTTCGAAAATTCAAAGTTCAGTGTGATCAGTGGAGCATGCTTTATCATATTGTAACATGAAAAGAGAGTTTTGGAAAATTGAATTCAGATGGCTACCTGAGATGAAGCTCTTCACCCTTGAGATTTCTGGCCACTTCCTTGGTGCAGAAAGACTCCTTTGAACCTCCTGAGGCAGTTGCAATGCTTGGAAAGCTTTGAGGATGGCTGGTTTGAGTGGTGGCAATCCAACTGGTCAGAAATCGTGTTTGATGTATGGGGTGTTTTTGGCTGTTTCAATGGTTGGTTTGTGATCAGTGAGTGATTTAGAGATGAATGGTGGTATTGGTTTTGAGTTTGAGTCAGTGAGCTATGAGTTTCGAAGGAAAATGCAAGAGGGAGAGATTTTGGGAACTTGAGGATTCTTAGGTTTTAGCTTGCAATGTTATGTGCTATGATCAGCATTTGGTCCATATATCAAGTTGTGATAGGTCAGAGAAGTGGTTGTGCCCTATGGTGATTGGTATGGCCTTCTTGCAAAAAGTCACCAACTTGTGTACTTGAGGTATGGGAAAGGATGCAGCTGGCCTTTGGGCATGTCCATGCGTAGCTGACTTCAAGGATGTCCATAAAATCAATCTTGAGGCAATTCAGCAAGTGGTAGCAAAGTTATGGGGTGTTTTGCAATTATGTGAAGTTTTGGCCCCTTTGAGAAATATTTATGTTCAAGGCATGTAATCTTGCAATTCTTTGGGCAATTCTGATCTATAGGCAATGCACTATGATGTTATGATACATTGAAGTGTGTTTGAAGTCACAAAAAGCCTTGGCAAGTGGTTTTGCAAAGAATCCCTTTTGGTGCATTCTTGAAAATTATGGGATTTTTGCCAACTTTGACAAGCCATATCTTGAGTTCCAAGATGAATTAGATCTTGTTCTTTTACTTTTTAAAAAGGGAATGATCCAATCTACAACTTTCATGACCAACAATTTTTCATTTGAAGCATTTTTGGTTGAGAAAGAGGAGGTTGAAAAACTTTCCCAAAATGGAAAGTTTACATTACAAGTCATTTCTATTTTTGGCAACTTTTGGTTTAGCTCACTTTTCTTCAATTTTGTTAACTTCTAAACACTTCAATGATCAAATAAAGACCATATAACCTCAATTTGATAAAAAAAATCCATTTTGGTTCCATAGGTGGGGGCCTCAGATGCCCTGATTTTGCTCTAACTTGCTCAAGAAGTTACCCAGTGATCAGATGACTTCCACAATGAATTTCTTAATCAAACTTGGTACACATGATCCTTATAACATATTTAGACCATTAGAAACAAGAATGACCAAAAAATTTGGAGTTATGGCCTCTGAAACCAAAACCCTAATTTTAGGTCATCTGTGTAGTTAAACCCTAGCTCTGCTTCCATGCTTTGCCAGTTCTTGTGATTCTTTGACTTCCTTGATCTTTGGAAGATAAAATATGATGATTGAACATACATGGACCCTCTTGAGATGAGTGAAGACCTTTGGAGTGGCTCAGATGGATCTTAGATTGCTCAGATCACAAACCCTAGATGCAGATGAATTTGAACTAATGCAGTGAAACAAAAATGCAATATGAGATGACATGCTTAAACTTATGCAAAGATGAAAGATCACAAGCCATGGTGTGAACTTAGTGAGGGAAAATTTGGGGTGTTTACAACGGCCATCAGATTTGCAGAGTAAAGTAAACAACGATGGGGACGACCATCAGTCTAAAGAATAAATGAAATAATGATGAGGGACGGTCATCAAAGGTGAAGGACGATCACCTAGCAGGGGACGGATGCTCTTTATCACGACATAGGACGAATGTCGGATAGAAAAAAGGTCGACGATGGGGACGAACATCGGATAAGCATGATGAAGGACGATCATCAAGAGGTGAAGGATGATCACCTAGCAGGGTACGGCTGCTCTCGGGGTTTATCATGACATAGGACGAATGTCAGATAACAAGATCAACAATGGGGACAGCCATCAGATAAAATGATGAAGGACGATCATCAAAAAGGTGAAGGACGATCACCTAGCAGGGGACGGCTGCTAAATATCACGACATAGGACGAATGTCAGATAGAAAGGGGTTCCAATTACGGAGACTCCGCTAGGGAAAAGATGAGGGACGGTCATCCAAAGGTGAAGGACGATCACCTGGCAGGGTACGGCTGCCGAAAGTATCATGACATAGGACGGATGTCAGATAAGAGAAAGGTGTTCTTACTGGGGAATGGTAAACACAGACGAGTTCTTACGCTCAAGAAATAAAAGGTATAAGGGTTTTGACGCTGTGTATAGATTAAAGATGCGGACGAGCATCCCTAGAACCATGATACGGGCGAGTATCGGTAGAAACAACGCTGACGCGTGTTCAGAGATGATGGTACAGACGAGTACCAACTGGTTAACAAAGAACACGGACGAGTGTCGAATCTGTGGGGAATAAGTGTATACAAGATACAGACGAGTATCTGTATAAGTAAAAACAAGTATTGTGAAGTATGAACAAAACACGGACGAGTGTACAACTTGATGGGAAAGGGTATGACATGGACGGGTGTCATAAGAGAAAGTGTATAATTCATGAACTTTATGAATATAAAAAGGTATTCTGGCAACCTGTGGGGATAGGATGACACAGACGAGTGTCGAAAGGAGTGTATTATAAACAAGTGTTTGGGAAACCATGCTGGGGAGCGGTGACACGGACGGGTGTCAAGAGAGTGTATAGATATCTGTAATCACAAAGGCTTTTTTTGTGGCTTATCTGCGGGGGATGATATGACACGGACGAGTGTCGAAAGAGTATATATGAACATGTATATATGTTGGAGAGTGCAAAGGGGACGCTTTGGATTTCTGTGGGGAGATTGAGATGACACGGACGAGTGTCGAGAAGAACATGTTGTGGACAAGCATCTGCTGGTAGAAAGTCTTCTGGCGACTTTACTGGGGAATGACGACACAGACGAGTATCAAAAGGAGCATGTATCTGTATTTGAGAGTGCAAAGGGGACGCTTTGGCTTTTATGTGCAAGGGATGTATTTTGTATATTGCTGACGAGGTACTGTTGGTATTTACAGGTGACTGGCTCGAACCTGACTTGTGATCATGCAATATGTTTTAATTTTGCCGTAATGCTCCGTATTAAGCGGAATGCTACGCTTTGTGGGGAAAATGATGCGAATGCTATGTTTATGCAAAAGAAACCGATCCGGGATTCGGATTCAGCTGCGGTGAAGATCCCTGGATGATCTGCTTGAAAGGATATCCCAGCTGGGGATGAGGAAGCTTCCATCACTTTATTGTGTAAGAACTTCAGGCATTGCTCTTCAGGAAGAGGCTGTAATTTTGTGGGGAGATGGTTCCCTTATCTTTGGGAGACCTGGTACTCTGCTTGGGGGAGGAGATATCACCGAACGATCTTCCTAAAAATTTTTGTGGTGATCCCGACTGGGGATGAGGATGCTTTGACAACTCTATTGGGAAAAGCAATTCAGATGCTGCTTAGAGAAGATGTGCTGGGGAAATGATGCATGGCATTGTCGCTCCCACCAAACGACAACCGGGGTCAGAAGGGGTACAGACGCGAACGGTCGGCTAAAGGAGAGAGAACACATAGGGGTGAACTCAGAAGACAAGAGTCGCCAGCTAGGCATTTTTATCCCGAAGGAAAGGTAATGCTGCATAAACCTAGGAAGATATGGATAAGACGGTTGCGAACCAGAGAGACTGAGAAAGGGGGTTGGTTACAACCTAGGAAGGTATTAGCACCCAGATTGTCCGCCGTACTCGACGGGATCCACGCTTGAAAGATTTGTGTTTTAGAGGGGCAGTGTCAGTGCTATCTGTGTATCAAAGCTGGAAAGAATGCAAGTGTCAGTGTAGAATAACTGTGAAGTGTATAAGAGAAGTGTCAGTGTAAGAAAAAGAATGAAATGCCCAAGATAATGAGGCTAAAAGAATAATACTGGAGGAGGGGGGAATATACAGAGACTTTTGTTTGATAACTGTTAAGTTATGCCTACGTATCCCCTCGTGCAATGAGGAAGTCAGAACACCGTAGTTCGACCCAAAGAGACTGAAAGGTAAATTGACTTGTGAACTGCTTGCTTGTCTATGCTCAAGTGTATGACCTGTCTGGCTCAGGTGCAAACTGTCTTGCATTAGACGGAAGAAGCGAGTTCTCATCTATGAATGAAGATAGTGAGAAAAGAATCCCGTGGGAGACGATTATTGTTTGTTTTTGTGTTTTCAATCTTTTATTGCTTCTGAGATTTGTCATAAATTAATGAGCTTAAGCCTAAACCAATGGATTAGTAAACTCATCACATCCTCCCTCTGATTAGGGGTAATGAGAATACCTTAAGTATGAAGTAAGCACCTCAAACTCAGTTACCATGATGTAGGATTAAGATCATTAACCTACTTGTGATTATTTAGATGTTTTTATTGTTTTTGTTTAGTGTTAAGTAATGAGACTAAGCCATAATCAGGGATTAAACAGACTCATTACACCATCCTAATAGAAGGATAATAGATGAGAATATTTAAGCTGAGGAAGACTCCTCAACTTAATCCATGATTAGGGATTAACCTCATGACAAAACAAAGCCTTTATTAAGTGGATTTTAGTTAATGATAAGATGAAGAAATGAGTTTTATGGTTTGTAAGATAACTTGAGGAGGACTTGTCCATTAACACTAGGGTTAGTCCTTCTTAACCAATTAAGGAAGAATTAGAACCCTAATGCAAGGCCCAAGTTACAAGCTTGATGTCTTGATGATTATTAAGTGGATTGATTAAAGGAGTTAAACACATTAAGGGTTTAACACTTAGGATTAAAGTTATGCACTCCATCCTAATAGAAGGATGCAGGCATAAGCTTAATCACAAAGCCTTAAAGCCTTTAGGGTTTAGTCCCTGATTAGGAGAAGAGAAGAGAAGACTCAAAGAGACACAAAGGTAAAAGCTAAATGGGGGGACTAATCAAACCCTAATTGTTATCATACTTGGGGATCCTAGGGTTTGTGAGGCTTAAGCGAAAAAGAATCTTCAAAGGCCACCAAGGAGGAACAAGATGAAAGGGAGAAAGAAGCAGAATGAAGAAAGACAACTTGCTTCACTTAAGAAGACAAGTTGCCTGAAGAAAGAAGGTAAGATGAACAAGAGTGAGGCTCAATCCAATACACATACAAAAATGCAGCCATGATGCATAAGAGAGATGACAAGAGATTGTGAGAAGTGAAGGCAAATTCACTTCTCAATACAACTTACCTCCTGAAAAGTTAGTAAAGAAATGAAATGCAATGCAAATGAGATGCAATGTCATGATGCAAACCAAAACCAGAAGCATAAGTATGATGTCAATGATGCTAAGAGAGGATACAAACACATGACAAGAGATAAGAATGATCAATCAAACATAAGGATGCAAATGAAGCATGCATTGAACCATGGATGTTCATGAAAAATTATGAAATGCAATGGACATATAACATGGCAAATGAAAGATGCAATGATCACACATGATTCTAATATGTCCTAAGATGTGTTATGAATCAAAATAATGCACAAAATGTCATGGCAAGTCAATGGATGCAAGCAAATGAGAAATGGATGCAAAGGAAGGCACAAATTAGGGTTTCATGATTCATGCAAAGCAAAAATCCAAAACCAGAAGCAAACAACATGATAAAAATTTGAAAATGCAATCAAATATACCCTAAACCTATACAAACTCACTGCCCAAAGGAGGGGAACCAATTCTTATCCTAGTGAAAGTTATGAATTTCCTAAGATTGTTAGGGTTTTAAGGTACCTCATCAAGAAAAATGCTAAACAAATTGAAAATGCAAGATCAATTCAAACCAATTTTATCCTATAAACTACATGCTATGCAAGATACAATGCAAAAAGGATCATCATCCAACTCTCAATGGTTAGGCAGAAAAGAATTTTTAAAGTTTGAACCAAAATATTACCCCAAAATGAATTTAATTCCATTGAAAATCATCAAAAGGTATCAAGAACAAAAAAGAAATTTGGTTTGAGAGTTGGACAATGTTTCTAAATGTTTTAAAGTGCTATGTGATTTTTTTTGTAATTTTTAAATACCTAAATGTATTTTTAATTAATTAATTTTCATTAACTAATTAAAGATAATCATTTAAATGATTTAAAAATAATTTTTAATGCAAAAAATAAAAATATTTTTGTGTTCTGAAAATTAATTAAACCTTTGACAAAAAATTTCAGAATTTTTAATGGTATTTTGCTATTTTTAATAATTCGTGCAAAATAAATCAAAACAAATGAAAATAAAATGAATTTTAAATGAAAAATGGGAAAGTCAACTGATCTGAGGATTGTGGTTCAAACCTAGGACGCGGGAATTGACCAGCGCGCGCATCTGGACGGCCAGAATTCAAATCTCACTAATTATGCTTAAACCCTAATCCTGTGCCCTAATTACTTTCAGATGACCGGAACAGTGTTCCGGTCATCTTCTCCGGCAAGCCAAAATCTCAATCTCTCTCAATACGCATCAAAACCTCACAAAACTCTCCAGAATCAACCTATGAACATCACTAAGCATAAACCCTAAATCAAACAACATTTATTTTTCATGAATCAAAGGAATCAAGCAAAAACATTTTTACGGGCAAACTTTCAGATCATCATAACATGCTTGTTTCTGGCTCATTTTCAAAAATAAATAGATCCCCATGATCAGGGCAACATGTAGAACAACATTCTAACAAGAAAACAAGGTTCTGGAAAATTTGTTCATCATGTTACCTGAGGTTGAGCTTTCAATCCAGGAGCTTTCTGGCTGCTTCTTTGGCTCAAACAAGTCCCAATGATCCTCCTTAGAAGCTTTTGACACTTAGCTGGAGTTTATATGGCCTTTAGAGAGAGTTGGCAGAAGCTCAGGCCAAGGGAGTGTGAAAATCGTATTTTTGATTGCAGTGGTTTCAGGGGCAAGTGAGGGGTGGGAAATGATCAGAGGATCATGGTGAGTGATTTGGTGAAGTTTGTTTTTGTGTTTGATGCTTGTGTGATCAGATTCGAAGGAAAGTGCATAAGAGGTGAGTTTCTTGAACTATGGCTTATGATCTCTTTCAGGCTTGTGTGTGTGGTGTGTTATGCTGCATTTGGTCCACTTATCACAACTAGAGAGGTCAGAGGAGTTGGTGTGGCACTGTGGGATTGGTATGAGGGTTTTTGCAAAAAGTCAAGTCTAGGTGTACTTGAGGTATGGGCAAGTGTGAGGTTGTGATAGGGGCATGGTTGAGTTCAGCAGAGATCATGGAGTTCATATGGATCAGATTCTATGAGCTGTAACAAGTAGAGGCATGGCTTCATGAGTTTTTGCAAGTTGGTACATGTTTGCCCTGATTTTGCACAGACTTGCCCAAGAAGTCAACTCTTGATCATATGCCTTCCCCACGGAATTTCTTCATGAAAATTGATATGCATGATCCTTGTGACATATAGAGACCAATAGACACAAGAATGACCAAAAAATTTGGAGTTATGGCCTTTGAAACCAAAACCCTAATTCTAGGTCATCTGTGCAGTTAAACCTAGCTCTGCCTCCATGTCTTTCTCAGTTCTTGTGATTCTTTGACTTTCTTGACTTTATGGGGATACAATATGATGCTTGAACACACATGGACCCCTTTGAAATGATTGATGACCTCTGGAGTGGCTCAAGAAGCTCTTGGATTGCTCAGATCACAAACCCTAGATGCAGATGACTTTGAACCAATGCAGTGAATAAAAAATGAGGTATGAGATGCTATGGTTGAACTTATGCATATGAAGAGATCACAAGCCATGGTGTGAATGAGTGAGGGCAAATTTGGGGTGTTTACAGCTGCCCCTATTCAAACATGAGTTAGCTGTGCAGGATGTAAGCAACGACTTAACAGGCAAACAAGATAACTTGTGGTTGAATACCAAAGACAGTCCAAAATTTGCACTCATAGAATGAAGAAGAAAAGGGATATAGATTGTAAAGGAAAATAAAGCATATTATAAAGTGCGGGCGACGGAGGACGACCGTCGAGCAAAGGACGACTGCTGGGGAAAGAGCAATGACGGGGACGACCGACATGCTGGGGATATAAGATTATGACGGGGACAGCCATCAAGTAGAGCTATAAGACTCTCTGTGGATTATTGGTAAATGAAATAAATGATGAGGTACGGTCATCAAAGGTGAAGGACGATCACCTAGCAGAGTACGGCTGCTCTGTTGGGGATAAGATTAGGGATGGTCATCTATGGTGAAGGACGATCACCGGGCAGGGTACGGCTGCCGAAAGTATCACGACATAGGACGAATGTCGGATAAAAAAGGGGTCGACGATGGGGACGGCCATCGGATAAAATGATGAAGTACGATCATCAAGAGGTGAAGGACGATCACCTAGCAGGGGACGGCTACTAAAATCACGACATAGGACGAATGTCGGATAGAAAAGGGTTCCAATAATGGAGACTCCGCTGGAGAAAGGTTGAGGGACGGTCATCCAAAAAGGTGAAGGACGATCACCTGGCAGGGTACGGCTGCCGCAGAGGTATCATGACATAGGACGAATGTCAGATAGAAAGGAAATAGTTTGACAAGTTTTGTTGGGGATTTTGCTGGGGAAAAGTAAACACGGACGAGTGTCTACTTCCAAGAAATGAGAGGCATAATTGTTTGGGTACTGTGTATAGACTAAAGATGCGGACGAGCATCCTTAAGACCATGATACGGACGGGTATCAGGTAGAAACAAAAGCTGACACGTGTTCAGAGATGATGATACGGACGAGTATCAACTGGTTTAACAAAGAACACGGACGAGTATTGATTCTGCGGGGATTCTTCTGGGGAATAGTAGACACAGACGAGTGTCTAAATTCAAGAAGACATAAGTGTTTGACACGGTGTATAGATTAAAGACGCGGACGAGCATCCTTAAGACTACGATACGGACGAGTATCAGGTAGAAACAAACGCTTGATGCATGTCCTGAGATGATGATACGGCCGAGTACCAACTGGTTAACAAAGAACACGGACGAGTGTCGAATCTGAGGGGATTTGAGTGGTGTATACAAGATACGGACGAGTATCTGTATGAGTGAAGCAGGAGTAATAAGCATGAGCGGTGTACACGAGTGTTTAACCTGCTGGGGAGAGTATGACACGGACGAGTGTCGGAAAAAGTATATATATATGTATCTGTGAGTGCAAAGGGGACGCTTTGGCTTTCCACTGGGGATATGACACGGACGAGTGTCAAGAAGTATCTGTAATATATGAGTGCCTGTTTGTAAAGAATGCTCGGGCGACTTTACTAGGGAAATATGACACGGACGAGTGCCGAAAGGAGTGTGCACTGGTATTTGTGAGTGTATGGCAAATGCTTTAACTTTCTGGTGGGGAATTTTGGGGAGTTTTCTGTATGTCGTTGATGGATTGTCAGCATTCACAAGTGTTCAGTTCGACACATGGCTTATGATTATGCGGTATGTTTGATTTTTTTGCCGTAATGCTCCGTATTAGACGGAATGCTACGCTCTGTGGGGAAAATAATGATGCGAATGCTATGATTATGCAAGAGGTAACCATCCGGGACTCGGATCCCGTTACTGCGAAGATCTCTGGCCGATCTGCTTGAAGTAGACATCCCAGCTGGGGAAGGGATCATTGGTAGATCTGACATATGGGACTCTGCTTGGGGATATAGGTCACTGATAGACCTATTTTGGTAATGAGGGACCCAGCTGGGGTTTGTAGAAGCTTTCGTCACTCTGTTGTGAGATCTTCAAGCGTTGCTCTTCTGGATAGAGGTTGAAACTCTGTGGGAAGATGGTTCCCGGTCTTTGCACTTGGCTGATGAGGAATGATGACTGGCAACTCAACTGGGGAGAAAGCACCTCCGGTGCTAAGACTGAGTAGATAATGATTTGCCAGCTTGCTGGGATGAAACTTTCATGCCCCATGCTGTGCTTTGAATACCTACAATCTTGAAAAGTTAGAGAAACGCACAAGCAATCCCGAGGTATCCTTTACCAGATTCAATCATAAGAGTTTAAGCACTCCTGGGAGTGAGTATATTTCCTGCAAGCACGTATTTTAGAAGAGAAGCATCTGTATTTATGCAATCAGTATTTTAAAGACATCGGACATTCTTGCAAAATGAAAATAAAATGTACGAAGCAAAACATGACTGAAAATCTGATTTTATTAATTCATGTGCCCTGAACCGGCAAGATACAGTCAAAGAAACAAATCCCCTAAAATGAGGAGATTGTTACAAATTGAGAAATAAAAGGTATTGGCAATGTTGATGACGCTTTAAGGAGCTTCCCTTGGCTATGACTCGTATGACATTTGACGTTCTTCTCGTCTTGCTTTCTGAAGAAGGCTGATTCTGACCGGAGCTTGAGCCTTTCAAAGCTTACCAAGTTGTGAGTGATACAGACGAATTCAGAGTATAGTTGTTCGCTTATTCCCTTATTTTGCATGGATCGCCCTTTCGGGTTTTCAATCCATCGGGATACCCCTTTTTGCCTGAGTTGTCCAATGCGGCTTTTCAACTCAGCGGGTGTACATTTTTATTTATTTTCCCTTATTTTTTCCCGAGTCTTTTATTCTGTTTTTGACTCGCCGGGATGCCCTATTTTTTCCTGGACTTACATTCTGTTTTTGTGTCCAGCGGGTCATTTTATGCGAAGTATTTTTTAACTGCATCTGAATTCACAGGGGACGGGAAGTCTTCACCATCCATAGTACTGAGCATGAGTGCTCCACCGGAGAAAACTTTCTTGACTACGAATGGCCCTTCATAGTTCAGAGTCCACTTGCCCCTGTGGTTGTATGAGGAGGGAGGAGTCTTTTCAACACAACATCTCCTACTTGGTACTCTCGAAGTCTGACTTTCTGATCGAAGGCTTTCTTCATTCTTTTCTGATACAACTGCCCATGACTGATTGCATCCAGTCTCTTCTCTTCAATCAGATTCAGTTGTTCGTATCGGGATCGGACCCATTCTGCCTCATTCAGTTTAACATCCATTAGTACCCGCAGGGAGGGTAATTCAACTTCGACAGGTAGGACCACTTCCATACCATACACAAGTTGATACGGTGTTGCCCCAGTAGATGTTCTGATTGACGTACGGTACCCATGCAAGGCAAATGGTAGCATTTCATGCCAGTCTTTGTAGGTAACTACCATCTTTTGCACAATCTTCTTGATATTCTTGTTAGCTGCCTCAACAGCGCCATTCATCTTTGGCATGTAAGGAGAAGAATTGTGGTGTTGGATTTTGAAGTCCCGGCATAGCTCTGCCATCATTTTGTTGTTTAAGTTAGAACCATTGTTAGTACTAATTCGCTCGGGAACTCCGTACCGACAGATGATATCTCTCTTCAGAAATCGGGCTACCACTTGCCTTGTAACATTGGCATAGGAAGCTGCTTCAACCCACTTGGTAAAATAGTCGATAGCAACCAGGATGAATCTGTGGCCATTCGAAGCAGTCGGTTCAATCTTGCCAATCATATCAATGCCCCACATGGCAAATGGCCAGGGTGAAGACATCATATTCAAAGGATTCGGAGGCACATGCACTTTATCCGCATAAATCTGGAATTTATGGCATTTTCTGGCATATGCACAACAGTCTGCATCCATTGTGATCCAGTAGTAACCTGATCTTAGCAATTTCTTTGCCATGGCATGCCCTCCCGCATGGGTACCAAAGGATCCTTCGTGCACCTCGTGCATCAACAAGTCCACTTTTGTTCTATCAACGCATCTGAGGAGTACCATATCAAAGTTTCTCTTGTACAGGGAACCGTCAGTATTCAGGAAGAAACTACCAGCTAGCCTTCTTAATGTCTTCTTATCATTGGAAGATGCCCCAGGTGGGTATGTTTGATCCTCCAAGAAGCACTTAATGTCATGGAACCAAGGCTTATCATCTTTGGCAACATCTGCTGCAAATACATATGCTGGTCTGTCAAGTCTGGACACTGAAATTCGAGGTACAAAGTTGGCAGCTTGAACTTTGATCATGGAAGAAATGGTAGCCAGAGCATCTGCAAATTGTTTCTCGTCCCGAGGGATATACTCAAGCTTGACCGTTGTGAAGAAAGTCAATAACCTCCTTGTATAATCCCGATAAGGTATCATATGATCCTGATGAGTGTACCATTTGCCATTGGTTTGATTGATTACCAGAGCTGAATCTCCGAACACAGTCAAAGTCTTGATCTTGAGGTCAATGGCTTCCTCAAGACCCATAATACAAGCTTCGTATTCAGCTTCGTTGTTAGTGCAGTTAAAGGTGAGTTTTGCCGAGAAAGGCATGTGAACCCCTTCAGGTGTAATGAGTACTGCACCAACACCACGAACATTCATATTAACAGCCCCGTCAAACATCATAGTCCATTCTTCTTCTGGGTCAGGCCCTTCAGTGTGAACAGGCTCTTCATGATCTTTTGCTTTAATGAACATGATGTCTTCATCAGGGAAGTCAAATCTCATAGGCTGGTAATCATCAATAGGTTGCTCAGCAAGATAATCAGACAATACACTACCCTTGATGGCTTTCTGAGATGTGTACTGAATGTCATATTCTATGAGAATCATTTGCCATCTTGCAACCCGTCCGGTAAGTGCTGGCTTCTCAAAAATGTACTTAACTGGGTCCATCTTTGATATCAACAAAGTAGTGTGGGTCAACATATACTGCCTAAGTCGGCGAGCAACCCACGCTAAAGCACAACAAGTTTTCTCGAGCAGTGAATAACGTTGTTCACAGTCGGTAAACTTTTTGCTTAGGTAGTATATTGCATACTCTTTTCGACCAGACTCGTCATGCTAGCCCAGCACGCACCCCATTGACTCTTCTAATACTATCAAGTACATGATTAGAGGTCTTCCTTCAACTGGCGACATAAGGATTGGAGGCTCTTGCAAGTACTCCTTGATTTTGTCAAAAGCCCTTTGGCAATCTTCGTTCCACCTGACCGTTTGTTCTTTTCTTAACAGCTTGAACAAGGGTTCACATGTTGCTGTGAGATGAGATATGAACCTTGAGATGTAGTTCAATCTACCTAGAAACCCTCGAACTTCTTTTTCAGACTTCGGTGCAGGCATTTCTTGAATGACTTTAACTTTATCAGGGTCAACTTCAATCCTTTTTTCACTTACAATAAATCCCAGCAGCTTACCAGATCGCACCCCGAATGTTCACTTGTTGGGGTTTAACTTCAGTTGATATTTCCTCAGACGCTTGAATAACTTCAGCAGATTTACCAGGTGGTCTTCTTCTGTGAGGGACTTGGCAATCATGTCATCCACATAACATTCAATTTCTTTGTGGATCATGTCATGGAATAATGTTACCATAGCCCGTTGATAAGTTGCACCAGCATTCTTTAGTCCGAATGGCATCACCTTATAACAGAACGTGCCCCAGGGTGTGATGAAAGTTGTCTTCTCCATGTCTTCAGGTGACATCTTGATCTGATTGTATCCTGAAAATCCATCCATGAAGGAGAATACCGAGAACTGAGCCGTATTATCAACCAATACATCAATGTGAGGTAAAGGGAAATCATCTTTCGGGCTGGCTCTTTTCAGATCCCGGTAATCCACACACATCCTCACCTTGCCATCTTTCTTAGGCAGAGGTACAATATTAGCAACCCACGGCGGGTAACTAGTTACAGCAAGGAAACCGGCGTCCCACTGTTTTTGTACCTCTTCTTTGATCTTCATTGCCATATCTGGGCGAGTACGGCGCAGTTTCTGTTTTACCGGTGGGCAGTCTTCTTTCAAAGGAAGCTTGTGCATAACAATATCGGTGTCCAACCCTGGCATATCCTGATAAGACCAAGCAAAGACATCCACATACTCCCGAAGCATATTAATCAGTTGTTCCTTTACCGAATCTTGTAAGTAGGCTCCGATCTTAACCTCTTTCATATCTTCTTCCGTACCAAGATTAACCGTTTCGACCTCCTCTTGATGAGGGGTGATAACCTTCTCCTCTTGCCTTAACAACCTGGCTAGCTCTTCAGGAAGCTCATAATCTTTTTCAACCCCTTCATCAGCTTGATTGATTGGATTGTCAAAGTCATACGAAGCCATTGCTGTTCTATTGTCGGTGCAGTCTGAAAGGCATTCTCTGCAAGGGTTTAGATTGTTCATTTTAGTGATCGATTTTAATCTTTGTTTAGAAAAAGTGAAATGAAGTTATCATTTTGGAAAACATTGCCATTTTATTTTTGTACAAAAAGAAAAATGAAAAGACAGTGAGCGGAAAAGAAAAAAGACTCATTTGCAAAAGATGTCTGATATTCATTGATTGATCTGTTTGCACAAAATTACAAGATGGCCCGATTACAAAAGGAGTCTTGTCATCTTGGGCAAGATGCAAGACTTGATGCATGCTTAAAAATACAGGAAATAATAATTACTCTGCAGGAGTAACCCTTATAATTTCCTGGGAAGACCAGTTTGAGATATGGCTCCCCGGGGTCCTTGGACGTATCCAGCTCTCCAGGTTGCGCTCATCTTCCGACTCATCTTCCAAGTTGTTCACTGCATCCGGGGTGAGCATTCCCCCGCTGACAAAGTTGGGCTTCTTGGCAGCCTCTGATTGATCCTGTTGAGTTGGTTTGTAACCCAACCCAAATCTGTCTTCCTTCTTCTCCACAGGTAGCAGCTTGCCCCAGCCTTGGGCAGTCCCCTCTTCAACAACCTTCCTGGCTTGCTGATAAGACGTCATGGAGGTTCCTAGTACAGCAGATGCTTCATTAATGTTCAGGGCCTCAAATCCCTGGCTCATAGTTTCATTGATCTCTCCATCCATCTCAATATACTTATACGTAGCCAGATGGCTAACAAAAATGTCCTCTTCACCACAGATGGTGATGATCTGGCCTTCCCACTCGAATTTCAGCTTCTGGTGAAGGGTAGACGTAACAGCGCCAGCGGCATGGATCCAAGGTCTACCCAACAAACAACTGTAGGCCGGCTGAATGTCCATCACAAAGAAGGTAATTTTAAAGGTTTGCGGGCCAATCATCACAGGCAGATCAATCTCCCCTAGCACTGATCTTTTAGAGCCGTCGAAAGCTCTCACCACCAAATTACTCGGACGTAATGCCAAGCCATCATACTCCAGCTTCACTAAGGCTTTCTTTGGTAGAACATTGAGTGAAGACCCAGTATCCACCAGTACATGAGATAGAACAGCACCCTTGCATTCTAGAGTGATGTGTAAAGCCTTGTTGTGGTTACGTCCCTCAGTTGTTAAGTCAGCATTGGTAAAGCCCAGTCCATGACTAGTGTTGACATTTGCCACCACAGTTTCTAGCTGATTAACAGTGATCTCTTCTGGCACGTATGCTGCGTGCAAGACTTTCAGTAATGCATTCTTGTGAGCTTCAGAACACATCAACAGGGATAATATGGAGATCTTTGAGGAAGTTTGGTGAAGCTGATCCACCACCTTGTAATCACTTCTCTTTATAAATCTTATGAACTCATCTACATCTTGCTCAAAACATGTCTTCTGAGTTTCTTTGATAATTGGTTCTTCAGGTATCACACTCTTCCCCTTTGCTTTTGCAGCAGCTTCTGCTTCGGCATTAGGTCTTTGCAATTGTGAGGCAAAAAGGCGTCCGCTTCTGGTGAAGCCTCCGCCTCCCCCAACATTATCAATCTGTGGAGAAGAGGTTGAAGAATCCAAACTGATTTTCTCCCCGTTGCAGTAGAGATCAGAGCCATAATGCCAAGGTATGGCATTACTGCTTTCATATGGAACTGGTCCAGGTACCGTGATAGTAACTGGACTGACTGCTGCAGAGGAAGGTGCTGAAATGGTGTGCGGATCGTAGTAAATGGTGACTGGTGATCTGGCAGGAGGTGCCACTATTTGTTGATGAAAGTTGTTGTTTGGAGGAACATTTGATGGATCATAGTAGATGGTGACTGCTGAGATATCTTCATTAATTTCTGTTGGCGTTGTAGAAGATCCTGCTGAATAAATGGGTGCTGATGTTGTAGAAGAAATGGTTGTTGACATCTGGTTTGCTGAAGTGATGGACGGAGCCATTGTTGAGGATATTGATGAATTGGTCGGAATGATTGTTGTTGCAGTTGTAGAAGAGTCAGGAATTGTTGTCAAAGGGATTGCTGGATTTGTAGGCGCCGTTGTTGTGATCTGAAGGATTCCACTTTTGATAAGATCATCTATGCCGCTTCTCAAATTATCACACCCGTTGACCGAAATGTTGCAATAACCACAACCCAGTTCACACCCGGGGAACATCTGGCACTCTAGAAGCTGAGCTTTAATCTCGACCAGAGGTGTCCAAATCTGTCCGACACTGGTGATTAAGAAAGATGGCTTGTCTTCCTCAATGACATTGATTCTTGGTCCTCCATGATTGGGCATGGGGTTCTTGGTGACACTTGGAGGGGGTGCAAAGTTGAGGGCCTTAGAATCTACCAGGTCCTGTACCTTCATTTGTAAAGCCCTACATTTCTCCGTATTGTGGCCGGGTGCATTTGAGTGAAAAGCACATCTGGCGTTGACATCGTAATTTCTTGGCAAATTGGAGGGATCTGGTGGTGCCAATGTCCTTAGTTCAACCAAGTTGAGTTTCAGGAGCTGTGGCAATAAAGCGGCATAAGGCATAGGGATAGGGTCAATCACCCTATTTGCCTGTGATGGTCTTTGCTGAAAGGGTCTTTGCTGTTAATTGCTGTTGCTGTTGTTGTAGGTCTTCTGTGGCGGGTACTGAACTTGTTGTTGATAATGTGATTGTTGTTGTGGTTGATATGCTGGTTGCTGAGGAATCGGAGCTGGAATAGTGACAGCTGCCACTGACCTATGAACATGCTGAGGTCTGCCCCTGCCGGCATGGATGGCATTTGTCTCACCGGTTCTTCTAGGTCCCACAAAAGGCTTTCTGGGGTTACTGGACGAACTTGCACCATTATCAGAAATCTTACCCATCTTCAGAAGGCTTTCAATTCTTTCTCCAGCTATAACTACGTCAGTGAAGCTGGTGGAAGAAAAGGCAGCTAGCCTATCAATATATGTTCCTTGCAGAGTGTTCATAAACATGTCGGCCATTTCTCTTTCCGACATGGGTGGCTGGACAGCAGCAGCAAGCTGTCTCCACCTCTGGGCATACTCCCTGAAGCTTTCTCTGGAGGATTGAGACATTCCCATCAGAAGGGTTCTGTTAGGAGCCATGTCCAGATTGTATTGGTATTGTCTGATGAAAGCTTCAGCTAGGTCCTTCCAGCACCTGATAGTAGCTCTGGTCAAGTGAGAGTACTACTCCCTTGAAGCCCCAGTCAAATTGTCTTCAAAATAGAACATCCACAGTTTTTCATCCATGGTGTATGCCTTAAGTCTTCCCAGAAAAGACTATAAGTGAGTTCGTGGACAGGAAGTTCCATTGTACTTCTCGAAGCACGGGGGCTTAAACTTGTGGGGAATCCTTACCCCATCCACTAACCCCATATCCATGACATCAAAACCCAGGGAATTTTGAGACTCCAGAGATCTCAACTTCTCAGCAATTTCATCGAATCTCCTATCATAGACTTCATCCCCAGCTCCCATTACAGTAAACTTCTCTTCTTGGGGGTCTTCCTGTAAGATTCTGCCTGCAGTAGTATTTCCTTGCACAATACCCGGGATGTTGACTTCCGGATGCAGATGAGGTCCATATACTGGCGGATTAACATGAGGCTGACCCCTTTCATTGTTACTTGTTCCTCCAGTTCCCAGAGGAGGTTCTTCCGGGGTTTGTCTTTCTACCAATGCCCTCAACCTTTCTTGACTTTGAGCCAAGCCATTCATCACTTCCATGAATTGGGTCATTTGGTTTCTCATCTCCAGCCTTTCATTAGCCATCTGAGTCCTGACCTCCGTCAGATCTTGCTGTACTTGATCCATCTGGATACCAGGAAGATTGTTGCGAGTAGGATACCTGTGCGGACGGTTAAGAGGGAACACCCGACGACGAGCAATAATTCCTGAGCCACAACAGAGTTAGTAACAAACAATACAAAAACCTACAAAACAAAACAAAAGTTAGCATGCAATGCAGTATGCTTATTTATTTTCCAAGGTATCCGGCTTGGCTCTTGGTTTTGACCTTTCCAGACCCTGAGGAAGATGCTTTGATGTTGCTTGAGAAAAGAAACTCAATGAAACAAAACTAACAAATGTATTACAAATGGTGGATCATACATAGTTTGTTTTTACAACAAATCCCCCTGAGGGGTCAAAATACAACATAAAAAGAAAAGTACATGAAATGGAAATAACAACAAGCAAAGAAGTCAAACATCTAATCCAAACTCATCCTCCTTAACCTCCTTCAAAAGTGCTTCAGTTACAGGACCAGCCGGATGCTCTGTATTGTTTCTGATAAGAAGGTTTCTGGTGGCAATAGCAGTGGTCATCTTCTTGTGCCTGTCCTGGTCCTTTGACCTCTTCACACCAGCCCTAAGCTTTAATTCTGAAATCTCCTTCTGGGCTGCTAGCAGAGCCTCCTGTTGTTTCTTTTCAATGGCCTCTAACTGCTCAATCCTGGCTTGAGTTCTCTTATCCTCTTGAGTGCGAGCTTCAGTGATTCTGACCCACCTATCTTGACTTTCTTTTAGATAAAGATCAGTCCTAGCCTTCTGAAACTGGGCCTCTTTGCAGGCATTCTTCAAAATTTGCTCTCCAGCTCTTGACTTCTTGATGTAGTCCTCTGCTTTCTCAATCCTGGCTAGATGCTCCACCTTAAGCTTTTCCAACCTCTCAATGTCTAGACGACCATCACTCCTCTCCCAGAGGGTCTTCTTTAGAGCTTGAGACAGATTCTCATTCCTCTCCTTCAGCTTCTCAAATTCTTCCAGGCTGACAGTGGCTAGAGGTGGTACTGTGGATGGTCCAGGTACATCCTCAATGGTGAAAGGCATCCCAGAAATCTGAGCTCTAGCATGAGTACAATCATAATACTAAGCTGAAGCCACATTGTTGCACCTCCCAAGAATGGCCATCCCTTTGGTCTGGATGTTGTCCCAAGCCCAGGATGCTTGTCTGACAACAGCTATATTAGGTTTTGTCTCACAATACAGGGTTTCAGCCAAGTCTTGTACTCTAGGAGGGTGAACTAAAGCATAGCCCAATTGTCTTTTAAACAGCAAGGGGTTGTAGTTGATGCAGCCCTTCACTCCTATTAGAGGTACATTGGGGAACCGCCCACAGCTAGTAATTATGTCCCTGCCTTTGGTGCTCTGGGTGCACCATCTGATGTCATCTGAAGTCAAAGCAATAAGTCTCTTAGCCCAATTCTTCTGTTGGTGGGGATTCAAGAAGGCATCAGTCTTGGGTAAGTGTTTGAGTAGCCAGGTATGAAATAGAGGAGCACAGCACCTCACCAACCTCCCTCTCTGCTTCTCATTCCTTTGGTGAACAGAATAATAGAAATCTCCCAGCAAGGTGGGTACTGGGTTCTTTAAAAGGAAGAGATGAATAGCATTCTTGCTGATAAACTTGGGCTCATCTGCAAAAAGTATAACCCCATATATACTGAGGGCTAACAATGCACAAACTGCCTTCCATTCTCCAAAGGAGGCCTTCAGGATTGCCTGAGAAGTCAAGAAATCCAAGTGTAGGCCAGGAATTCCATCCTTTGTTGACATGTTCTGCCCAATCAAAATAGGTTCCAGGTGCAGTGCTTTTGCCACTTCTTCATTGCTGGGAGAAGTCATTTCAGGGTTAAAGGGGATACTGCCCCTGACAGGTACTCCAATTAATGATGAGAACTCCTCCAGCAGAGGTCCTAGCTGAAAGTTCTGGAAAGTGAAGCATCTCAAAGGAGGGTCATAAAACTGTAGGCAAGTGTGGATCAAACTCCTCTGAGAAGGGTCTATAACCATAACCATATCAAGGATGCCTCCATAATGCTCTCTGAATGATGGGATGTGGTCTGGAGTGATAAGTGCCTGGACCTGCCTGATGCCAGTCAGGTCAGGCTCAAAGAAATGGTATGAAATGTTGCTCTTCTTGGGTGCCATGACTGCTGATGAAGAGCTGGAAACAGATGCTGATGATGAAGACTGATACTGGAGATGAGCCACTGATAGGCTAAAGCTGATGATAAAAGTAATTGAAGCAGGAGACTGATGAAGATAGTTGAAGCAGATCAAAGGTCTATGCAGATGAAGGGGTCAAAACCAAGCCAGATGTAATGTGGATACCCTAAAAAACAAATAAGCAAATTTTAAATGATGCAAATGATATGCAAGGGTTTGTGATCAAGCTGGATCTGATTAATTGTCCTGGTATAAAAGGCCCATGGATATTCAAGAAGTCCAGATGGAGGTTCAAAAGTCCAGTAACCAAGGTGGGGGACTCAAATAAAGAGTCACATGTCCAGGGTTAAATCACAAGAACTGTCCAAAGTGAAGCATTCTTAAACAAAACAAGTATCAGGGTATGATGTGGCCAAGGGTTCCTGCAAACCTGTAAACAGCCCAACCCCCTCACAGGTAGTGTTCTAAAACAAGGATCCTCAAACTTGGATCAGTTATGAGAAGTGTAAACACTTCTAACCCGGAGGTACAGTGTTTACAATAACCATATAAGATCCTCCTCTAATTCACCTCAGTTTCTGAAGGTCATAGTAAAGGTCATCCAGACTTAGCAGGCTTCCCAGATAGCCCTAGTACTACAGGAAATCTGTAGCACAGAGTTCTCAAGAAGAAACCCACATCTGAACCGTGTTTCATATTCCCGCACCAGATCGAAATGGAATGGGAAAGAACATGAACCACTCTAGCCTAAGTGTCACTCAGGTCCCCGGTATAGGACCTCAAAACTCTCAGTGAAACCCCACCCACCAAAGCAAAAACCAGATCCAGCCAGATGACAATATGAAAGTATGATATATAAAGCTGTAAAGAAAGCAATAAATAACTGTACATAAAGCAAAAATAAATACAAATATACAAACACAATTAGCATATAACACCCCAGTAAACACAAATCAAACAAGCGCTAGGAGGAACCCATAAAAAGAACCAGAAGCCCTGGTTACAGTATAAGGATCCCCAGCAGAGTCGCCAAGCTGTCACTCCCACCAAATGACAACCGGGGTCAGAAGGGGTACAGACACGAACGGTCGGCGAAAGGAGAGAGAACACACAGGGGTGAACTCAGACGACAAGAGTCTCCAGCTAGGCATTTTTATCCCGAAGGAAAGGTAATGCTGCATAAACCTAGGAAGATATGGATAAGACGGTTACGAACCAGAGAGACTGAGAAAGGGGGTTGGTTACAACCTGGGAAGGTATTAGCACCCAGATTGTCCGCCGTACTCGACGGGATCCACGCTTGAAAGATTTGTGTTTTAGAGGGGCAGTGTCAGTGCTATCTGTGTATCAAAGCTGGAAAGAATGCAAGTGTCAGTGTAGAATAACTATGAAGTGTATAAGAGAAGTGTCAGTGTAAGAAAAAGAATGAAATGCCCAAGATAATGAGGCTAAAAGAATAATACTGGAGGAGGGGGGAATATACAGAGACTTTTGTTCGATTACTGTTAAGTTATGCCTACGTATCCTCTCGTGCAATGAGGAAGTTAGAACACCGTAGTTCGACCCAAAGAGACTGAAAGGTAAATTGACTTGTGAACTACTTGCTTGTCTATGCTCAAGTGTATGACCTGTCTGGCTCAGGTGTAAACTGTCTTGCATTAGACGGAAGAAGCGAGTTCTCGTTTATGAATGAAGATGGTGAGAAAAGAATCCCGGGGGAGACGATTATTGTTTGTTTTTGTGTTTTCAATCTTTTATTGCTTCTGAGATTTGTCATAAATTAATGAGCTTAAGCCTAAACCAATGGATTAGTAAACTCATCACATCCTCCCTCTGATTAGGGGTAATGAGAATACCTTAAGTATGAAGTAAGCACCTCAAACTCAGTTACCATGATGTAGGATTAAGATCATTAACCTACTTGTGATGATTTAGATGTTTTTATTTTTTTGTTTAGTGTTAAGTAATGAGACTAATCCATAATCAGGGATTAAACAGACTCATTACACCATCCTAATAGAAGGATAATAGATGAGAATATTTAAGCTGAGGAAGACTCCTCAACTTAATCCATGATTAGGGATTAACCTCATGACAAAACAAAGCCTTTATTAAGTGGATTTTAGTTACTGATAAGATGAAGAAATGAGTTTTATGGTTTGTAAGACAACTTGAGGAGGACTTGTCCATTAACACTAGGGTTAGTCCTTCTTGTCCATTAACTTGAGGAGGTCTTGATGATTATTAAGTGGATTGATTAAAGGAGTTAAACACATTAAGGGTTTAACACTTAGGATTAAAGTTATGCACTCCATCCTAATAGAAGGATGCAGGCATAAGCTTAATCACAAAGCCTTAAAGCCTTTAGGGTTTAGTCCCTGATTAGGAGATGAGAAGAGAAGACTCACAGAGACACAAAGGTAAAATCTAAATGGGGGACTAATCAAACCCTAATTGTTATCATACTTGGGGATTGTCGCTCCCTCCAAATGAAGCTAAGTCAAATGGGGTACAGACGCGAACGGTCGGCGAAAGGGACAATGAGAACACACAGCCGTGAACTCACTGGAGATGAATAGAGTCGCCAGCTAGGCATTTTTATCCCGAAGGAAAGGTAATGCTGCATAAACCTAGGAAGAGATGGATAAGATGGTTGCGAACCAGAGAGACTGAGAAAGGGGGTTGGTTACAACCTGGGAAGGTATTAGCACCCAGATTGTCCGCCGTACTCGACGGGATCCACGCTTAAAAGATTTGTGTTTTAAAGGGGTAGTGTCAGTGCAATTTGTGTATAAAGGAGCTGGAAAAGGATGTACAGGTGTCAGTGTAAAAGAAAGTGATGTGTGATATGTACAGTGTCAGTGTAAGAAAAGGAATAAAATGCTCAAGACCATGAGGCTTAAAGAATGATACAGGAAGGAGGGGGAATGTACAGAGACTTTTGTTCGATAACTTTTAAGTTATGCCTACGTATCCTCTCGTGCAATGAGGAATTCAGAACACCGTAGTTCGACCCAAAGAGACTGAAAGATGAATTGACTTGTGAACTGCTTGCTAGCCTATGCTCAAGTGTATGATCTGTCTGGCACAGATGCAAACTGTCTTGCATTAGACGGAAGAAGCAAGTTCTCGTTTGTGAGTGAATGAGATGAGAAAAGAATCCCGAAGGAGACGATTATTGTTTGTTTTTGAGTTTTCAGTCTTTTATTGCTTTTGAGAGTTTGTCATAAATTAATGAGCTTAAGCCTAAACCAATGGATTTAGTAAACTCACCACATCTTCCCTCTGATTAGGGGTAATGAGAATACCTTAAGTGTGAAGTCAGATTCTCACACTTAATTACCATGGTGTAGGATTAAGATCATTAACCTACTTGTGATTATTTAGATGTTTTGGTTGTTTTTGTTTAGTGTTAAGTAATGAGGTTAAGCCATAATCAAGGATTAAACAGACTCATTACACCATCCTAATAGAAGGATAATAGATGAGGGTGTTTAAGCTGAGGAAAGCTCCTCAACTTAATCCATGATTAGGGATTAAACTCATGACAAAACAAGCCCTTGATTAAGTGGATTTTATTTAATGGTATGATGAAGAAGTGATTTTTATGGTTTGTAAGACAACTTGAGGGGGACTTGTCCATTAACACTAGGGTTAGTCCTTCTTAACCAATTAAGGAAGAATTAGAACCCTAATGCAAGGCCCAAGTTACAAGTGTGATGTCTTGATGATTATTAGATGGATTAATTGAAGGATTTAAACACATTAAGGGTTCAACACTTAGGATTAAAGTTATACACTCCATCCTAATAGAAGGATGCAGGCATAAGCTTAATCACAAAGCCTTAAAACCTTTAGGGTTTAGTCCCTGATTATGAGGTGAGAAGAGAAGACTCAAGAGAGACACAAAGGTAAAACTAAAAGGGGATACTAATCAAAACCCTAATCATTGTCATGCTTGGTTGTTCCTAAGGTTTGTGAGGTTTGCAAGAGAAATCTTCAATGGAACCACCAGGAAGCAGATGAAAGGATCAAGGGAAGCAAAGTGACTTGCTTCATTCAAGAAGTCAAGTCACTTGAATAAAGAAAGTGGGAAGAAGAAGAATGAGCAAGCTCAAACTCAAACACATATAAAAATGCAGCATGGATGCAAGAGAGATGAAAGGAAAAAGTTGTGAGAAGTGAAGGAAAATTCACTTCTCAACATCACTTACCACCTGAAATGTTAGAAAAGAAATGCAATGCAATGCAAAATGGGATGAGATGACATGATGAGAAACAAAACCAGAAGCATTTACATGGTGTTAATGATGCTAAGAGATGATGCAAACACATGTCAAGATTTGTGAAATAAGTTCAGTTTTTCAGGATGTCCCAACAGATGTTGGGACATCTCAAACAGAGTATAAGCAAATGAACTTAATTCAGAATGTCACACCAGATGTTGGGACATTGTATCAGTTAATGAAATAAACTCAGTTTTTTCAGGATGTCCCAACAGATGTTGTGACATTATCAAACAGAGCATGAGCAAATGAACTTAATTCAGAATGTCACACCAGATGTTGGGACATTGTATCAGTTAATGAAATAAACTCAGTTTTTTCAGGATGTCCCAACAGATGTTGTGACATTATCAAACAGAGCATGAGCAAATGAACTTAATTCAGAATGTCACACCAGATGTTGGGACATTGTATCAGTTAATGAAATAAACTCAGTTTTTTCAGGATGTCCCAACAGATGTTGTGACATTATCAAACAGAGCATGAGCAAATGAACTTAATTCAGAATGTCACACCAGATGTTGGGACATTGTATCAGTTAATGAAATAAACTCAGTTTTTTCAGGATGTCCCAACAGATGTTGTGACATTATCAAACAGAGCATGAGCAAATGAACTTAATTCAGAATGTCACACCAGATGTTGGGACATTGTATCAGTTAATGAAATAAGCTCAGTTTTTTTCAGGATGTCCCAACAGATGTTGTGACATCTCAGACCTGCTACCAAAATTAATGACTAACAGAACCGAATAAATTAAGGAAAGTTACCTGGAATTAATTATGGAAGAATGAAACAGAATAAGGCGCGTCTGTACTGAGCTGGAGACCTTCGAAAGTGAGCTTTCAGAGCTTCCCTCTTGTGCAAATGATCTCCCTTTAACCCCTTGAGGCCAATGGAAACCTTGAATGAGGCTGAAAGTGGCTAGTTTTTTGTGGTTCAGTTCTGGTGTAACAGGAAATGCAGTTCTTGTGTGTTGTGTTTCAGATCATTGTAAGGGGTGGGATCTGTTCTATGGATGATTTGTGGTTTGTGTGTGAAGGAATTTTTTTTTTTTAATGTTTGAAGGCTGTGGAGAGAGTTTTGAAGAGGAGAAGGTTCAGACCAGTTTTTTTGTGTATGCTGCAATGTGTGTATTCAGCTTGTGTATGGCTTGCTTTATGTTCCATAATGTTTGAGTAGGCTATGGAGCAGGTTTGTAGAGGTGGCTGATCACTATTCCAAAAGCATGGGAGAAATTGCAAAAAGTCATGGTTTGGTGTACTTGAAGCATGGGCTGTGTCAGAGATGGTTTCCTAATCTGTACTGCATCAGCTGAGTTCAAGGAAGGCCCTTGGATGGTTCATGAAAGGCTACTGCATTTGGATCATGAGCTAGAGGAGTTTTTGCAACTTGCCCACTTGTGACATTTCATGATTTTGGCTATGTGAATGTGAGAAGTCTTGCTGAATTGTTGGTGAGGCATGCTTCATTAGGTCATGGCCAAGTTTTGAAACCAGCTAGAGGTCAAACAAAACCTTTGAGAATCAATTTGCAAGAAATCCCTCTTTGCACTTTCATGAAAAATGATTTATGGTCACTTGAAAATCAAAGCATAGAAATGGGAAATTCTTTAGGCCAAACTGAATTTCAGGTCATGCATTGTTTATATGATTCTAATGATCAAATAAAGATCATACACATTCAAAATGATGGGGAAAGCTGAAATTCTGGGATCAGGTTCGAGATGTCCCAACATCCGTTGGGACATCTGTTGGGACATCCTAAAAAAACTGAACTTATTACATTAACTTACACAATGTCACAACATCTGGTGGGACATCCTGAAGTCTGAACTTCAACACTTCTTGTTTGTCCAAAAATCCTACCAATTCTAAAATATCTACAAAAACCCTTTGGTTGGACGATTGGGGTCCTCAGATGCCTTGATTTTGTACTGACTTGCTCAAGAAGTCATCTTTTGATCAGATGCCTTCCCCATTGAATTCCTTCATGAAAAATGATATGCATACTCCCTATACCATATAGAGACCAATGGAAACAAGAATGACCAAAAAATTTGGAGTTATGGCCTCTGAAACCAAAACCCTAATTTTAGGTCAACTGTGCAGTCAAACTTGGCTCTGCTTCCATACCAATCCCGGTTCTTGTGATTCTTTGGCATTCTTGACTTTGAGGGGATATAATATGGTGCTTGAGCATACATGGACCCCTTTGAGGTGATTGGTGACCTTTGGAGTGGCTCAAGAAGCTCTTGGATTGCTCAGATCACAAACCCTAGATGCAGATGACTGAGAAAACATGCAATGAACCAAAAATGAGATGTGAGGTGATATGATTGTGTTTATGCATATGAAATGATCACAAGCCATGGTGTGAATGGGTGAGGGCAAATTTGGGGTGTTTACAGCTGCCCCTATTCAAACATGAGTTAGCTGTGCAGGATGTAAGCGACGGCTTAACAGGCAAACAAGATAACTTGTGGTTGAATACCAAAGACAGTCCAAAATTTGCACTCACAGAATAAAGAAGAAAAGGGATAGAGATTGTAAAAGGAAAATAAAGTATGTTGTAAAATGGGTGATAGAGCAATGACGGGGACGGCCGACATGCTGGGAAAAGTGTAGGAAATAAAACAATGACGGGGATGGCCGACATGCTAGGGATAAAAGGTAAAGCTAAGACGGGGACGGCCGACTAGCTGGGGAAAATGAAATTATGATGGGGACGGCCATCAGGATAAAGCTGTAAAATTCTCTGGGGATTAATGAAACATGACGGGGACGGCCGTCAAGTTCACAAAGGTAAAGTAACCAACGATGGGGACGGCCATCGGGCTAAAAAGGAAAAGGGACCACGACGGGGACGGCCATCGGGTTAAAGAATAAATGAAATAAACAGATGATGGGGTACGACCATCAAAGGTGAAGGACGATCACCTAGCAGGGGACGGCTGCTCTGTTGGGAATAAAAGAAATATGATGGGGACGACCATCAAAGGTGGAGGACGACCACCTGGCAGGGTACGGCTGCCGAAAATATCGCGACATAGGACGAATGCCGGATAGAAAAGGTCAACGATGGGGACGGCCATCGGACGAGCATGATGGAGGACGACCATCAAGAAGTGGAGGACGACCACTCAGCAGGGTACGGCTGCTCTCGAGGTTTCTCATGACATAGGACGAATGCCAGATAACCAAAATCAACAATGGGGACGGCCATTGGATAAAATGATGAAGGACGATCATCAAAAGGTGGAGGACGACCACCTAGCAGGGGACGGCTGCTAAATATCGACGATGGGGACGGCCATCGGATGAGCATGATGGAGGACGACCATCAAGAAGTACAGGACGACCACTCAGCAGGGTACGGCTGCTCTCAGGGTTTATCATGGCACAGGACGGGTGTCAGATAAAAGGGAAAATTTGTTTGTTGGTAATCTACTGGGGAAAAGTAAACACGGACGAGTGCTCACATCCAAGAAACAAAGGTATAAGTGTTTGGTATTCGTGTATAGATTAGAGATGCGGACGAGCATCCTTAAGACTATGATACGGACGAGTATCATGTAGAAACAAAATACTGACACGTGTTCAGAGACGATGATACGGACGGGTATCAACTGGTTAACAAAGAACACAGACGAGTGTTGTATCTGAAGGGACTCTTCTGGGGAATATTAGACACGGACGAGTGTCTATATTCAAGGAGACACGAGCGTTTGACATAGTGTATGGATTAAAGATGCGGACGAGCATCCTCAAGACTATGATACGGACGAGTATCATGTAGAAACAAACACTTGACGCATATTCTGAGATGATGGTACGGACGAGTACCAACTGGTTAACAAAGAACATGAACCAAAGTCGAATCTGTGGGGATGTAACTGGTATATACAAGATACGGACGAGTATCTGTATAAGAGCGAGTGGTGTATAGATGAGTGTTTAACTGCTGGGGAGAGTGACACGGACGAGTGTCGAGGGAGGCAAGTATAATATCAACAAGTATACGGGTTGAGGGAGTGTAAGCGATTGCGCTGGGGAAATGACACGGACTGGTGTCAAGAAAGTGTATATAGGTATATGTGAGTGCAAAGAGGACGTCTTTGGCTTTCTGCTGGGGTATGACACGGACGGGTGTCAAAAGGGGTATATACTGGTGTTTGTGATTTGTGAGGTAGCTGCTTTTGCTGGGGACTCTGGGGGATTTTGGGGAAAGTATTCTGCATTCTGATGAATGGTTATTATTCACAAGCGTTGGTTCAAATCATGGCTTATGATTATGCTATGTGTTTGATTTTTGCCGCAATGCTCCGCGTTAAAACGGAATGCTACGCTTTGGGGGTGAATATGATGCGAATGCTATGATTGTGCAAAGATACCAAACCGGGACCCGGGTCCCGTTGCTGCGAAGATCTTTGATCGATTTGTATGAAGCGGACATCCCAGCTGGGGATAAGATCACTGGTAGATCTGATGAGATGATATCTGCTTGAGGATGTGGGTCATTGATAGACCTATCCTTATAAATGAGAAACCCAGCTGGGGTTTGCAGAAGCCTTCTTTACTCTGTTGTGATCTCCATGCATTGCTCTTCTGGATAGAGGCTGGAACTCTGTGGGGAGATGGTTCCCTGACTTTGTACTCGGCTGAGGGCGAGACGGCAACTCGGCTGGGGAGAAAGAGGGATCCTTGACTCAGTCGGGGATGTAGGTGCCTGCTGGGGGGGATGTTATGAGAGGCAACTCAGCTGGGGAGAGAGCACTTCGGGTGCTAAAATTGAGTGTTGATTTGCCAGCTTGTTGGGATGAAGCTTACATGCCCCAAGTTGCGTTCTGGATACCTGCAATCCTGAAAAAGATAGAAAAACGCACAAGATAATCCCGAGGCATCCCTTACTGGATTCTGTCATAGGAGTCAGGATACTCCTGAGAGTAAGCATTTTTCCTGCAAGCATGTTTTTATTTGAAGATAAGCATCTGTATTCTTATGCAATCAGTTTTTTTTCTTTTAAGACATCAGACATTTTTTGCAAATAAAATGTACAAAATGAGACATGACTGAAAATCTGATTTTATTAATTCATATGCCCTGAATTGGCGAGATACAGTCGAAGGAACATATCCCCTGAAATGAGGAGATCGTTACAAATTGAGGAACACAATGTCGGCAGTGTTGATGACGCTTTGAGGAGCTTCCTCTTCACTATGACCCGTATGACTTTTGACGTTCTTCTCATCTTGCTTTTTGAAGAATGTTGATTCTGATTGAAGCTTGATCTTTTCGAAACTTGCCAAGTTGTAGATGATACAAACGAATTCAAGACGCAGTTGTTCGCTTATTCCCTTATTTTGCATGGATCGCCCTTTCGGGTTTTCAATCCATCGGGATACCCATTTTTGCCTGAGCTGTCCAATGCGGCTTTTCAACTCAGCGGGTGTACATTTTTTTGTTTATTTCCCCTTACTTTTGCCCGAGTCTTTTATTCTGTTTTTGACTCGCCGGGATGCCCTATTTTTGCCTGGACTTACATTCTGTTTTTGTGTCCAGCGGGTCATTTTTATGCGAAGTATTTTTTAACTGCATCCGAATTCACAGGGGACGGGAAATCTTCACCATCCATGGTGCTGAGCATCAGTGCTCCACCGGAAAAAACTTTCTTTACCACAAATGGTCCTTCATAATTCGGAGTCCACTTGCCCCTGTGGTCTGTATGAGGAGGGAGGATTCTTTTCAAAACAAGATCTCCTACTTGGTACTCTCGGTGCCTGACTTTCTGATCGAAGGCTTTCTTCATTCTTCTTTGATATAACTGCCCATGACAGATTGCAGCCAATCTTTTCTCTTCGATCAGACTCAGTTGTTCGTATCGGGCCCGAACCCATTCTGCTTCACTCAGTTTAACATCCATTAGTACCCGCAGAGAGGGTAATTCAACTTCAACAGGTAGGACTGCCTCCATACCATACACAAGCTGATACGGTGTTGCCCCAGTGGACGTTCTGATTGACGTGCGGTACCCATGCAAGGCAAATGGTAGCATTTCGTGCCAGTCTTTGTATGTGACTACCATCTTCTGCACAATCTTCTTGATATTCTTATTAGCTGTCTCAACAGCGCCGTTCATCTTTGGCCTGTAAGGAGAAGAATTGTGGTGTTGGATCTTGAAGTCCCGACACAGTTCAACCATCATCTTGTTGTTTAGATTGGAACCATTATCAGTAATGATTCGCTTGGGAACTCCGTACCGACAGATGATATCTTTTTTTAGAAATCTGGCTACCACTTGTCTTGTAACATTGGCATAAGACGCTGCTTCAACCCACTTGGTGAAATAATCAATGGAAACCAGGATGAATCTGTGGCCATTTGAAGCAGTTGGCTCAATCTTACCAATCATGTCAATGCCCCACATAGCAAAGGGCCAGGGTGAAGACATTACATTCAAAGGATTGGGAGGCACATGCACCTTATCTGCATAAATCTGGCATTTATGGCATTTCCTGGCATAGGCACAACAGTCGGTATCCATTGTGATCCAGTAATAGCCTGATCTTAACAACTTCTTTGCCATGGCATGCCCTCCAGCATGGGTACCAAAGGATCTTTCGTGCACTTCATGCATTAACAAGTCTGCTTCTGTCTTATCAACGCATCTGAGGAGTACCATATCAAAGTTTCTCTTGTACATGGAACCATCAGTGTTCACGAAGAAACTACCAGCAAGCCTTCTCAAAGTCTTCTTATCATTGGAAGATGCCCCAGGTGGGTATGTTTGATCCTCCAAGAAGCACTTAATGTCATGGAACCAAGGCTTATCATCTTTAACAACATCTGCTGCAAACACATACGCTGGTCTGTCAAGTCTGGACACTGAAATCCGAGGCACAAAGTTGGTAGCTTGAACTTTGATCATGGATGAAATGGTATCCAGAGCATCTGAAAACTGATTCTCGTCTCGAGGGACATACTCAAGCTTGACTGTTGTAAATAAAGTCAATAACCTCCTTGTATAATCCCTGTAAGGTATCAGATGATCCTGGTGGGTGTACCATTTGCCGTTGGTTTGATTAACTACCAGAGCTGAATCTCCGAACACGGTCAATGTCTTGATCCTAAGGTCAATGGCTTCCTCAAGACCCATAATGCAAGCTTCGTATTCAGCTTCGTTGTTAGTGCAGTTGAAAGTGAGTTTTGCCGAAAAAGGCATGTGAACTCCTTTAGGTGTAATGAGTAATGCACCAACACCACGACCATTCATATTAACAGCCCCATCAAACATCATAGTCCATTCTTCTTCCGGGTCGGGCCCTTCAGTGTGAACAGGCTCTTCATGATCTTTTGCTTTTATGAACATGATGTCTTCATCAGGGAAGTCAAATCTCATAGGCTGGTAATCATCAATGGGTTGCTCAGCAAGATATTCAGACAATACACTGCCCTTGATGGCTTTCTGAGATGTGTATTGGATGTCATACTCTGTAAGGATCATTTGCCATCTCGCAACCCGTCCGGTAAGTGCTGGCTTCTCGAAAATATACTTGACTGGGTCCATTTTTGAGATCAATAAAGTTGTGTGGGTCAACATATACTGTCTCAGTCGGCGAGCAGCCCACGCTAAAGCACAACAAGTTTTCTCGAGCAGTGAATAACGTTGTTCACAGTCGGTAAACTTTTTGCTTAGGTAGTATATTGCATACTCTTTTCGACCAGACTCGTCATGCTGGCCCAGCACACACCCCATTGACTCTTCTAATACTGTCAAGTACATTATCAGAGGTCTTCCTTCAACTGGAGGCATAAGGATTGGAGGCTCTTGTAGGTATTCCTTGATCTTGTCAAAAGCCTTTTGGCAGTCGTCATTCCACCTGACCGTTTTTTCTTTCCTCAACAGCTTGAACAAAGGCTCACAGGTTGCTGTAAGGTGAGATATGAACCTTGAAATGTAGTTCAATCGACCTAAGAACCCTCGAACTTCTTTTTCCGTTTTCGGTGCAGGCATCTCTTGAATGGCTTTGACTTTATCAGGGTCAACCTCAATCCCTTTCTCGCTTACAATGAATCCCAGCAGCTTACCGGATCGCACCCCAAATGTGCACTTGTTGGGGTTCAACTTCAGTTGGTACCTCCTCAGACGCTTGAATAACTTCAGCAGATTTACCAGGTGGTCTTCTTCAGTGAGGGACTTGGCAATCATGTCATCCACATAACATTCTATTTCCTTATGGATCATATCGTGGAATAATGTTACCATAGCCCGTTGATATGTTGCACCAGCATTCTTCAGTCCAAATGGCATCACCTTGTAACAGAACGTGCCCCAGGGTGTGATGAAGGTTGTCTTCTCCATGTCTTCAGGTGACATTTTAATCTGATTGTATCCTGAAAATCCATCCATGAAGGAGAATACCGAGAATTGAGCCGTATTATCGACCAATACATCAATGTGAGGTAATGGGAAATCATCTTTCGGGCTGGCTCTATTCAGATCCCGGTAATCAACACACATCCTTACTTTGCCGTCTTTCTTAGGCACAGGTACTATATTAGCAACCCACGGCGGATAGCTAGTCACAGCAAGGAACCCGGCGTCCCATTGCTTTTGTACCTCTTCTTTGATCTTCATTGCCATGTCTGGGCGAGTACGGCGCAGTTTCTGTTTAACCGGTGGGCATTCTTCTCTTAAAGGCAGCTTATGCACAACAATGTCGGTGTCCAACCCTGGCATGTCTTGATAAGACCAAGCAAACACATCCACATATTCTTGAAGCAGGTCAATCAGTTGTCTCTTCACTGAGTCTTGTAAGCAGGCCCCGATTTTAACTTCTTTCACATTCTCATCTATACCAAGATTAATCGTCTCAACCTCCTCCTGATGAGGAGTGATAACCCTTTCCTCTTGTCTCAACAATCTGGCTAGCTCTTCAGGAAGCTCGTACTCTTCTTCAACCCCTTCATCAGCTTGATTGATTGGATTGTCAAAGTCATACGAAGTCATAGCCGTGCTGTTGTCGGTGCGGTCTGGAAGACACTCTCTGCAAGGGTTCAGATTGTTCATTTTAGTGATTGATTTTAATCTTGTTTAGAAAAAGTGAAATGAAATTATCATTTTGAAAACATTGCCATTTTATTTTTGTACAAAAAGAAAAATGGAAAAACAGTGAGCAGAAAAGAAAAAGACTCATTTGCAAAAGATGTCTGATTATCAATGATTGATCTGTTTGCACAAAATTACAGATGGCCCGATTACAAAATGAGTCTTGTCATCTTGGGCAAGATGCAAGACTTGATGCATGCTTAAAATATACAGGAAATAATAATTACTCTGCAGGAGTAACCCTTATAATTTCCTGGGAAGACCAGTTTGAGATACGGCTCCCCGGGATCTTTGGACGTATCCAGCTCTCCAGGTTGTAGTCGCTTTCAGCCTCGTCTCCCACATTATTGATAGCATTTGGGGCTAGCATTCCCCCACTGATGAACTTGGGAGCTTCAGCAGCCTCCTCTTGCACTTGTCGGGATGGCTTGTAACCTAAACCGAATTTGTCCTTTTTCATCTGAACTTGCAGCAGCTTGCCCCAGCCTTGGGAATTCCCGTCTTCAACCGCCTTCCAAGCTTGTTTGTATGAGGCTATTGAGGTTCTAGACACTTCAACTGTTGCCTCATTGACATTGAGAGCTTCGAAACCCTGACTCATTGTCTCATGGATATCTTCATCCATCTCAATGTACTTATGTGTAGTCAGGTGGCTGACAAAGATGTCCTCCTTGATGGTTGCTGTTGTTGTAGTAATCTCCACTGGAATGATGTTTGCTGATGTTGTAGGAGAGATGTTTGTTGAAGTTGTAGGAGTGGGAACCGTTGAAGTGATTTCTAGAAGATGATCCATCTGTAAGCCCGGGAGGTTGTTACGGGTCGGATGTTTGTGGATGTGATTGACGGGAAAGGCCCTTCTACGATCAATGTTTCCTGAGGTACACAACGAGGTGAGAAACAAACAATAAAACTCCTGTAAAACAAAAGAGATGAGGTTAGCATGCAATGCAGTATGTCTATTTGTTCTTCGAGGGTATCCGGTTTGGTTCTTGGTTTTGACCTTCCATACCCCTTGGAAGAGGTGCAGATATTGAAAAGAAGAACGGTCAAAACCAAACTAAATAAGATGTGGATACCCTGTAGAACAGATAGACAAATGTTAAAATGATGCAAAATGATGTATGCAGAATGATATGCAAGGGTTTGTGATCAAGCTGGATCTGAGTATCTGTCTTGATATAGGTCCATGTATGTTCAAGAAAACCAGATGGAGGTTTAGAAATCCAGTAACCAGGGTGGGGGGACTCAAATAAAGAGCCACATGTCCAGGGTTAAATCACAAGAACTGTCCAAAGTGGAGTACTCTTAATCAAGTCAAAGTATCAGGGTATGTTGAGGTCAAGGGTACCTGCAAACCTGTAAACAGCCCAACCCTCTCACAGGTGATGTTCTAAAACAAGGATCCTCAGACTTGGATCAGTTATGAGAAGTGTAAACACTTCTAACCCGGGGGTACAGTGTTTACAATAACCATAAAAGATCCTCCTCTAATTCACCTCAGTTTCTGAAGGTCAATACTAAAGGTCATCCAGACTTAGCAGGCTTCCCAAATAGCCCTAGTACTGCAGGAAATCTGCAACACAGAGTTCTCAAGAAGAAATCCATATCTGAACCGTGTTTCATATTCCCGCACCAGACCGAGATGGAATGGGAAAGAATATGAACCACTCTAGCCTAGGTGTCACTCAGGTCCCAGGTATAGGACCTCAACTCTCAATAGAACCCCACCCACCAAAGCAAACAAACAGATCCAGCCAGCACAATATGACAGTATGATATATGAAAAACTGTAAAGAAAGCAGTAAACAAACTGTACATAAAGCAATAAACAAAAAATAAACATACAAGCACAGATAGCACATAACACCCCAGTAAACACAGATCAATCAAGCGCTAGGAGGAACCCACAAAAAGAACCAGAAGCCCTGGTTGCAATATAAGGGTCCCCAGCAGAGTCGCCAAGTTGTCGCTCCCTCCAAATGAAGCTAAGTCAAATGGGGTACAGACGCGAACGGTCGGCGAAAGGGACAATGAGAACACACAGCCGTGAACTCACTGGAGATGAATAGAGTCGCCAGCTAGGCATTTTTATCCCGAAGGAAAGGTAATGCTGCATAAACCTAGGAAGAGATGGATAAGACGGTTGCGAACCAGAGAGACTGAGAAAGGGGGTTGGTTACAACCTGGGAAGGTATTAGCACCCAGATTGTCCGCCGTACTCGACGGGATCCACGCTTAAAAGATTTGTGTTTTAAAGGGGTAGTGTCAGTGCAATTTGTGTATAAAGGAGCTGGAAAAGGATGTACAGGTGTCAGTGTAAAAGAAAGTGATGTGTGATATGTACAGTGTCAGTGTAAGAAAAGGAATAAAATGCTCAAGACCATGAGGCTTAAATAATGATACAGGAAGGAGGGGGGATGTACAGATACTTTTGTTCGATAACTTTTAAGTTATGCCTACGTATCCTCTCGTGCAATGAGGAATTCAGAACACCGTAGTTCGACCCAAAGAGACTGAAAGATGAATTGACTTGTGAACTGCTTGCTAGCCTATGCTCAAGTGTATGATCTGTCTGGCACAGATGCAAACTGTCTTGCATTAGACGGAAGAAGCAAGTTCTCGTTTGTGAGTGAATGAGATGAGAAAAGAATCCCGAAGGAGACGATTATTGTTTGTTTTTGAGTTTTCAGTCTTTTATTGCTTTTGAGAGTTTGTCATAAATTAATGAGCTTAAGCCTAAACCAATGGATTTAGTAAACTCACCACATCTTCCCTCTGATTAGGGGTAATGAGAATACCTTAAGTGTGAAGTCAGATTCTCACACTTAATTACCATGGTGTAGGATTAAGATCATTAACCTACTTGTGATTATTTAGATGTTTTGGTTGTTTTTGTTTAGTGTTAAGTAATGAGGTTAAGCCATAATCAAGGATTAAACAGACTCATTACACCATCCTAATAGAAGGATAATAGATGAGGGTGTTTAAGCTGAGGAAAGCTCCTCAACTTAATCCATGATTAGGGATTAAACTCATGACAAAACAAGCCCTTGATTAAGTGGATTTTATTTAATGGTATGATGAAGAAGTGATTTTTATGGTTTGTAATACAACTTGAGGGGGACTTGTCCGTTAACACTAGGGTTAGTCCTTCTTAACCAATTAAGGAAGAATTAGAACCCTAATGCAAGGCCCAAGTTACAAGTGTGATGTCTTGATGATTATTAGATGGATTAATTGAAGGATTTAAACACATTAAGGGTTCAACACTTAGGATTAAAGTTATACACTCCATCCTAATAGAAGGATGAAGGCATAAGCTTAATCACAAAGCCTTAAAACCTTTAGGGTTTAGTCCCTGATTATGAGGTGAGAAGAGAAGACTCAAGAGAGACACAAAGGTAAAACTAAAAGGGGAGACTAATCAAAACCCTAATCATTGTCATGCTTGGTTGTTCCTAAGGTTTGTGAGGTTTGCAAGAGAAATCTTCAATGGAACCACCAGGAAGCAGATGAAAGGATCAAGAGAAGCAAAGTGACTTGCTTCATTCAAGAAGTCAAGTCACTTGAATAAAGAAAGTGGGAAGAAGAAGAATGAGCAAGCTCAAACTCAAACACATATAAAAATGCAGCATGGATGCAAGAGAGATGAAAGGAAAAAGTTGTGAGAAGTGAAGGCAAATTCACTTCTCAACATCACTTACCACCTGAAATGTTAGAAAAGAAATGCAATGCAATGCAAAATGGGATGAGATGACATGATGAGAAACAAAACCAGAAGCATTTACATGGTGTTAATGATGCTAAGAGATGATGCAAACACATGTCAAGATTTGTGAAATAAGTTCAGTTTTTCAGGATGTCCCAACAGATGTTGGGACATCTCAAACAGAGTATAAGCAAATGAACTTAATTCAGAATGTCACACCAGATGTTGGGACATTGTATCAGTTAATGAAATAAACTCAGTTTTTTCAGGATGTCCCAACAGATGTTGTGACATTATCAAAAAGAGCATGAGCAAATGAACTTAATTCAGAATGTCACACCAGATGTTGGGACATTGTATCAGTTAATGAAATAAACTCAGTTTTTTCAGGATGTCCCAACAGATGTTGTGACATTATCAAACAGAGCATGAGCAAATGAACTTAATTCAGAATGTCACACCAGATGTTGGGACATTGTATCAGTTAATGAAATAAACTCAGTTTTTTCAGGATGTCCCAACAGATGTTGTGACATTATCAAACAGAGCATGAGCAAATGAACTTAATTCAGAATGTCACACCAGATGTTGGGACATTGTATCAGTTAATGAAATAAACTCAGTTTTTTCAGGATGTCCCAACAGATGTTGTGACATTATCAAACAGAGCATGAGCAAATGAACTTAATTCAGAATGTCACACCAGATGTTGGGACATTGTATCAGTTAATGAAATAAGCTCAGTTTTTTTCAGGATGTCCCAACAGATGTTGTGACATCTCAGACCTGCTACCAGAATTAATGACTAACAGAACCGAATAAATTAAGGAAAGTTACCTGGAATTAATTATGGAAGAATGAAACAGAATAAGGCGCGTCTGTACTGAGCTGGAGACCTTCGAAAGTGAGCTTTCAGAGCTTCCCTCTTGTGCAAATGATCTCCCTTTAACCCCTTGAGGCCAATGGAAACCTTGAATGAGGCTGAAAGTGGCTAGTTTTTTGTGGTTCAGTTCTGGTGTAACAGGAAATGCAGTTCTTGTGTGTTGTGTTTCAGATCATTGTAAGGGGTGGGATCTGTTCTATGGATGATTTGTGGTTTGTGTGTGAAGGAATTTTTTTTTTAATGTTTGAAGGCTGTGGAGAGAGTTTTGAAGAGGAGAAGGTTCAGACCAGTTTTTTTGTGTATGCTGCAATGTGTGTATTCAGCTTGTGTATGGCTTGCTTTATGTTCCATAATGTTTGAGTAGGCTATGGAGCAGGTTTGTAGAGGTGGCTGATCACTATTCCAAAAGCATGGGAGAAATTGCAAAAAGTCATGGTTTGGTGTACTTGAAGCATGGGCTGTGTCAGAGATGGTTTCCTAACCTGTACTACATCAGCTGAGTTCAAGGAAGGCCCTTGGATGGTTCATGAAAGGCTACTGCATTTGGATCATGAGCTAGAGGAGTTTTTGCAACTTGCCCACTTGTGACATTTCATGATTTTGGCAATGTGAATGTGAGAAGTCTTGCTGAATTGTTGGTGAGGCATGCTTCATTAGGTCATGGCCAAGTTTTGAAACCAGCTAGAGGTCAAACAAAACCTTTGAGAATCAATTTGCAAGAAATCCCTCTTTGCACTTTCATGAAAAATGATTTATGGTCACTTGAAAATCAAAGCATAGAAATGGGAAATTCTTTAGGCCAAACTGAATTTCAGGTCATGCATTGTTTATATGATTCTAATGATCAAATAAAGATCATACACATTCAAAATGATGGGGAAAGCTGAAATTCTGGGATCAGGTTCGAGATGTCCCAACATCCGTTGGGACATCTGTTGGGACATCCTAAAAAAACTGAACTTATTACATTAACTTACACAATGTCACAACATCTGGTGGGACATCCTGAAGTCTGAACTTCAACACTTCTTGTTTGTCCAAAAATCCTACCAATTCTAAAATATCTACAAAAACCCTTTGGTTGGACGATTGGGGTCCTCAGATGCCTTGATTTTGTACTGACTTGCTCAAGAAGTCATCTTTTGATCAGATGCCTTCCCCATTGAATTCCTTCATGAAAAATGATATGCATACTCCCTATACCATATAGAGACCAATGGAAACAAGAATGACCAAAAAATTTGGAGTTATGGCCTCTGAAACCAAAACCCTAATTTTAGGTCAACTGTGCAGTCAAACTTGGCTCTGCTTCCATACCAATCCCGGTTCTTGTGATTCTTTGGCATTCTTGACTTTGAGGGGATATAATATGGTGCTTGAGCATACATGGACCCCTTTGAGGTGATTGGTGACCTTTGGAGTGGCTCAAGAAGCTCTTGGATTGCTCAGATCACAAACCCTAGATGCAGATGACTGAGAAAACATGCAATGAACCAAAAATGAGATGTGAGGTGATATGATTGTGTTTATGCATATGAAATGATCACAAGCCATGGTGTGAATGGGTGAGGGCAAATTTGGGGTGTTTACAGCTGCCCCTATTCAAACATGAGTTAGCTGTGCAGGATGTAAGCGACGGCTTAACAGGCAAACAAGATAACTTGTGGTTGAATACCAAAGACAGTCCAAAATTTGCACTCACAGAATAAAGAAGAAAAGGGATAGAGATTGTAAAAGGAAAATAAAGTATGTTGTAAAATGGGTGATAGAGCAATGACGGGGACGGCCGACATGCTGGGAAAAGTGTAGGAAATAAAACAATGACGGGGATGGCCGACATGCTGGGGATAAAAGGTAAAGCTAAGACGGGGACGGCCGACTAGCTGGGGAAAATGAAATTATGATGGGGACGGCCATCAGGATAAAGCTGTTAAATTCTCTGGGGATTAATGAAACATGACGGGGACGGCCGTCAAGTTCACAAAGGTAAAGTAACCAACGATGGGGACGGCCATCGGGCTAAAAAGGAAAAGGGACCACGACGGGGACGGCCATCGGGTTAAAGAATAAATGAAATAAACAGATGATGGGGTACGGCCATCAAAGGTGAAGGACGATCACCTAGCAGGGGACGGCTGCTCTGTTGGGAATAAAAGAAATATGATGGGGACGACAATCAAAGGTGGAGGACGACCACCTGGCAGGGTACGGCTGCCGAAAATATCGCGACATAGGACGAATGCCGGATAGAAAAGGTCAACGATGGGGACGGCCATCGGACGAGCATGATGGAGGACGACCATCAAGAAGTGGAGGACGACCACTCAGCAGGGTACGGCTGCTCTCGAGGTTTCTCATGACATAGGACGAATGCCAGATAACCAAAATCAACAATGGGGACGGCCATTGGATAAAATGATGAAGGACGATCATCAAAAGGTGGAGGACGACCACCTAGCAGGGGACGGCTGCTAAATATCGACGATGGGGACGGCCATCGGATGAGCATGATGGAGGACGACCATCAAGAAGTACAGGACGACCACTCAGCAGGGTACGGCTGCTCTCAGGGTTTATCATGGCACAGGACGGGTGTCAGATAAAAGGGAAAATTTGTTTGTTGGTAATCTACTGGGGAAAAGTAAACACGGACGAGTGCTCACATCCAAGAAACAAAGGTATAAGTGTTTGGTATTCGTGTATAGATTAGAGATGCGGACGAGCATCCTTAAGACTATGATACGGACGAGTATCATGTAGAAACAAAATACTGACACGTGTTCAGAGACGATGATACGGACGGGTATCAACTGGTTAACAAAGAACACAGACGAGTGTTGTATCTGAAGGGACTCTTCTGGGGAATATTAGACACGGACGAGTGTCTATATTCAAGGAGACACGAGCGTTTGACATAGTGTATGGATTAAAGATGCGGACGAGCATCCTCAAGACTATGATACGGACGAGTATCATGTAGAAACAAACACTTGACGCATATTCTGAGATGATGGTACGGACGAGTACCAACTGGTTAACAAAGAACATGAACCAAAGTCGAATCTGTGGGGATGTAACTGGTATATACAAGATACGGACGAGTATCTGTATAAGAGCGAGTGGTGTATAGATGAGTGTTTAACTGCTGGGGAGAGTGACACGGACGAGTGTCGAGGGAGGCAAGTATAATATCAACAAGTATACGGGTTGAGGGAGTGTAAGCGATTGCGCTGGGGAAATGACACGGACTGGTGTCAAGAAAGTGTATATAGGTATATGTGAGTGCAAAGAGGACGTCTTTGGCTTTCTGCTGGGGTATGACACGGACGGGTGTCAAAAGGGGTATATACTGGTGTTTGTGATTTGTGAGGTAGCTGCTTTTGCTGGGGACTCTGGGGGATTTTGGGGAAAGTATTCTGCATTCTGATGAATGGTTATTATTCACAAGCGTTGGTTCAAATCATGGCTTATGATTATGCTATGTGTTTGATTTTTGCCGCAATGCTCCGCGTTAAAACGGAATGCTACGCTTTGGGGGTGAATATGATGCGAATGCTATGATTGTGCAAAGATACCAAACCGGGACCCGGGTCCCGTTGCTGCGAAGATCTTTGATCGATTTGTATGAAGCGGACATCCCAGCTGGGGATAAGATCACTGGTAGATCTGATGAGATGATATCTGCTTGAGGATGTGGGTCATTGATAGACCTATCCTTATAAATGAGAAACCCAGCTGGGGTTTGCAGAAGCCTTCTTTACTCTGTTGTGATCTCCATGCATTGCTCTTCTGGATAGAGGCTGGAACTCTGTGGGGAGATGGTTCCCTGACTTTGTACTCGGCTGAGGGCGAGACGGCAACTCGGCTGGGGAGAAAGAGGGATCCTTGACTCAGTCGGGGATGTAGGTGCCTGCTGGGGGGGATGTTATGAGAGGCAACTCAGCTGGGGAGAGAGCACTTCGGGTGCTAAAATTGAGTGTTGATTTGCCAGCTTGTTGGGATGAAGCTTACATGCCCCAAGTTGCGTTCTGGATACCTGCAATCCTGAAAAAGATAGAAAAACGCACAAGATAATCCCGAGGCATCCCTTACTGGATTCTGTCATAGGAGTCAGGATACTCCTGAGAGTAAGCATTTTTCCTGCAAGCATGTTTTTATTTGAAGATAAGCATCTGTATTCTTATGCAATCAGTTTTTTTTCTTTTAAGACATCAGACATTTTTTGCAAATAAAATGTACAAAATGAGACATGACTGAAAATCTGATTTTATTAATTCATATGCCCTGAATTGGCGAGATACAGTCGAAGGAACATATCCCCTGAAATGAGGAGATCGTTACAAATTGAGGAACACAATGTCGGCAGTGTTGATGACGCTTTGAGGAGCTTCCTCTTCACTATGACCCGTATGACTTTTGACGTTCTTCTCATCTTGCTTTTTGAAGAATGTTGATTCTGATTGAAGCTTGATCTTTTCGAAACTTGCCAAGTTGTAGATGATACAAACGAATTCAAGACGCAGTTGTTCGCTTATTCCCTTATTTTGCATGGATCGCCCTTTCGGGTTTTCAATCCATCGGGATACCCATTTTTGCCTGAGCTGTCCAATGCGGCTTTTCAACTCAGCGGGTGTACATTTTTTTGTTTATTTCCCCTTACTTTTGCCCGAGTCTTTTATTCTGTTTTTGACTCGCCGGGATGCCCTATTTTTGCCTGGACTTACATTCTGTTTTTGTGTCCAGCGGGTCATTTTTATGCGAAGTATTTTTTAACTGCATCCGAATTCACAGGGGACGGGAAATCTTCACCATCCATGGTGCTGAGCATCAGTGCTCCACCGGAAAAAACTTTCTTTACCACAAATGGTCCTTCATAATTCGGAGTCCACTTGCCCCTGTGGTCTGTATGAGGAGGGAGGATTCTTTTCAAAACAAGATCTCCTACTTGGTACTCTCAGTGATTGGTGACCTTTGGAGTGGCTCAAGAAGCTCTTGGATTGCTCAGATCACAAACCCTAGATGCAGATGACTGAGAAAACATGCAATGAACCAAAAATGAGATGTGAGGTGATATGATTGTGTTTATGCATATGAAATGATCACAAGACATGGTGTGAATGTGTGAGGGCAAATTTGGGGTGTTTACAGGGATCCTAGGGTTTGTGAGGCTTAAGAGAAAAAGAATCTTCAAAGGCCACCAAGGAGGAACAAGATGAAAGGGAGAAAGAAGCAGAATGAAGAAAGAAAACTTGCTTCACTTAAGAAGACAAGTTGCCTGAAGAAAGAAGGTGAGATGAACAAGTGTGAGCAAGCTCAATCCAATACACATACAAAAATGCAGCCATGATTCATAAGAGAGATGACAAGAGATTGTGAGAAGTGAAGGCAAATTCACTTCTCAATACAACTTACCTCCTGAAAAGTTAGTAAAGAAATGAAATGCAATGCAAATGAGATGCAATGTCATGATGCAAACCAAAACCAGAAGCATAAGTATGATGTCAATGATGCTAAGAGAGGATACAAACACATGACAAGAGATAAGAATGATCAATCAAACATAAGGATGCAAATGAAGCATGCATTGAACCATGGATGTTCATGAAAAGTTATGAAATGCAATGGACATATAACATGGCAAATGAAAGATGCAATGATCACACATGATTCTAATATGTCCTAAGATGTGTTATGAATCAAAAGAATGCACAAAATGTCATGGCAAGTCAATGGATGCAAGCAAATGAGAAATGGATGCAAAGGAAAGCACAAATTAGGGTTTCATGCATCATGCAAAGCAAAAATCCAAAACCAGAAGAAAACAACATGATAAAAATTTGAAAATGCAATCAACGATACCCTAAACCTATACAAACTCACTGTCCAAAGGAGGGGAACCAATTCTTATCCTAGTGAAAGTTATGAATTTCCTAAGATTGCTAGGGTTTTAAGGTACCTCATCAAGAAAAATGCTAAACAAATTGAAAATGCAAGATCAATTCAAACCAATTTTATCCTATAAACTACATGCTATGCAAGATACAATGCAAAAAGGATCATCATCCAACTCACAATGGTTAGGCAGAAATGAATTTTTAAAGTTTGAACCAAAATATTACCCCAAAATGAATTTAATTCCATTGAAAATCATCAAAAGGTATCAAGAACAAAAAAGAAATTTGGTTTGAGAGTTGGACAATGTTTCTAAATGTTTTAAAGTGCTATGTGAATTTTTTTGTAATTTTTAAATACCTAAATGTATTTTTAATTAATTAATTTTCATTAACTAATTAAAGATAATCATTTAAATTATTTAAAAATAATTTTTAATGCAAAAAATAAAAATAAAAATATTTTTGTGTTCTAAAAATTAATTAAACCTTTGACAAAAAATTTCAGAATTTTTAATGGTATTTTGCTATTTTTAATAATTCGTGCAAAATAAATCAAAACAAATGAAAATAAAATGAATTTTAAATGAAAAATGGGAAAGTCAACTGATCTGAGGGCTGTGGTTCAAACCTAGGACGCGGGAATTGACCAGCGCGCGCATCTGGACGGCCAGAATTCAAATCTCACTAATTATGCTTAAACCCTAATCCTGTGCCCTAATTACTTTCAGATGACCGGAACAGTGTTCCGGTCATCTTCTCCGGCAAGCCAAAATCTCAATCTCTCTCAATACGCATCAAAACCTCACAAAACTCTCCAGAATCAACCTATGAACATCACTAAGCATAAACCCTAAATCAAACAATATTTATTTTTCATGAATCAAAGGAATCAAGCAAAAACATTTTTACGGGCAAACTTTCAGATCATCATAACATGTTTGTTTCTGGCTCATTTCCAAAAATAAATAGATCCCCATGATCAGGGCAACATGTAGAATAACATTCTAACAAGAAAACAAGGTTCTGGAAAATTTGTTCATCATGTTACCTGAGGTTGAGCTTTCAATCCAGGAGCTTTCTGGCTGCTTCTTTGGCTCAAACAAGTCCCAATGATCCTCCTTAGAAGCTTTTGACACTTAGCTGGAGTTTATATGGCCTTTAGAGAGAGTTAGCAGAAGCTCAGGCCAAGGGAGTGTGAAAATCTTATTTTTGATTGCAGTGGTTTCAGGGGCAAGTGAGGGGTGGGAAATGATCAGAGGATCATGGTGAGTGATTTGGTGAAGTTTGTTTTTGTGTTTGATGCTTGTGTGATCAGATTCGAAGGAAAGTGCATAAGAGGTAAGTTTCTTGAACTATGGCTTATGATCTCTTTCAGGCTTGTGTGTGTGGTGTGTTATGCTGCATTTGGTCCACTTATCACAACTAGAGAGGTCAGAGGAGTTGGTGTGGCACTGTGGGATTGGTATGGGGGTTTTTGCAAAAAGTCAAGTCTAGGTGTACTTGAGGTATGGGCAAGTGTGAGGTTGTGATAGGGGAATGGTTGAGTTCAGCAGAGATCATGGAGTTCATATGGATCAGATTCTATGAGCTGTAACAAGTAGAGGCATGGCTTCATGAGTTTTTGCAAGTTGGTACATGTTTGCCCCCTTTGGAAATTCATGAAGTTCAAGGCACCAAAATGCAATATTCTTGGGCCAATTCTGATCTTTAGAGGTCATGTGAGTATGTTGTAATAAGTTTGTGCACATTTGAAGTCTTTGGAATGCTTGATCATATCATTTTGCAAAATGCCTCTTTGGTACATAACTTGAAATTATGTGATTTTTCCCAACTTTGACAAGCCATAACTTTTGATCCAAAATTAATTAGAATGAGTTCTTGTACTTTTTGAAAAGGGAATGATCCATTCTACAACTTTCATGACCAAAGTTTTCTCATTTGAGGCATTTTTGAATCAAAAAGAAAGGCTTGAAAAAGTTTCCCAAAATGGCAAGTTTCCATTACAAGTCAATTTCCCAAAAAGGCAACTTTGCAAATGGCTTGAAATTCTTCAAATTTGTGAACTTCCAACATCTTCTATGATCAAATAAAGATCATACACAATCAAAATGATGAATAACACCCTTTGGTTGGGTCATTGGGGGGCCTCAGATGCCCTGATTTTGCACTGACTTGCCCAAGAAGTCAACTCTTGATCAGATGCCTTCCCCATGGAATTTCTTCATGAAAATTTATATGCATGATCCTTGTGACATATAGAGACCAATAGAAACAAGAATGACCAAAAAATTTGGAGTTATGGCCTTTGAAACCAAAACCCTAATTCTAGGTCATCTGTGCAGTTAAACCTGGCTCTGCCTCCATGTCTTTCTCAGTTCTTGTGATTATTTGACTTTCTTGACTTTATGGGGATACAATATGATGCTTGAACACACATGGACCCCTTTGAAATGATTGATGACCTCTGGAGTGGCTCAAGAAGCGCTTGGATAGCTCAGATCACAAACCCTAGATGCAGATGACTTTGAACCAATGCAGTGAATCAAAAATGAGGTATGAGATGCTATGATTGAACTTATGCATATGAAGAGATCACAATCCATGGTGTGAATGAGTGAGGGCAAATTTGGGATGTTTACAGGCATGCCCCATGCTACGTAGTAAATACCTACAATTTGTTAAGACAAAGAAACGCACAAGTTTCCTGAGGTATCCCTTGTCGGATTCCGTCATAGGAGTTAGATATTCCGGAGAGTAAATATATTTCCTACAAGCATTTATTTAAGAAAGGCACATCTGTTTTATGCAAACATTATATCATGGATACTGGACATTTTGCAAACGAAACAAATAATGTACGAGACGAGGTGTGACTAAAAATCTGATTTTATTAATCTGGGTGCCCTGAATTGGCAAATACAGTCAAAGAAACAGATCCCTTGGAATGAGGAGATTGTTACAAATTGAAAAAATAAAGGTGCTGGCAATGTTGACGCCGCTCCGATGAGCTTCCTTTGCTATGACCCGTATGACCTTGACATTCTTCTCATCTTGCTTTATGGAGAAGGTTTATTCTGACCGATGCTTTAACCTTTCGAAGCTTGCCATGTTATAAGTGATACAGACGGATTCAGAATGTAGTTGTTCGCTTATTCCCTTATTTTGCATGGATCGCCCTTTCGGGTTTTCAATCCACCGGGATACCCATTTTTGCTTGAGATGTCCAATGTGGCTTTTCAACTCAGCGGGTGTACACATTTTTTTGATTTTTCCCTTATTTTTTCCCGAGTCTTTTATTCTGTTTTTGACTCGCCGGGACGCCCTATTTTTGCCTGGACTTACATTCTGTTTTTATGTCCAGCGGGTCATTTTATGCGAAGTATTTTTTAACTGCATCTGAATTCACAGGGGATAAGAAATCTTCACCATCCATAGTCGTGAGCATCAGTGCTCCACCAGAGAAAACTTTCTTTACTATGAATGGACCATCGTAGTTTGGAGTCCACTTGCCCTTGTGGTCTGTATGAGGAGGGAGGAGTCTTTTCAGCACAAGATCTCCTACTTGGTATTCCCGAAGCCTGACTTTCTGATCGAAGGCTTTCTTCATCCTTTTCTGATATAGCTTCCCATGAGAGATTGCAACTAATCTCTTTTCTTTGATCAGATTCAATTGATTGTACCGAGATCGGACCCATTCTGCTTCATTCAGCTTGACATCCATCAGTACTCGTAAAGAGGGTAATTCAACTTCAATAGGTAGGACTGCCTCCATACCATACACAAGCTGATATGGTGTTGCCCCGGTGGATATTCTGATCGAGGTACGGTACCCATGCAAGGCAAACGGTAGCATTTCATGCCAGTCTCAGATTCAATTGATTGTACCGAGATTGTGATGTTGAATTTTGAAGTCCCGACACAGGTCTGCCATCATTTTGTTGTTCAAATTGGAACCATTATCAGTAATGATTCGCTCGGGTACTTCATATCGACAGATGATGTCTCTTTTCAGAAATCTGGCTACCACTTGTCTGGTGACGTTTGCATATGAAGCTGCTTCAACCCACTTAGTGAAGTAATTAATGGCTACCAGGATGAATCTGTGGCCATTTGAAGCAGTCGGTTCAATCTTTCCAATCATGCCAATGCCCCACATAGCAAAGGGCCAAGGTGAAGACATTACATTCAACGGATTTGGAGGAACATGCACTTTATCTGCATAAATCTGGAATTTATGACAGTTCCTGGCATAGGCACAACAGTCTGCATCCATTGTGATCCAGTAGTAACCTGATCTTAACAATTTTTTTCCATTGCATGTCCTCCAGCATGGGTACCAAAAGATCCTTCATGTACCTCGTGCATCAGCAAGTCCGCTTCTTTTTTATCAACACATCTGAGAAGCACCATGTCAAAGTTTCTCTTGTATAACGAACCATCAGCATTCAAGAAGAAACTACTAGCCAGCCTTCTTAATGTCTTCTTATCATTGGATGATAATGCCCCAGGTGGGTATGTTTGATTCTCTAAGAAGCATTTGATGTCATGGAACCAAGGCTTATCATCTTTAACAATGTCCACGGAGAATACGTATGCTGGTCGGTCTAGTCTGGATACAGAAATTCGAGGCACATAGTTGGCAGTCTAAACCTTTATCATGGAGGAAATGGTAGCCAAAGCATCTGTGAACTGATTTTCATCTCGATGGATGTACTCAAGTTTTACTGTAGTGAAGAAAGTCAATAATCTCCTCGTGTAGTCACGGTATGGAATTAGATGCTCTTGGTGAGTGTACCATTTGCCGTCTGTCTGATTGATTACCAAAGCTGAATCTCCGAATACAATTAAAGTCTTGATCCTGAGGTCAATGGCTTCCTCAAGACCCATGATACAAACTTCGTATTCAGCTTCATTGTTAGTGCATGCAAAGGTGAGTTTTGCCGAGAAAGGCATGTGAACTCCTTTAGGTGTTATGAGCACTGCACCAACTCCATGACCATTCATATTGACAGCCCCATCAAACATCATTGTCCATTATTCTTCTAGGTCAGGCCCTTCAGTGTGAACAGGATCTTCATGATCTTTTGCTCTCAGGAACATGATGTCTTCATCTGGGAAGTCAAATCTCATTGGTTGGTAATCATCAATGGGTTGCTCATCCAGATAGTCAGACAGTACACTGCCCTTGATGGCCTTTTGATATGTGTACTGAATGTCATACTCTGTCAGAATCATTTTCCTTCTTGCAACCCTTCCGGTAAGTGCTGGCTTCTCAAATATGTACTTGACTGGATCCAGTTTTGAGATCAACAAGGTAGTGTGAGTCAACATATACTGTCTTAGTCGGCGAGCAGCCCACGCTAAAGCACAACAAGTTTTCTCGAGCAGTTAATAATGTTGTTCACAGTTAGTAAACTTTTTTCTTAGGTAGTATATTGCATACTCTTTACGACCAGACTCGTCATGCTGGTCCAACACACACCCCATTGATCCTTCTAATACTGTTAGTACATTATTAGAGGTCTTCCTTCAACTGGAGGCATAAGGATTGGAGGTTCTTGTAGGTACTCCTTGATTTTGTCATAAGCCTTCTGACAATCTTCGTTCCACCTGACCGTTTGTTCCTTTCTTAACAATTTGAAAAGAGGCTCACAGGTTGCAGTAAGATGAGATATGAACCGTGATATGTAGTTCAATCTACCTAAGAACCCTCGAACTTCCTTTTCAGTCCTAGGTACAGGCATCTCTTGAATGGCTTTGACTTTGTCAGGATCAACTTCAATTCCTTTTTCACTTACAATGAATCCCAGCAGCTTACCGGAACGTACCCCGAATGTGCATTTGTTGGGGTTTAGCTTCAGTTGATACTTTCTCAGACGCTTGAACAATTTCAGCAGATTAACCAGATGATCTTCTTCATCCACGTAGCATTCAATTTCTTTGTGGATCATGTCGTGGAATAATGTTACCATAGCCTGTTGATAAGTAGCATCGACATTCTTTAATCCAAATGGCATTACCTTGTAACAAAATGTGCCCCAAGGTGTGATGAAGGTAGTCTTTTCCATATCTTCGGGTGACATTTTGATCTGATTATATCCGGAAAATCCGTCCATGAAGGAAAACACCGAGAACTGAGTTGTGTTGTCGACCAATACATCAATGTGAGGTAATGGGAAATCATCCTTCGGTCTAGCTCTGTTCAGATCCCAGTAATCCACACACATCCGTACTTTGCCATCCTTCTTAGGAACTGGTACAATGTTAGCAACCCACGGCGGGTAACTAGTCACAGCAAGGAAACCGACATCCCACTGTTTTTGTACTTCTTCCTTAATCTTCATGGCCATATCTGGACGAGTACGGCATAGCTTCTATTTCACTGGAGGACAATCTTCTTTCAAAGGAAGCTTGTGCATAACAATGTCTGTATCTAGACCTGGAATGTCTTGATAGGACCAAGCAAAGACGTCGACGTATTCTCGAAGCATGTCAATAAGTTGTTCCTTCACTGAATCTTACAGTCTAGCCCCGATCTTCACTTCTTTTAAGTCCTCTTCAGTACCAAGATTAACAGTTTCAACTTCCTCCTGATGAGGAGTGATCACTTTCTCTTCCTGTCTCAACAACCTGGCTAGCTCTTCAGGTAACTCATAGTCTTCTTCAACCCCTTCATCGGCTTGATTAATTGGATTGTCGAAGTCATACAAGGTCATAACAGTGCTGTTGTCGGTGCAATCTGGAGGATAATCTCTGCAAGGGTTGAGATTGGTTCATTTTAGTGATCAGTTTTAATCTTGTTTAGAAAAAAGTGAAAATGAAGTTGTTTATTTTGAAAACATTGCCATTTTATTGTTTTGTACAAAAGTGAATAATGAAAAGACAGTGAGCGAAAAAGAGACTCGTTTGCAAAAGATGTCCGGTATTCATTGATTAATCATTTGCACAAAATTACAATATAGCCCTATTACAAAATGAGTCCTGACACCTTGGGCAAGATGCAGGACTTGATGCATGCTAAAAGGACAGGAAATAATAATTACTCTGCAGGAGTAACCCTTATAATTTCCTGGGAAGACCAGTTAGAGACTTGGTTCCCCGGGATCCTTGGACGTATCCAGTTCTCCAGGTTGCGGCCGCTTTCCTCCTCGTCTTCCAGATTGTTCACAGCATCTGGGGTGAGCATCCCCCCACTGACAAATTTGGGCTCCTTGGCAGCCTCTGATTGATCTTGTCGGATTGGTCTGTAACCCAACCCGAATCTATCTTCCTTCTTTTCCACTGGCAGCAGCTTGCCCCAGCCTTGAGCAGTACCTTCTTCAACAACCTTCCGGGCTTGCTGATAAGAGATGATTGAAGTACCCATTCTGTCCTCTTGGGATGCATCCAAAACTCCAGTAGCCTCATTAACATTCAGGGCCTCAAACCCTTGGCTCATTGTCTCATGGATTTCACCATCCATCTCTATATACTTGTAAGTAGCCAACTGGCTAACAAATATGTCTTCCTCACCACAGATGGTGATAATCTGTCCCTCCCATTCATACTTTAGTTTCTAGTGAAGGGTCGACGTTACTGCGCCTGCGGCGTGAATCCAGGGTCGACCTAGTAGACAGCTATAAGCAGATTGTATGTCCATCACATAGAAAATGGTTTTGAAGACTTGGGGACCAATTATCACTGGCAACTCCACCTCTCCCAGAACAGATCTTTTAGAGCCATCAAAAACCCTGAGTATGAGATAAGACAGCTCCTTTGCACTTCATGGTTATATGCAAGGCTTTATTGTGGAGACGTCCTTCAGATGTCAAATCAGCATCAGTAAAGCCTAGCCCATGGCTAGTATTGACATTTGATACTACTGTTTCTAGCTGATTTATAGTGATCTCTTCTGGCACGTAGGCAGCATGCAGAACTTTAAGGAGTGCATCCCGATGGGCTTCGGAACACAACAACAGTGATAGGATTGAGATCTTTGAAGGAGTCTGGTGGAGATGGTCCACAACTTTATAGTTACTTCTTTTGATGATTCTCATGAACTCATCCACATCTTGGTCGAAGGGTGACTTATGAGTTTCCTTTGGCACAGATTCTTCTGGTATCACACTCTTCCCCTTTGCTCTGGTAGCAGCTTCTGCCTCTGAATTGGTTCTAGGGACTTGTGATGCGAAGAGACGTCCGCTTCGGGTGAAGCCTCCGCCTCCCCCAACATTATCCACTTGGGGAGTGAGAACTGGAGAATCAAGAAGGACTTTCTCTCCATTGCAGTATAGATCAGCACCATAATGCCATGGTATAGCACTGTCTTTGTCATATGGGATCGGCCCGGGCACCGTGATAGTGACTGGGCTTACTGCTGCAGTTGTTGGGACTACAATAGTCTGTGGATCATAAAAGATTGTTACAAGACCTCTGGTGGATGTAGGTGAAGGTGAACTGAAGCTTTGTTGAGGCTGTTGTTGAGGTTGAAAGTTGTTGGAACTTGGGACCGCTGTCGGGTCATAATAAATTATAACAGTGGAAACATCATTGTTGGTTGTTGAAGTTGTAGTAGCTGGTGCAAATGAATTGTTGTATGTTGAAGTGACAGATGTAATGATTGCTGAAGTTATAGCCGAATCAGTTGGAACAATAGTTGTTGCATTTGTAGAAGAAACACTTGGACATATGTTTGTTGCATTTGTAGAAGATTCACTTGGAAAGATGGTTGTTGTATTTGTAGAAGAATCGGTTGTTGTTGACAAAAGGGTTGTTGGTGTTGTAGAAGTTGTGGTTGTAATCTGCACAATTCCTTTCTTAATCAAATCATTGATGCCTTTCCTTAAGCTAGCACACCCATTTTCAGAAAGTTTGCATGATTCGCAACAGGCCTCACAACCTAGGAACACTTGGCGCTTCAAAAGCTGGGCTTTAACCTCTGTCAGAGGTGTTTGAATACATGCAATGTCTTCTATTAAACTCATGGGTGATCCATCCTCTACAGCATTAATCCTTGGCCCACTGTGGCTTGGCATAGGATTCTTCATCACATTTGGAGGAGGTGCAAAGTTCAGGGCTTTTGAATCTACCAGATCCTGAACCTTCATATGCAGGGCTCTGCACTTCTCTGTAGAATGACCAGGTGCGTTGGAATGGAAAGCACACCTAGCATTAACATCATAGTTCCTTGGAAGTTTTTGAGGATTAGGTGGAGCCAATGTCCTCAACTCAACCAGATTGAGCTTCAGGAGTTGTGGCAGCAATGTTGCATATGGCATAGGAATGGGGTCAATCACCCGGTTGACCTGAGATGGTCGTTGTTGAAACGAGCATTATTGTTGATTGTTGTTGTTATTGTTGTATGATCTCTGTTGCGGAAACTGTTGTTGTTGCGGAAAATGCTGTGGTGGTTGAACATACTAAGGAGGTGGAGCAGATAGTAACAGCAACAACTGTTATGGGCATGTATTGGGGTCTCCCTCTTCCCATGGGCACAGAGTTGGTTTCACCAGATCTACGGGGCCCAGCAAATGGTTTTCTTGTACTGCTGGAACTGGCACTGTTATCTGAGATCTTTCCCATCTTCAAAAGACTCTCAATTCTCTCACCAACTATAACTACATCAGCAAAACTGGTGGAAGAGAAAGCAACAAGTCTGTCAATATATGTTCCTTGGAGGGTGTTCATGAACATGTCAGCCATCTCCCTCTCAGACATGGGTGGTTGAACTGCAGCAGCAAGTTTCCTCCACCTTTGGGCATATTCCCTGAAGCTTTCACGGGAAGATTGAGACATCCCCATCAGGAGGGTCCTGTTTGGAGCCATGTCCAAGTTTTACTGATACTGTCGGATAAAAGCTTCAGCCAAGTCTTTCCAGCTCCTCAATGTGGCTCTAGTCATGTGGGAATACCATTCTCGGGATGCCCCTGTTAGACTATCCTCAAAGTAAAACATCCACAGCTTTTCGTCCATGGTGTATGCTTTTAACTTTCCCAAGAATGATTGAAGGTGGGTGCGTGGGCAGGATGTGCCATTATACTTTTCAAAACACGGGGGTTTGAACTTGTGAGGAATTATCACCCCTTCTACCAGTCCCATGTCCATTACATCAAATCCTAGGGAATTCTGGGATTCAAGAGACCTCAATTTCTCAGCAATCACATCCATCCTACGGTCGTAAACTTCATCCCCAGCCCCAATAACTGTAAACTGCTCTTCTTGAGGATCCTCTTGCAAGATCCTGCCTCCAGCAGTGTTACCCTGAGTATTCTTATGACATTAACATATGGGTTTAGATGAGGCCCAAACTCTGGTGGATCAATATGAGGCTGCCCGTGATCATTGTTGTTGGTTCCTCCTGTACCTGGATGGTGTTCTTCAGGAGTCTGCCTTTCCACCAACTCCCTCAGCCTTTCCTGGCTCTGAGCTAAGCCAGTCATTAAAGCCATGAATTGGGTCATCTGATTCCTCATCTCAACCCTCTCATTAGCCATTTGGGTCCTTACTTCATTCAAGTCTTGATGTACTTGATCCATCTGAATGCCAGGAAGGTTGTTTCTCGTCGGGTACCGGTGTGTTCTGTTGACAGGGAACACTCTTCTGTGAGCAATGTTTCCTAAAACCACAACAAAGTGAGAAACAACAATAAAACAAAAACCTACAAAACAAAAAGAATGTTAGTATGTAATGCAATATGCTTATTTGTCTTTCAAGGGTATCCGATTTGGTTCTTTGGTTTTGACCTTTCCAGACCTCGAGGAAATGCTGATGATGAAGAGAGATAGATACAGCCCACCAATAAATGATACAAACTGATATATTACAAAGGATAAAAATACATAGTTTGATTACAATACATGCCCATGGTGGGTCAAAATATAACAACAACAGAAAAGTACAACAAAGAAAGAAATACAAGCAAAAGGATCAGACATCCAATCCAAAGTCATCCTCCATGACTTCCTTCAGGAGGGCCTCAGTCACTGGCCCTACTAAGTGCTCTGTGATAGTCCTGATGAGGAGGTTCCTGGTAGCAATAGCACTGGTCAACCTCTTATGCTTATCCTGATCCTTTGACCTCTTCAACCCCGCCCGGAGTTTCAATTCAGATATCTCCTTCTGAGCTGCCAACAAAGCCTCCTGATGCTTCTTCTCACTAGCCTCCAACTGCTCTATCTTAGCCTGAGTCCTTTGGTTTTCTTGTGCACGGGCTTCAGTGATCCTGATCCACCTAGCTTGGCTCTCCTCAAGATAATGCTCTGCCCTAGCCTTCTGAGTTTTTGCTTCCTTACAAGCATTCTTCAGTACTAACTCCCCTGCTCTTGCCTTCCTGGTGTAGTCATCTGTCTTCTCAATCTTGGTCAGATGCTCAGTCCTGAGTCTTTCCAATCTCTCATTATCCAGACGGCAGATATTTCTCTCCCAGAGAGTCTTCTTTAAGGCTTCAGCTAGCTGAGTGTTCCTCTCTTTCAGCTTTTCAAACTCTTCCATGCTGACAGTAGCTGCAGGTTGCACTGTAGAAGGTCCAGGTGTGTCTTCCAAGGTGAAAGGCATCCGGGTGATCTGAGCTCTGGTATGAGACCAATCAGAATACTATGCTGAAGCAATGTTGTTTCACTTTCCAAGGATGGCTGTCCCCTTAGTCTGGATGTTGTCCCAAGCCCAGGCAGCTTGTCTGACAATAGCAGAGTTAGGTTGGATTTCACAGTAAAGAGTCTCAGCCAAATCTTGTCCTCTGGGAGGATGAACCAAAGCACATCCCAATTGTCTCTTAAACAGTAAAGGGTTGTAGTTGATGCAACCTTTCACTCCTATCAAAGGCACATTAGGATACTGCCCACAGCTAGTAATGATGTCCTTGCCCTTGGTGCTCTGAGTGCACCATCTGATGTCATCTGATGTCAAGGCAATGAACCTCTTAGCCCAGTTCCTCTGCTGATGAGGGTTCAAAAAGGCATCTGATTTTGGCAAGTGTCTTAGAAGCCAAGAGTAATAGAGAGGAGCATAGCATCTGACCAGTTTTCCTCTTTGCTTCTCATTCCTCTGGTGAATTGAGTAGTAGAAGTCTCCTAGCAAGGTAGGAACAGGGTTCCTCAACAAGAACAGGTGGATGGCATTCTTACTCACAAACTTGGGCTCATCTACAAACAAAATAACCCCATATATACTGAGGGCTAAAAGTGCACAGACAACCTTCCATTCTCCTACTGCAGCCTTCAGGGTAGCCTGGGAGATCAAGAAGTCTAGGTGGAGGCCTGGAACTCCAGCCTTGGTTGTCATGTTCTGATCAATGAGGGCAGACTCCAAATGCAATGCCTTGGCTATGTCTTCATTTCTGGGAGCAGTCATCTCAGGGTTGAAAGGGATCTCTCTTCTGATAGGAACTCCTAACAATAAGGAAAACTCTTCTAGCAAATGTCCCATCTGGAAATCAGGGAATATGAAGCATCTGAGTGGAGGATCATAAAACTGCAAGCAAGTATGGATCATGCTCCTCTGAGATGCATCTAGATCCATGACCATGTCCAATATGCCCCCATAATGCTCTCTGAATAGTGGGATATGGTCAGGTGTAATGAGGGACTGGACCTGCCTGATGCCAGTCAGGGTGGGCTCAAAGAAGTGGTATGAGATGTTGCTCTTTCTTGAAGTGTCCATGGGTGCTAGTGAAGAAGATGAGAACAAATGCTGAAGAAGAACACTGAGTGAGATGCTGGAGGTGAGTCTCTGATGAAGACAAGCTGGAGGAGAACCACTGACAAACTGATGGAGGTGCTGAAGAAGATAACTGAAGCAGTATGAGTAGCAGAAGGGGTTAAAACCAAACCAAAGATAAGGAGGTGGATACCCTATAACAAATAAGCAAATGTTAAATGATGCAAAAATGATGTATGCAAATGATATGCAAAGGTTTTGTGATCAAGAGATGGATCTGTTTATTTGCCTTGGTAAAAGTCCCTGTATGTTCAAAAGTCCGGATGGAGGCCTAGAAATCCAGTAACCAGGTGGGGGACTCAAATAAAGAGTCACAAGTCCAGGGTAATCACAAGAACTGTCCAAAGTGATGCATTCTTAAAACAAAACTAGTAACAGGGTATGATGTGGCCAAGGGTTCCTGTAAACCTGTAAACATCCCAACCCCCTCACATGTAATGTTCTAGAACAAGGATCCTCAGACTTGGATCAATTATGAGAAGTGTAATCACTTCTAACCCGGAGGTACAATGTTTACAATAACCATAAAAGATCCTCCTCTAATTCACCTCAGATGCTGAAGGTTATAAGAAGGCCATCCAGACTTAGCAGGCTTCCCATATAGCCCTAGTACTACAAGAAATCTGTAGCACAGAGTTCTCAAGAAGAAACCCATGTCTGAACCGTGTTTCATATTTCCGCACCAGACCGAAATGGAATGGGAAAGAATATGAAGCCACTCTAGCCTAGGTGTCACTCTAGTCCCAGGTATAGGACCTTAATCACTCAATGAAACCCCCACCCACCAAGACAGACAAGAGATCCAGCATAATGATAATGGTAGTATGAAAATGCATAAGACTATAAAGGAAAGCAATAAATAAAGCTGTATAGAAAGCAATAAATAAAGCAAATAAATAAGCACAAGTAGCACATAACACCCCCGTAAACACAAATCAAACAAGCGCTAGAAGGATCCCACAAAAAGAACCAGAAGCCCTGGTTGCAGTATAAGGGTCCCCAGCAGAGTCGCCAAGCTGTCGCTTCCTCTAAGTGACACGGGGGTCAGATAGGGTGCAAACGCAAACGGTCGGCGAAAGGAGAATGAAGTGAAATGAATAGAGTCACCAGCTAGGCATTTTTGTCCCGAAGGAAAGGTAATGCTGCATAAACCTAGAAAGATATGGATAAGACGGTTGCGAACCACAGAAACTGAGAAAGAGGGTTGGTTACAACCTGGGAATGTATTAACACCCAGATTGTCCGTCGTACTCGACGGGATCCACACTTGAAAGATTTGTGTTTAAAGGGGTAGTGTCAGTGTTATCTGTGTGCAAAAGCTGGAAAAGAATGTACAAGTGTCAGTGCAAGAAAGTGAAGTGAATTGCTCAGGAATAAGGCTTAAAAGAATAATGCTGGAAGAGGGGGGAAGAGACAAAGACTTTTGTTCGATAACAGTTAAGTTATGCCTATGTATCCTCTCGTGCAATGAGGAAGTCAGAACACTGTAGTTTGACTCAAAGAGACTGAAAGATAAATTGACTAATGAACTTCTTACTTGTCTATGCTCAAGTGTATGACATGTCTGGCTCAGGTGCTAACTGTCTTGCATTAGACGGAAGAAGCGAGTTCTTGTTTGTGAGTGAAGATGATGAGAAAAGAATCCCGAAGGAGACGATTATTGTTTGTTTTTGATGTTTTCAATCTTTTATTGATTTTTTGTGTTTGTCGTAAATTAATGAGCTTAAGCCTAAACCAAGAGTTAGTAAACTCATCATATCCTCCCTTTGATTAGGGATAATGAAAATACCTTAAGTATGAGGTAAGCACCTCAAACTTAATTACCATGATGTAGGATTAAGATCATTAACCTACTTGTGATTATTAGATGTTTTTGTGTATTTTGTTTAGTGTTAAGTAATGAGTTTAAGCCATAATCAAGGATTTAACGGACCCATTACACCATCCTAATAGAAGGATAATAAATGAGCACATTTAAGCTGAGGAAGATACCCCAACTTAATCCATGATTAGGGATTAAACTCATGACAAAACAAACCTTTATTAAAGTGGATTTTAATTAATGGTGAGATTAAGAAGTGAGTTTTATGGTTTGTAAGACAACTTGAGGGGGACTTGTCCATTAACACTAGGGTTAGTCCTTCTTAACCAATAAAGGAAGAATTAGAACCCTAATGCAAGGCCCAAGTTACAAGCTATTGTCTTAGTGATTATTAAGATGGATTGATTAAGAGGTTTAAAAAAATTAAGGGTTTAACACTTAGAATTAAAGTTATACACTCCATCCTAAGAGAAGGATGCATGCATAACCTTAATCACAAAGCCTTAAAACCTTATAGGTTTAGTCTCTAATTATGAGATGAGGAGAGAGACACAAAGAAGACACAGAGGTAAAACTAAAGGGGGACTAATAAAAACCCTAATTATTTTCATGCTTGGATGTTCCTATGGTTTGTGAGGCTTAAGAGAGATCTTCAGAGAAGCCACCAATGGAAGAAGCAGATGAAAGGAGGAGAAGTAGAATAAACAAGTTAACTTACTTCATTGAAGAAGATAAGTTACTTGAAGAAAGAAAGTGAAGGATGAACATGAATGAGAAAGCTCACTCTAAAGCAAAAGAAAATGAAGCAAGGATGCATAAGAAGGATGAGAAGAGAAGTGATAAGTGAAGGCAAATTCACTTTTCCAAGTACTTACCACCTGAAATGGTTAGCATAAAGAAAGGAATGAAATGAAAATGAAATGTATGCAAAGATGCAAACCAAAACCAGAAGCATAAACATGATGCAAATGATGCTATGACATGATGCAAAAGCATACCAAGTGTTATGAATGTTCATACAAGGGATGGGAATGCAAATGAAGCATGTAGGAAGCATGAAAGCACATGAAAGTTCATGAAATGAAATGAATGCATATCATGGCAAATGGATGAAGAAATGATCAAGCATGATTCTAATGTGTCCTATGATGTCTTAGATGTCATGTGAATGCATGAAATGTCATGGCAAGTTCAAATATGGAAGCATATGCAAGATGGATGCAAATGAACATGCAAAATTAGGGTTTTAATGCAACATAAGATGCAAAACTCAAAAACAGAAGCAAATCACAAGATAAAAAATTGCAAATGAACTCAAAGAAACCCTAACCCCATATGATATCACACCCCAAAGGAGGAAATCTAACTCTTAACCTAAAGGAAGCTATGAATTTTCTAAGTTATCTATGGTTTTAAGGTACCTTAAGGGGAAAAATGCAAATCAAATCAAAAATGCAAAAGAAATTTGTAACAAAAATATGCTAGATACTACATGTCAAATTAAGAACAATGCAAAAATAATCAATGTCATGCCATTCATGGTTAGGAAGAAAAGAATTCTTGAAGTTAGGGTTCAAAAATAGGAATTTTATGAACCCTAAATTCAAGAAGATTTGTCAAAATGTGTTCAAAACCAAAAAGAAATTTGTATGAATGGCATGACAATGTTTCTAAATATCCTAAGATGAAATGTGAAGTTTTTTGGAATTTTTAGAAACCTAAATGATATTTTAATTAATTAATTTCTATTAATTAATTAAAATAAACATTTAAATATTTTAAAAATGATTTTTTAATGCAAAAAATAAAGATAAAAATGTTTTCTGGTTGAGAAAAATATTTGAATTAAAAATGTAAAAGGAAAATATTTTTGGAATTTTATAACTATTTTAAATAAATGATGCAAAATAAATGATAAAAAAATGAATTAAAAACTGAATTAATGAAAGGTATGATGATCTAAGGGTTCAGATTTGAATCTGAGGGGGAAAGTGTTGACCAGCGCCAAATCCAAGGGCCACAATTCATTTTGGGTTAATTTTAATTAATTAATTTAATTAAATGAATTAGGGTTTAATGACAACATCTCAGCCATTCAAACACGCGGGGAACAAAGATCCTACGACCATTATTCAAACTAGCCTAATTAATGAGGTTTTGCCCTAATCACTTTCAGGCCATCGGAGAAGAGCTTCGGTCGTCTTCTCCGGCAGCCTCCTCCCCTGAAACTCTCAAAACCCCACAAAAACTCACCACAAGCTCTAGAAATGGTCCTTAACTATCAACAAACTCAAATCCAGCAACAAAAACACTTAATCATGCGTGAATGAAGAGAATCGAAGAAGAACAAAAATTAGGTCAAAGTTTCATAGGTTCAGTTCATGCTTGTTTCTTGCTCATTTTCAAAAATAAACACATCCCCATGACCAGGGCAACATATAGAACAATATTTTAACAAGAAAACAGGGTTCTGGAAAAAATGTTCATCATGTTACCTGAGATGGAGCTTCCTGGTTCTGAGCTTTCAAGCCTTCTTTTTGATGCAAAAAGTCCCCAATGATCCTCCTAGTGATGTTGCAATGCCTAGAACAAGCTGAAATGAGCTGGTTTGAGAGAATGAAGCCTTGCTGCACCAGAAATCGTGTTTCAGTTGTGGGGTGTTTTGGCTATTTTAATGGTTGCTTTGTGTTCTATAGATTATTTTGAGATGAATGGTGAAATTTGTTTGGAGTTTGAGTGAGTGAGCAGAGAGTTTCGAATGCTTTTGCAAAATGGAGTGATTTTGGGAACTTGAGGATTCTGAGGTTTCATGCTGCAATGTTGTGTGTTATAGCTTGGGTTTGACCCACATAACAAGTTGTGATAGGTCAGATAAGTGGTTGTGGCCTATGGTGATGGGTATGGCCTGGCTCAGAGGTAGTACAAGGGCATGTCAGGCCTCATCTTTGATCAAGGAGAGCCATTGAATTGGTTTTGTGGTGATGCAGCAAGTTTGTGAAAGGTTCTATGTCATTTTGCAATTTTATGAAGTTTTGGCCCTTTTGTGATTTCTTCATGGGCAAGTCATGAAAACTTGAGATTCTTGGGCCAATTCTGAGTTTTAGACAATGCACTATGTTTGTATGATTTTTAGAAGTGTGTTTGAAGTCACAAAATGGCTTGGCAAGTGGTTTTGCAAAAAATCCTCTTTGGTATGATGCTTAGAAGTGTATTAGAAGTCACAAAAGGGTATGGCAAGTGGTTTTGCAAAAAATCCTCTTTGGTGTATTCTTGAAAATTATAGGATTTTTGCCAACTTTGAAAGGCCATAACTTGAGTTCCATAATGAATTAGAACTTGTTTTTGTACTTTTTGAAAAGGGAATGATCCAATCTACAACTTTCATGACCGACAATTTTTCATTTGAAGCATT